>CM040454.1:10844246-10864030 GCA_022758105.1 Pangasianodon gigas | reverse complement strand
CGATGACCCGAAAATAAGTTGACTATTAAAAAGAACAGCTGAACATCAGTTCACAAATAAAAAAATATTAGTAACACTTTACAATAAGGTGTCATTTGTTAACATTAGTTAATGTGTTAACTAACATGAACAAACAATGAACATTTATTACAGTATTTATTAATCTTTGTTAACGTTAGTTAATAAAAATACAGTTGTTGATTGTTAGTTCATGTTAGTTCACAGTGCATTAACTAATGTTAACAAACACGTTTGATTTTAATAATGCATTAGTAAATGTTGAAAATAATATTAAATAAGATTAATAAATGCTGTAGAAGTATTGTTCATTCTTAGTTCATGTTAACTAAAGTAGTTAACTAATGTTAACTAATGAAACCTTATTGTAAAGTGTTTCCAAAATATTGTTCAAAATGTTACTGCAATAATTGTTACATTGTTACTTTAGTTATTATTTTGGAATAAATGTAAAAATGCATAAAAACACTATGAAATGTATAATTAGTATTAAAAATATTAAATAAAATAAAAAAATAATAATAAAATACAAAATATATTTGTTCTCTCTTTTTTATGTAATGTTTATATATATATATATATATATATATATATATATATATATATATATATATATACACATACATATATATATATACTGCCTCCTCATTTTAAAACACCACCGCACGCCACTGACATATATATATAGTGTTTTTTTTAAATGAATGTTTTAAATGAATATAATAATAATTCTGACAGCTTGTCCAGTAAAACTTTCAGATTTTTCTGGAATGTAACAAACCCACAATCTGAAGTAAATTTGATAGAATATTGTTAGATGGCTACTGCTGTCAACTATAAATAACAGTTTGTTGATTTGGGAAAGATCGTTGCTTTAAAACAGCTTGCTTATTGGTCACTTTAGATTTAAAAAAATAGAAAGATTTTCTACAAGGTTCTACAAGGCATCTGGTTCAGGAGTTGAATAAAGTTCTGCAAATTGCTATTTGTTATTATAATTTGTGAATGAAAAATGACTTCTTTTTTCAGCAGATCATTTTTTTTTCAGTGTGTTCCAGCGTTTTCAAGGAATCATGGTAGTGTTCACGTTGCAAGAATTATAAGGTCTGGTTAGATCACATCCACTTCCGATTTAATTACTAATAGGAAAACAGATATGAATATTTTGAGAGCTAAGCAGATACAGATAATGGCATTGCGTCACACCCCTACTATCACCTCCTCACCGGTATGGTCATCTGTTGATAAAGAAGCAAAACTATCAATTGGTTTAAATGCTTTTCAGTGCAGCCACCTTTAAATATGTATCAGCCTTTGTTTCTGCTTTAAAAAAAAAATATTTGAGTAAAAATATACTTTATTGCATTTAAAATTTTCATGCAACATGTCATAATGAGATTTTTTTTTCATTAACAGCGGAGAACTATTCTGCTTACTACAACCTAGGTGAGAACTCATTCTCAGACTGCAACAACACCAGTGTAATGGCCTTCAGCCAAGCCTTCCTCCCTTCCCTCTACAGTATCATCTTCATTGTGGGTTTAGCTGGCAATGGCCTGGTGGTGTGTGTTCTGCTAAAGTACCACAAAACATCCAACATGTCAGATCTGTGCCTCTTCAACCTGGCCATTTCAGATCTTCTCTTCCTTATCTCATTGCCTTTCTGGGCCCACTACGCTGCCAACACTAAGTGGGTCTTTGGGAGCTTCATGTGCCATGCAGTGACAGCGCTCTACATGCTGGGATTCTATGGAAGTATCTTCTTCATGATCCTCATGACTGTAGACCGCTACGCTGTCATTGTCCACACCTATAAGTCTCTCCTCTCCAAGCACCGGTCTGCCAGAGCTAGCATAGTGCTGTCTTTGTTTATGTGGGCACTTAGCTTGGGAGTTTCTCTGCCAGCCGTCATTTTCTCCCAAGTGAAGAATGAATCGAGTGCATGGAAATGCAGGGTGGAATATCCACAAGCGACAATGTGGAAGCTAGTCTCTTACATTGAGCTGAACATCCTCGGATTGATCATTCCTCTCTTAGTGATGGTGTTCTGCTATTCACGTATCATCCCCATCTTAATGACCATGAAGTCTAAGAAAAAACACAAAGCTGTCAAGCTCATGCTGGTCTTGGTCACTGTTTTCTTCCTCTTCTGGACGCCCTACAACATTGTCATCTTCCTGAAGTTCTTATATCAACTGGGCTACATGAACACCTGTCTGTGGGATCAGGACCTGAACATGGCTATGCAGTGGGTGGAAACCATAGCGTTCAGTCACTGCTGCCTCAACCCCATAATCTACGCCTTTGTGGGGGAGAAATTCAGGAATTTATTTCTAAAGATTCTGAAAGAGTGGTTTCCTCTTTGCTTTGGGCACTGCACAACAATTGAAAGTGAGTTCTCAGAGAGGATGACCTCTACAGTGCCTTGCAAAAGTATTCAACCCTCTTTAAAGTAATCAGATTCTGGATTGCAAGTGACACTTACACAGATTGCTTCAGCCAGTGTTTTTTAATTGCAAACCAGTATGCTCTTAAAGTAAATTTCCAAAGTCAAAATTCATTATTTTTAAGGAGATCTTTAAAAAAAATGAAAAACTGGAAAATGCTGCTTGCATAAGTATTCAACCCCTTCAGTCTACTCCTTGGTTGAACCATCTTTTGCTGCAATAACAGCTTTAAGTATGTTGGTAAGTTCCTATAAGCTTTGCACACTGTTTGGGAGTGATTTTCACCAATTCTTCCTGGCAGATTTGCTCCACTTTCTTCAGGTTGGATGTTTTTTGTTGACTGCAATTTGTGTCACAGATTCTCAGTGGGATTTTGGAGTCTCATCTATCAAAGTATGCACAGAACAAGTTTTAAATGTGCACATAAAACTACCGGTTTGCAAAAGAAAATAAGTATTTTATCACGTGTGTATGCATAACTGTGCATAATGGCCACTGATAAATATCACACATTCTAAATTGTTGTGCCCATGCACAGCCACACTAATTTGCCTAAAGAAACACCCCCAAATCGCTATGTGTGGTAAACAATTTCCTCTTAAAAAAACAAGCAATCGGCCATTGGCACTGATTGTTATGGACAACATGGAGCATGTCAAAAGGTCTGAGAAGGTGAACTTCATCAACAATGAAGTAGAGTTAATGTTACACAAAGGTTTATTTGGCACTTGTTTTATGAGTGGTTTGTCTAAGAAATAAATATGATTTTCAAACCATTTTATGAGTACATGTGCATTCTGTTGCTGTAATTACATGTAGAATCTCTGTGATGATGTGAAAATTCATCATTTTTGCTGTCTTTTCCACTACCAGTTTTGGAAATGCAAAGAGTTGTGGTTTTAGTGCTGTAAATGAAGGTAGGAAGTCATTATTTGGCTTATAGTTGGTTGGGAAATGTCAAACCTGTCTCCAGTTTCTCTTTGAAACATGCCTGTGGCTATAACCTCTAGAATAGTGATCAACTAAAACGGAACTGGGCAAACACTAATATACTTTTTTACCTTTTTATTACTTTTTTTTTATAGTTAGGTGTTCCTGTATATGCATGGTCAGGAGTGTGTGGAAAATGAAACGACATTCTCATGCACAAGCACAACTTGATAAATTGCATTCTATGCATGTGTGCATGGTTTACACACACTGTTCATCTATGAGACCCCAGATTTCATTGACTTGGCCACTCTAGAATATTCACCTTTTAGTTTTTAACCACACATGCATCGCTTTGGCCTTGTGTTTGGGACCTTTGTCCTGCTTAAAGGTGAGCTCTTGAAATGGTTGTCTGGTGCACTGTCACTCCACTCTTAGCCACCGTACTCGGTAACTACTTCAGAGTGACTGTTGGCCTCACTGTGGCTTCTCTCACCAGTCTTGGTCTTTTTTTGTGCTGAGCTTTGAGGGAGGGCCTTGTCTAGGTGGTGCTTGGGTGGTGTGGTGTAGCTTCCTCCCTTTTGATCCAACAGTGCTTACTGGGATGTCCAACCTCTTAGACATAATTTTATACCCTATTCATAAGTTATGAAATTCTATTACTTTATCTTTACTTTCCTTAGAATGTTCTTTAGATGATCCTTAGTCTTAATTTTCACTCATTTCCTTCAGACTCAAAGTTTCTTCAGCAGCAGTTCAACTGAGGTGGTTTTTGTTCAGAAAATGTGAGCTTTTAATATTTCACAGGTGAAGGCCTATTATAAATCAGTTGTGTCCTTAATACAATATCTTTCATCTGGAGCATCCAGAACCTGGGACTGAATACTTATGCTAGCAGCATTTTTCAGTTTTTAATTTTCTTTGAAATACTTGCTGACCAATAATTTGACTTTGAACATGAGTTTGCAATAAAAAAAAAATACTGACATGAAGAATATATCAATTATGATCAATTCCAGGGGGTCTGAATACCTTTGCAACCCACTATATGTACTCACGCTCCTCAGAAATATGTGTGTAATCTACTGATAATATGTAATCACATCATATTAACTACTAATAAATCTCTTTTATCCTGCTTTGTATTTTATTTGTCATACTATTTGCACAGTGTAACTGATGCATAGTGGAGTTACTGTTACTACTCAGTGTTTATTATCTTCTGACATTGTTACTGGAAAATATTGTTGTGAAAATTGTGTTGTGTTGCTTGTTAAGAGAGAACACTGCATTATGTAATAAATAAAACACTTGAGGGCATGCTTTATTATGAGTGTTGTCAAGTTTTCATGTGTTTTTACGCACACACTTTTGATGTTTTGACTTGCCAGATTGAGTCAGTTTACTCAATGTCATGTTTCCCAGGAAAGGGAAATCTTTCACTGAGTTGTAGATAATCTAATATATTACAGGATTTGACATGTTAGGCTGAGTAGGTATGTTTGTATTTACAAAAAAATCTGGTATGACTGATAGCATCTGTGCCCACTTTGAGGTAAAACTTTCACTTGGTTGGGCATCTGCAGCTCCATGTTTCACAAGCTGTTTTTGTTCAGTGGGTTAAAAAAAACTAATTATGGGTACCACTGAAACCAACAACATACTTAGTTAAATGTTATTGAATCTTAAATCTCATATTCTGAAATCTATTGAGATATTTTGATTTCTGGTCTGTTGTAAGCTGCTTTCTTCCAATTCAGTATTCAGACTGGAATTCTCAGAGTTAATTTTATTTTTTTAACACAGGCTTATCTCTATGTGCTAACATCTCAGAAAAACCCCTTGGACTTTTGCTTTTGCCAGCTTCAGTCTGCCACATAAGGAAATTGTTTTGACAGCTCATAAATGTACCACTAGTTGGCACTGCAGCATAATGCTAATAAAGTTCACCATTCAGTCCATCAACTAACCTGTAGGCTTAATTCTACTTTTATGCACAGTCAAAAAAGAATATAAAGACAAAAATAAGCATTCATCCATTTATCTGTTTTTTTTTTTTTTTTGGTCTTGTTGATCTTGTGACTATATATCTTTGCTTTTCTTTTTTTTCAATGCAACACAGAGCTATGTGTCTTTTTTTTTTTTTTTTTAATTAAACATTCGAATATCTCAACCTTGTAGTAGTGGACTATAACCTACACCTGGCTTTATACAACACAAACTTTATGGCAATGTATTGGAATCCAAGTGCAGGAGGAAAAGTCAAAACTGGGCAAGGATCAGAAAAACAACAAGGCTTATGCAAATAACAGGTTAGAACTTACACAACAGGCAATGTCAGTAAATCAAAACGATATCAATGAGTATACAGTACATGAGCTATATATAGTTTATGAATAGATATTGCCAATGATAAGAAAAGGGGGAAGGGGCCTTCTGGTGGTGTGGCAGTCTCTGAGGGATGTGACAGGTGAATTCTACAGCAGGTAATTTCAATCCTACCCACAAACACTGTGGTTGTAGGTTTTCAGTCTAACCAAGCAGGAGTCATACTGATTCCCCTTTTTTAATTAGTCGAATTTCAAGCAGCCATAAGGTTTGGCTCCTATCTGGTAGGAATGAAAACCTGCAAACACACTGATTGAAAAACCCTGCTTTATGACACACTACTCTGTCTTCTTCTAACACTTCTGCCACAATTTCCACTATGTATATTTGTGTATATAGAGCCATTGCTCTGTATTGT
Source organism: Pangasianodon gigas (assembly GCA_022758105.1). Lineage (NCBI taxonomy): Eukaryota > Metazoa > Chordata > Actinopteri > Siluriformes > Pangasiidae > Pangasianodon > Pangasianodon gigas. Next base: position 10,857,889 of record CM040454.1, on the reverse strand, counting down.
GCTGGTACTTGGATCTTGGCAGCTTTATATTTCATCCTACTCTACAAAAATCCAGTAATGTTCAGAGCCATTAAGATAATTTTATATACTGAGGCTACAAGATAATATATTGAGGCTAAGTGATAATATGTTCAAGTCACAAGATAATATACTGTAGCCAGGTCGGGATATAATACATACTTACTGGCAACATTTTTCTTTACATTTTAATTTTTTAACAGTTCCGTTGCTTTTTGGTAAAATAGCTACCATATTGAGTTTGAACCAAAGAAGAAAGTTTGAGGCATGGATGGAGGTTTTTGTTGTAGTGGTGTCATATACGAGTAATAACTTTAAAATAACCCTGTATAATGGGGCAAATAATAAATAGAAATATATTCAGGCAATGAGTTACTATATTGTAGTCTGAAGTTGAAATATGGTCACAAGTGAATATTTTGAGGCCAAAAAAGTTGTGGTAGTGAAATTACGTGACTTCAGCCTCCAAGTTATTTATTTGTCAGAATCATTGAAAAAGTCTATTCACGTTGAGAATTCACTTAAGGCGATGTCAGCTAATGGTACATCTGTGTCACAGTACCAGTGACTCCAGCATGTCTTTTACAATATATATTATAATTTATAAAAATATAAATTATTAATCATCTCTGTGCTTAGGTTTCTGTGGCTACAACAGTCTTATTTAATTGATTTCTCTGTTTCACTTATTTTACAATACTTGTAATAAGTTAACTTTGGCACAAAGTAGATCATGTGGCCCTAGTATATTAAGTTTTGGCTTTTTTAATGCATAACAAAGCTACCTGTGCAACAATTTCCAGTACTTTGTATCCTGATCCTTGAGATTTTGATTAAATCTCACTGTACTTAGAGCACTGTACTGAAAGACTTCCTGCTAAACATTTTTATTATCCTGTGCCTTTGAGTAAATGCTTAGACTAGGCATTGCAGTCAGTCCTGTTTCCCTTATGCACTTATTTTGTATTTATAAAAAATCAAAAACTTAATCAAAAACTTAATCAAAACTTAATCTAATGTTTTATTTAGATAAGTATTCAGACACTTGGCTAAAGGCACCCCAGATTGCGTTCAGGTACATCCTGTTTACTTTGATTATCTTTCAATGTCTTTAGGACTTTAATTAATTAATTAAATTAATCAAATTGTGTTTTGAGACATAGATCTGGGCAAGGGTATAGAATCATTTTGAAAGCTTTGAATGTTCCTAGGAGCACAGTGGGTAGATGGTGTTAAAATAATTGTTCCGTCAGCAGGACAAAGCCCCACCTCAAGTTGTTGCAGCTCAGCCTCACTATAAAGCAGGGTATCCAGCCTGCTTTCCCGGTCACTTTTGGAAAGAGAAGATATGACTATGATGTGATTTCCAGCACAAAGATTGTGTAGCCAAAAGACAAAATCAAAACTGCAATTGTTAATGCATGTTATTGTAACGCTTGCTTACGCGCTTGTGGGTGTTTTCGGGGCTATAACTGAAAGTTTAGAGAAATAAAACCCTCGAATACTGACGAGCTCTTTTTCCCCACTTTATTCTCCATTCACATCTCCCTCTCTTCTCCTCTCTGCCTTCTGCCCCGTCAGAATAAAAGTCCTCATAACAACAGGCACTTTAACATGGGGCATTTCTAACACAAAAATAAAATTGTGTTTAATTTTTAACTCTTACACTACTTCCCCCTTATGAAAAGAAACGTCCTCGTTTCTGAAAAAAACCCCACAACAAAATCATACATTCGTAACAACATAAGCTTTCCAGATCATTGTAATTTCAACACAAAACACTTTCAGGTACAGAAAAAATACAATTCCGAAGTTTCAACAACAGTAAACTTGTACAACATATAAATAACAACTTGAATGTGTTACGTTTCTGATCTCATTTGACATTATTCCACTGTGTTTTCTACCATACCCTTCAAAATCTCATACTCAGGAATGTATTAGCAAATGGGAAGGAAAAAAAACCACTATAGAGATGAATAAAGACATTATAATTCCCTATAACGTATCGGAGGATGCACAGAACGTCCTGACCTAGTTTTCGTGCCCTCTGCTGGTTTTTCACAAGGGATTTCTACTGGCAATTTAGCTCTAGACCCCTCAGACAGTACATCCTAAACAGGAGGTAATGTACCATCCCTCTCTTGCATCACTTGAATGGGTCTTACAGACTTGGGTACCGAAGAATCTTGAAGAACATAAGGTCTGGACCCTGATAGCCCTCTAAGCGGAGTGCGTCCACTTTGAGGGGATATAAGAACTGGACGTGGTTCAGGGGACCACACAGAGCGGTAAGGTTTTAGCCGATTATAGTGAATCACTTTAGGCTTTGACCTAGGATCAAGCAGATCTAACACTTTATATGTCACTCCAATATCACCTGTGGATGAATCCAATCTGCTCAAGACCCTGTATGGTCCAGTCCATTTTGGAGAGAGTTTGTGTCTTGACATAGCTGGAAGATCAACCCATACGAGATCATCAGGCTGATAAGCTGTATGGCGGATATGGCGGTCATAGTAATGCTTTTGCTGTGCTCCAGCTGTCTGGATAGTGTCTGCAACAGTGGTGAAAGCAGAACGTAATCGGCCAAGCATAGAATGTGCATATTCATTTGGGGTTCCTGGAGTAGCTCTAGAAGGTGCTATGGGAACACCCAAAAGAAAATCAGCAGGAAGGCGAGCTTCACGGCCATGTACCAAGAAAAAAGGTGTGTGTTTGGTCGATGAATGAACACTTGTATTGTAAGCAAATTCAACCTGTTTTAAGTGGTCATCCCATTCTCCCCCTTTGGTATACAGGTACTTTGCAAGCTGATCTTTTATAGATCTATTGGCACGTTCCACCATACCGTCCGACATAGCATGATATGGGGATGTCCTTGTTTTATGAATCCCAAGTAGGGAGCACAGTTCTTTCACCAAGTCAGAGTCAAACTGCCGCCCTTGGTCAGTGTGCAAACTCTGGGGCACTCCATGCTGACCCACATAGTTTTCAAACAAACACTTAGCGATGGTCGTTGCACATTGATCAGCAATTGCATAAAGATTGAGATATTTTGTAAAGTAGTCCATTACTGCAAGAACATAACGGTTCCCTTTCTGAGTAACAGGCAACTCCGTTAGATCAGCAGCAATTTTCTCAAAAGGCATGCTTGCGATTATGTTTTGCATTGGTGCCTGCTGATGAGGCACTGGTGGTCTCTTTGATTCACAGGCTTGACATTGAGCACACCACTGTGTAATGTCCCTAGACATGTGGGGCCAAAAACATCTCACTAGAGCACGCTGCAATGTCTTTTGTGCACTGAAATGTCCAGAAAGCGAGTGACCATGCAAATTCTAGAACACTTTTGGCTGCAACGCAGGTGGAACTACAACCTGCAAGATCTGATCACCTGGTGGGGGTCTAACTTTACGGCAAAGAACAGAATCCACAAAAGTAAACCTTGGGAACTCTTTCCAGAAATGCCTCAGTTCGCTAGCAGTTCCTTTCAGCATAGTATATGTAGGTCTCTTCTTACTTGATACCCATTCAGTGACATTGCTTAGGACAGGATCAGCTGTCTGAGCCTGCTGTATATCTTCACTACCCATACCCAGGCATGCAACGCTGAAACAGGTAAAGAAAGCAGAATTTGAAGGTTCAAACCCAGAATATGTATCAGAAGAAGCAGGCTGTACATAAGTAGAATACGATTCGGTGACCTCAGTCTGCGTTGAAGTGGACACTAAATGGACAGACTTGATCTCAGAATTATTAGAAATCTCCCTACTCTCCTCGTCAGGTCGACGAGACATGGCATCTGCGTTGGCATGTTTATGACCATGCCGGTACTCAATAGTCCAGTCATATAGTTCAATCTCTAGAGCCCACCTTGCTCTGCGATCCGTTGGATCGCCATCCAAAACCATTCGCCTAAGACTAAGCAAGGGCTTATGGTCTGTGATGATCTGAAAAGGGTGCCCTATGAGGTACTGACGGAAATGGCGAATGGACCAAACAATAGCCCACAACTCCCTGTCATAGGTGGACCATCGTTTCTCTGTAGATGTCAAAACATGACTACCGTAAGCGATGACCATTTCTTTGTTGTCAGCATTCAACTGAGATAGAATACACCCAATGGCTGTGTTAGAAGCATCCGTGAAGAGTAAAAACTCTTTTGAAAAGTCTGGGTAAGAAAGAATTGGAGCATTTGTAAGTGCATGTCACAGGGAATTGAAAGCTTCCCGTTCTGTCTCAGTCCAAACAAACAACTTCCCTTTCTGAGTTAGAGCATGCAGTGGCTCTGAAATTTGAGCAAAGCAGTGAATGAAACTTCTGAATATTTTTCCCATCTGGCTGAAGACCCGCAGATGATACCACATGGCCCAGAAATGTCACTTGTGGTTGAGCAAAAGAGCATTTAGCTGGTTTTAGCTTCAGGTTTGCTGCTCTCAAACGCTGGAAAACCTCTCTCAAGTGCTGTATGTGCTCATTGAAACTCTTGCTATAGACAATGATATCGTCTAAATATACAAGACATGTTTTCCAGGACAGGCCCCGCAGCACTAACTGCATCAAGTGTTGAAAAGTGGGCGGAGCATTGACAAGGCCTATCGGCATCACTGTAAACTGATACAAAGAACGACCCGTGGTGAAAGCTGTTTTTGGTTTATCTGCCTCATGAAGTTGCACTTGCCAATATCCGAATGAAAGATCCATAGTACTGAATATAGATGAACCTCTTAGTTCATCCAAGGTGTCATCTGTTCTAGGCAATGGATGGGCATCCTTAATGGTGACAGAATTAAGGCCCCTATAATCTACGCAAAAACGCCAGGTGCCATCTTTTTTCGCACCATAACGATAGGCGCAGCCCAAGGGCTATGACTGGCTTCCACAATGCCTTTTGCCACCATGTCGTCCACATGTGACTGAATCACCTCCTGCATCTGAGGCAAAGTGCGATAAGCACGTTTCTGTATGGGAATTGCATTGTCAGTATTGATTTTGTGTGTGACTATGTTTGTTCTACCAAAGTCTGTAGGGCTCTTACTAAACACGTCACAAAACTCATGTAACAATGAATGCAGTTCATTCACCTGAGAATCAGAGAGACCCCCCCCTTTGAACTTCAAATTGAAGAGGTGACACCTGTGTAGAAGGGGTAGACACATTACATACAACATCAGAGTGCTCAACAACATCATCTGAGCTTATTGGAGTGAACTCCCCCAGTTGCATACCTGGTTGCAGTACAAACGGGCTGTTAGTTGGATTCATGAGCCGCACTACAGTTTGACCGTTTTCAGCTGTCGTAAGGGTGCGTGCAGCTGCAATACCATCTAACTTGAATAGATATGGCTCAAACAACCCACAGTATCCATCTGCTAAGCCTGCATTAACAGCAGATGGGATAAGTTGCGCTATACAGTGCTTCTCACATTGGGCCGGAATGGTAGTTGTCACCGTAATTTGAGCTGTACAATGCACAGGGGTAAGTTGAGATTTGCTTAACAGCGGCAAAGATTGGTCAAACAGGCAACACATACATTTACCCACATTCAAGACCACCTGGTGCTTCTGGAGAAAATCCCAACCAAGTATGATACCCTGATTCACATTTCTGATGACGTGTATGTCATGCTGTAATGTCAGTGTACCTAATCTGAGGTTAACAGTCACAGTTCCCAGAGTATCTAAATTCTGACCAGTTACAGATTTTGACAGAATGAAAGTACTCTTTAGTGGTCTTTTACGCAACGAAGGAATTGCCATACGGGTAGTTTCATTAATGAATGAAATACTAGACACAGTGTCTATCATGATGTCAGTACCTTCAACAATACCACTGATGTGTGCTGTACTAGTGTCCGTCATGTCCGCAACAGGAGAACATCCATTCTCTGGATGTCTGGTGTCTGTGGTCGTCACCTGTTCGGTGTCGCTTGGGGCTGGTGGTGAAATAGCTGATGTGTGCCCCGCCGCATCAGCTAACAGAAGTTTCCCTGACGATGGCCGTGACGATCTGGGTAGACATCACACGAACCACTCTGATGATCCAGGCTGTGATGCCGAGGTCTGTAATGATGGTCCTGGTAGTTGTCAAAGGTGACACGCCTGTGATGAGGGCTAGGACTGCGTCGATGTAATGACGAGTTGTTGGAAGCCATGGTGTCATGCCGTTGTCCCTGTCTGTAATCCACGTAGTGGTCAGTGCCGGCTGCAGTGGAGTATTTTGGAGAATAGTAATCCTCAAACCTCTCCCTGCGGTGTGGTGAGAAGTCCACTCTGTCATTATGCTGGTATGTGTCGTCCCGTTGTCTGTAAAGGTCTCTGCGACGGCTGGGAGATCTTCTGTAGATGCCAGGTGATGGAGAACGTGCATCAGGATGTTTGGTTGATAAACGACCATACGGTGCACTCCATTCCGTGGCATATCTTGTTGGACTAGCATGTCTCGTTGAACTATGCCGATGTGGTGATGAGGTTTGATGAGATCGGCTGCGTTGATCATGCAGCTGAAGTTTCAATGCGGAGACATCCTTACCTAAATCTTTGACTGTGTTTGTGAGATCAACAACGGCTTGTTTCAAAAAAAGAGTGTCGGTGTCAGAAATAACATTCACTGTCTGTACCATCGAATTCTCTCTCACCGTAGATGAAACTGGCTGCACCAATTTGGTTGCTTTACGTGCCCGTTCAGCTTGGGTAGCGACCTGGACGGCGTCTTTGAATGTTTTCACACCCCTCTCGTGGCATTTAATCTGGAGTTCTTGATCTAAACCCACCAGAAATCGTGACAGTTTCATGTATTCAGATGCATTCTGCTCAAAATCAGGAAAAGCTTCTTTGACCAGTCTACATATGTCTGCTGCATACACTTCCATTGGTTCGTTAGGCAATTTATGGCGTGAATTTGGAAATGTTTGAAACGATGCTATGACATCCTTCTGGCCAAACGCCTCTTGTAATTCTTGTTTCGCTGCAGTGAACAAGTGCTGAATTTCAGATGGAAAATTGCAGCCGCGAGGTATGAGCACTGTTCTCCCGCAGCGCTTGGGCCTCCTCGTCTGACATCTCTAAAGTTTATTAACGACACACCGAACTTCACGGAGTCCCGCTGGTATCACACAGATGTACACACCGCGCTCGTGCAAGGCGCCGGCTAAAAGAAAGCATAAATAAAAAAGAAACTCGAATATCCGACGAAAAACACCGCTGCCACCAGTGTAACGCTTGCTTAAGCGCTTGTGGGTGTTTTCGGGGCTATAACTGAAAGTTTAGAGAAATAAAACCCTCGAATACTGATGAACTCTTTTTCCCCATTTTATTCTCCATTCACATCTCCCTCTCTTCTCCTCTCTGCCTTCCGCCCCGTCAGAATAAAAGTCCTCATAACAACAGGCACTTTAACATGGGGCATTTCTAACACAAAAATAAAATTGTGTTTAATTTTTAACTCTTACATTATTGCCGAACTGTACTTACCACATAATACTTTGGTTAGAGTCCCTTTTTTCAGAGAAGGTTTTGATTATTTGTCATTATTTAATTTTTTTAGTGCTGTTTGTGCATAGTTTATGCGTACTTTGTAGTACTCCATTTCAAACTAATTCTCTACATACTGCTTGCAGAAAGCAATGTGCCGATTTTAAGTATCTACTGAAACTAATTACTGCAGTCTGAAAATATGTAATCACATTATATTACATGATTATTATATTATTAAATTTCATTAAGAAATGTTTTCATGTTTTACACTTGTCATACTATTTACACAGTGTGATTGTGTATATGGAGCACTGTTGTTTCCTTGTACAGTATTTTGCAGCACAAATCTGGAGATTTGATATTTCACCCCACTGTATACATAAGCCTTGATAATAAAAATAAACTTGACTTGGTCAGTAATCTGATGAACCATTTCAAAAGCTTAGAAAACACTGTTTCTACTCTCTTTGCTAGAATAACATTGATGTGAAATGTGTCATAGTGGCATAAAAAGTTCTCCCCAGATCTTGCAGAATACATAACAAAATTCTAAATTCTAATAGTTCATATGCATTAAGCAAGGAATAATCCTCTTGACAGTGTGCTGTTAGGAAAATAATCAACAACTGAGTGGTTTGAAGCAGAGTTACTGCTACCATCTTGAAATGGATTATTTTCCAAAAACAGCATGTCCCCAAATGTTTTATTCTTATTGCACAGCTATTTTTAAACAATTTATTTTTATTAATGAATTTTATTAATAAGCAATTTTTAATTTTAATAATGAATGACACTTTTTAGCCATTTATAGTCACATCTAAAGATACCTTTGAGCATGCCCTAGCCACTCTCACAGTGGGGTGAAGGGAAAGAAAGGAATTCGTCCCCAGCTACCAACATGACTTCCCAAAACTGGGACAGACCAGCCCAGGGAAAAACAGAGAGCGCAAAGAAGGTGACCTGGATATGCCTCACTCCATGATGAGCCAATGCCCCTGGAACCTGACCTAACAGGCCCCTCCCCACCAACAAAGTCCTGGCTCACTGCCTGCATTGTCCATTAGAAAAAAAAACACCCAGCAACGTACAAGTGGGGAAACAGTGAGTGGAGAAACAGGTGAGTGGCCACTCTTTGTTGGTCTAATACCTGATCTATCTGTCCCTCTGCTGATAGGAAGAGACTGGCCCAGGTTCCCCACTGCCCTGCCCCACCCTCATAAAGTTTCAAAATCCTGTAAGACCACCTGCCAACCCAAAACCCGAGCTAAACCATCTTGGCAGACACACCTGGCTCAGGAAGAGGAGGACAGTGCTGATGCTGGAGCTGAGGGTAAGTCTTCCATAGTAACTAACCCCATATTATCTGTGTATCAGCAGGCCACATGAGAGGGGAGTTTTGGGAGAGAACAGAAGGAGGACAAGTGGTTAACACCTTGGTGGGGACAACTGCTGAAGATGGAAGGAGAACACACCCAACCCCTAAGGGCTCTGCCCACTTCCTACTCCCACATCCAAGGGGGTCTCCTATACCACCACACAGGAAGAAGTGTGACCTCCTGGTGGTGCTCTGACAGTCTCATGCATCTAGCTCACTCTCATCCTCTCAGAGGCCATCTGGGACCTTGAAAAACCCTGAAAAAGTTCTGCCAGCTCTGCCCCCAGTGCCAATGCCCATCCCCTCAAAAGCCAGCACCTGCCCCATTCTATCCCCTCCCCATCATTGGCATCCCCTTTGAGAGGATAGGGATGGAACTTTTGGGGCCACTGTTGAAATCAGCTCAAGGACATGAAATATAATAGTGATAGTGGACTATGCCACTTGCTACCCTGAGGCCCTCCCACTCCGAAAAGCCACATCTTGAAGCATCACCTGAGAACTGGTCACCTAAGAGAAGAGAAATAAACCACCTCTGTTTTCACTTATTCTATCTCTCCATTGTCTGTGTTCAGCCTGCCGCAGCCTTGAGTTTTTACACCTAGACACAGATCAGCAAGTCCACGAGCAACAGTTAGTCAAGAAGGGCCATACAGAGGTCCCACTCCAACCATCCAAGATGTAGTCCACCCACATGCCCGAGAATAAATAAGTAAAATAAGAAAAAATATTAAATGCCATGGAGAGATATTTACTGAGTAAATCCACTATTTTGTAGAGGGGGATCAAAATGGCAATTTTCACCTATGATTTTGGAGCAAAACCACAGATAATTAAAAAAAAAAACCTTTGAAAGGTGGCAGCATCATTATTTTATTTTGACACAGAGATAGGTAGGTCTGTTACTAAAATCCGTTGACTTTAGCAATCCTTGTTGCATTATATGCCAATGGTGTGAGTCAAAAAACAAAGCACTTTTTTTCCCCCAAAGTTGTCATGAATGTAAGTCAAGAAGTATTAAAGATATCTTAATATCCTTTTAGATTCTAGTTCTTAACAAACATTTCTTTTGGTATCTTCCTTTCCTATCTACCTTTTGGTATTTATAAGGGAATCTCAATGTGGCTCCATGTGCAAATTCTTGAATTTTACCCATTTTCAATGGTTAAAAACCAAAGGTGGGTCACTTTGTATAAAGCTGATACTTATTGTATTTAAAGAGGAATGTCTGCAGAACAAATAAAGCTGAAACTAGAAATGTACCTTTATTTATTCACATAAAAACAATAATGTCAATATCATGATTTTTGAGAGTCCAAAAATGCACTATTTTTAAGAATAAGGAAAACATGGCTATTTAGCTGATGCAATACCTTGATTTCACTTTTGGATTTCAGAAATGTATATCTACAAAGCTCTGGAAGGCATAATTTATCCTGTGAATGTCTTCTTCCTCAAAGTGGTAATTGAAAGCACAGAAAGATGACATAGAATGTTGCTGCCTGGTACATAGTACTCATCACCACGTCCTGGCCACTTGAATGATGTGGAAGTACCTACTTGGGTCATGAAAGACACAAGAATATCCTGCCTCTCATCATCACACTCCACAATGCTGCCAATATACCTCTTCAGATCGTAAACTGCAGCAATGTGTTGTCCAGGCATATACTGCTTCATGTTGAGCAGCTCTTCAGGAACCTGGACTAAAGTGCCAGTGGTGTCAGCAGAAATTCGAAGCATGCGAAGTTGACCTTTTGCATCTGTCATAAAACAGTGGTGGCTTCTTATCCCTGGAATCTTCTTCGCTATGGAAAAAACGTTCTTGAGCCTTTATCATTTCCTCTACATGCTCCTTGGGAGCATAGAAACATGTGATCCTTTTGATATGATTTTCAGCCCACTGGAACAATTGGTGGGGGGTGAGGATGTGAATAATATTGATTATCTCGTTCCAATAGCACCTGTCAAGGGTTGAAATATATTAGGCAGCAAGTGACCAGTCGGTTCTCAAAGTTGATGTGTTGGAAACAGGAAAAATGGGCAAGCGTAAGGATTAGAGAGACTTTGACAACAGCCAAATTGTGATGGCTAGATGACTGGGTCAGAGCATCTTTAAAACGGCAGGCCTTGTGGGGTGTTCCCGGTATGCAGTGATTAGTACCTACCAAAAGTGGTCCAAGGAAGGACAACTGGTGAACTAGCGACAGGGTCATGGGCGCCCAAGGCCCAAGGCGCGTGGGGAGTGAAGGCTAGTCCGTCTGGTCTGATCCCACAGAAGAGCTATTGTAGCACAAATCGCTGAAAAGTTAAAGCTGGCTATGATAGAAAGGTGTCAGAACACCCAGTGCATCGCAGCTTGCTGCGTATGGGGCTGTGTAGCCACAGACCTATCAGAGTGCCCATGCTGACCTCTGTCCACTGCCAAAAGTGCCTACAATGGACAGGTGAGCATCAGAACTGGACCATGGAGCAATGGAAGAAGGTGGCCTGGTCTGATAAATCACATTTTCTTTTACATGATGTGGAAGGCCGGGTGCGTGTGCATCGTTTACCTGGGGAAGAGATGGCACAAGCATGCACTATGGGAAGAACGCAAACTGGCGGAGGCAGTGTGATGCTCTGGGCAATGTTCTGCTGGGGTCCTGGCATTCATGTGGATGCTGTTTTGACACATACCACCTACCTAAACATTGTTGCAGACCAGGTACACCCCTTCATGGCAACGGTATTCCCTAATGGAAGTGACCTCTTTCGGCAGGATAATGCGCCCTGCCACACTGTAAAAATTGTTCAGGAATGGTGCGAGGAACATGACAAAGAGTTCAAGGTGTTGACTTGGCCTCCAAATTCCCCAGATCTCAATCCAATCGAACATCTGTGGGGTGAGCTGGCCATCAAGTCGGATCCATGGAGGCCCCACCTCACAACTTACAGGACTTAAAGGATCTGCTGTTAATGTCTTTGTGCCAGATACCACAGCACACCTTCAGAGATCTAGTGGAGTCCATGCCTCGACGGGTCACGGCTGTTTTGGCAGCAAAAGGGGGACCAACACAATATTAGGCAAGTGGTCATAATGTTATGGCTGATCAGTGTATATATTTATTTCTGAAAGTAATCAACATATAGCACATTTAATAAATTATGTGCATACAATATATGATTGTATTTAACAAATAGCTGTATTAATGCAAACATTTAAAAAAGTAATCATTGGAACAGCAGATATATTAACTACAGAAACTAAAATTACCTGATAATCACTGAGAGGAATGAGTGTATAGCAACTGAATCATATTTCAATGATAATGCAGTCAATGATAATGCAGAAACTCTGCATTTTCGTATACACTTCAACAGTTTGTTCACAACAACAGTTCATTTCCCAGTGACGTCCCTGAACTGCATCCTGAACAATGAATGAATAATTTTCAGTGAAGTCCAAGAGTACCAGTGCGGTGTCTGTTGTTAGAGTTACCTTACATGATGAGAGCAACGCTGCTTGTGACTTGGCTATGAAGTGGTGTGTTGTCAGGTTGTCCATTTGCCTTGTGAGCTCCTCTACAAAGCCTGTAATGCTCTCCATCCATGTTATTAGTGTGTAGCCTTTATCTAAGTGGCTTGAAGCTGACTACATCCTCATCAGACAAATCCACTTGCTTGAAACATTGAATTCTGTTGCTGTTCTCTTGATAGTCCAACTGGGTGGGGCTAATGTCAAAATCTGAAATTTTCTCTGCATGAGGTCTGCATGCATCACCTTATCCTTCAAGGCAGCAATTATCTCATCAAAATTTGTACAGTTTTTACACACACTTGTTTCTTTCCCCTCCAGGAGAGCTAGAGAAAAGTTTAAGATTGTGGTCACCTGGGAACAGACTGCACTGTTAGCCTCTACAGCCCTTCTTTTTCCATAGCCTACTATATCTCTCCTACTTATGTTTTTTACTTTGAGACATGAAAATCCTGCATTAGTAAGGCTAATAATGATGGCCTCGGAAGAGTGTTCTCTGAGACTAGAGAGGACAGAGAGGTCTTCTCTGCAAGATGCAGCCACTGCAGCAACATCCATGTCTGAATCTTCACCTGTGGAGGGTTGTCAGTCCTGAGTGCTGTGTCTCACACATGTGAAACAAACTTCTGCCCTGGATGGATTGTTTTCCCTGTGATGCTGCTGATATGGTCAGCTGTTTTTATGTCAATAGTTCATAGGGATTTCCTTCTGGAGCTCTCTGGATGGAAACGTCTCCAGGTTACGTATGTAACCATGGTTCCCCGAAGGGAACGAGACGCTGCGTCAAAACGCTATGGGAACGCCTTCAGCGTGACCGCACTCTGAATTACATGTCTAATCAGTCTAATTAATGGCGAGACGTCACGGGCGGGGTGACGGAACGACCCGGAAGCATAAAAGCCCGAGCGGCATGCGCCGCGCTAGCTTTCAAGAAATGAGGCAAGCGCGGCAGGGATGCCGGAAGTGTGGCACCGAGACGCAGCGTCTCGTTCCCTTCGGGGAACCATGGTTACATATGTAACCTGGAGACGTTCCCCTTCAGGAACTCGAGCTGCGTCGAAACGCTATGGGAACGAGTATGCCCACGCCGCCAGACTTACAAATCCCTGCCTAGTGTGGGAAAGGCACAGCTAAGGCAAAAGGACAGAAGAGCCAGGAGTGGCTCGCATATCCAGGCCATAGAACCTGGTAAAAGTGAGGGGCGTGGACCAACCCGCCGCGTCGCAGATGTCCTGCATGGACACACCTGCCAAG
>CM040454.1:10729201-10815670 GCA_022758105.1 Pangasianodon gigas | reverse complement strand
GAGAGAGAGTCACCAAAGCCTACCAAGTGGAAATTATTTCAGAAAACGTTGGATAAAATATTTAAAGTACTATGACATTAATTAATCTCATTAATTTGCAAACTTATGTTTGCTCAAAGTACAGTTGTTTAATTGCAGGTAGCTTGCTAATGGTTTTCAGAATCTTGTATGCTACATTAGCTTTAAAATTTAGAGTGGATGGACATAGGAATTGATTTAATGTAGTTACTGTGATTGGTCATTTAGCTGGATATAAGTAAATAATTAGTTTATTTAGCAACCTAGTTAACCAGTTAACATATAATTACTATTATGAGTACTTACTACAATATAATTAAAATATTTTTGTAAAAACAATATTTACATTGTTTCTGTTTGTTTTCCTTTAGACCTACTCTACCTCCATTGTCAGTATGTATTTCAAAACGGTAAGTCAGCTCCCCAAGGGCACCCTGAGGGTGCCTCAGTGAGCCAAAAGCACACACACAAAACAGCAGGAGTGTTCATTCTTTTGTCTCAAATAATATAGTGTCATTAGATTAATAACAATTAAACAAATCTACCAAAACATAATTAGGAATATGGTCAAATAAAGGCAACATTTAAGGCATGTTCCGTGAATGTCCCTGAATAGTCCCCTGGAGGTTTGTTGCACGTAGCAAACATCCCCAAATAGTCTCCCAGAGGTCCGCTGTATCGTGAATGTCCTGTAATGTCCCATGTGACATTTTGGTGACCCTACAAAAGAATGTCCTCAGGATGTTTGCAGTGTTGGCTCGGGGGACATTCCCACGGCATATTTTTTGTTAGCTGGGATATGGAAGCCACAATTTAATATATTGAGGTCACAAGATAATGTATAGGGGCCACGAGATAAAATATTGAGGTTGCAAGTTAATATATTAAGGCCAAGAGATAATATATTGAAGTCACAAGTTAATATACTGCAGCAATGAATTAATATATCGACGCATTATAATATTGGTAATATAGGCAGGCTTAATATATTGAGGTCATGAGTTAATATTTTGAGGCCACAAGATAATAAATTGAGACCACAAGTTAATATTTTAGAGTTATACAAAAATTGTATTATTTGAGCCTCCAATTAATTATTTGGCAGGTGGGCGCTTTGGAGAGACTTGCCTATCAGTTCAGTTCAGTGCTCTTATTTTGATTTCAAACATCACACTTTGAAAATTCACTTAAGGTAGTATATCCATGCCAGTGGTATATCCATGCCACAATGCCAGTACTCCGGTATATATTTATACGTCATTACAAAACTGAAATATTGTGTAATATTATCAGTCCTGGGGGGGCACGGAGGCTTAGTAGTTAACACGTTCGCTTTGCACCTCCAGGGTTGGGGGATTTGCTTCCTGCCTCTGCCCTGCGTGTGCAGAGATTGCATGTTCTACCTGTGCTTTGGGGGTTTCCTCCGGGTACTCCAGTTTCCTCCCCCAGTCCAAAGTGTGTTGTAGGCTGATTGGCATCTCTAAGTTGTCCGTAGTGCGTGAATGGGTGTGTGTGATTGTGCCCTGCGATGGGTTGGCACCCTGTCCAGGGTGACCCCTGCTTTATGCCCTGAATCCCCCTGGGATAGGCTCCAGGCTCCCCGCTCCCCTGTGTAGGATAAGCGGTATGGAAAATAAAAAAATTATCAGTCCTCTTCATGCTTAGGTACCTGGGGCCAAACCTATTCAACTGATTTCTCTGTCTCACTCATTTAATAATATAATACTTGTCACAAGTTAAGTATTTAGTTGGCACAAAATAGATCTCATGGACTTAGTATATTAATTCATGGCTACACCTTAAAAAAAAAAAAAAAAAAAATCTCACCTTTGCTAGTAATATGATGAAGCATTACTGAGAACTGAATTATATTGAGCACTTATTAAATTTTAACACTGGATTGAAACATTCAATAGAAAGGATATTTTTATTCTCCCATGCTTTTGAATAAATCCTTAGATTAGGCACTGGAGTAAGTCCGGTTTCCCTTGTGCAATTTTTTTTTAATTATCACTGATTTAATAAATGAATATCCCTGAAAAAGTGTTTCTTTTCCTGTTTGTTATACATTTATAAATGCTTCTGTATTTGCATATTTCTGTTTTGTTCTCATACAGATGCTGTTCTGGCAACAAGACAAAGCCCCACCTCAAGAATTCATATTTCAGACTCTTGTTATACGAGCATATACAGACTGCATTTACAGTCACTCTTGGAGTGAATGAGACATGGCTACGATGAACTCCAACATGACAAGTAGGTAGAACTTTTCCATTTTGCAGCTGCTCAGTAGCCATTAAAGGTTGATATTACAATTAGTAAAGTGTGCATTTTTTTCTTTTCTCCATCTTTTTGGGGGGACAAGTTAACATTTCTGATTTGTAGTATCTGTAAAACGCTGCCATTATACGTGCAACCTGCAACCTTGCTCACTGCATCAAGTTCATTAACATGGATATAAATAAGAAATATGCTATTTGTTTCTTTTCATCCGTGGTTTGCTCCACTGTCTTACTGAGCTCCAAAATAAAGCCCTACCATATTCTACCATGTTTCTGTACAAACAAAAGAAATATGCTTTCATTTATTTATAAATAAATTTAAGATATTAACTACGTGTTTTTTTTTTAATGATTGTTCTCCATTGTTATTAAAAGAAAATCACATGGGTATTTTAATGAAATTTCACCTAAAGTATTTTACAGAACTTTATGCTTTATGCATTATACCTTCTGACAGTGTGTCCAGTTAACTTTGTAAACTTTTCTGATCTTTCTGGAATGTAAAAAACCCCAAAAAGTAAATTTGATAGAATATTGTTAGATGACTGTTGTTGTCACTTGTATATAACAGTTTGTTGATTTGGGTAAACAGTTAAAACAGTTAGCTTGCTTACTTGGTCAGTTTAGATAGAAAATAGAAAGATTTCCAGAAAGGTCTACAAGGCATCTTGTTCAGGAGCTGAATAAAGTTCTGCAAAATGCTATTTGTTATAATAATTTGTGAATGACAAATGAAGCCACACACACAAAAAAAACTTGCATTAGCCTTTTTAGTATTCATTATTGCATTATAATTTTTCTGATAATGAGACCATTGTTTGTTTCATAAACAGCTAAGGACTACACTGACTACCAGGTCTGCAACAACAACAATGTGAGGGAATTCAGCCGAGTCTTCCTCCCTACCCTCTACAGCATCGTCTTCATCGTGGGGTTCATTGGCAACAGCCTGGTGTTGTGTGTCCTTGTCAAGTACAACAAAATATCCAAAATGTCAGATGTGTGCCTCTTCAACCTGGCACTTTCTGATATCCTCTTCCTTATCTCATTGCCTTTCTGGGCCCACTATGCTGCCAACACTGAGTGGACTTTTGGGGTCTTCATGTGCCATACCGTGACAGCACTCTACATGCTGGGCTTCTATGGAAGTATCTTCTTCATGATCCTCATGACTGTGGACCGCTACGCCATCGTTGTTTACATCTTCATCTCTTCCAAGCACTGGTCTATCAGAGCTAATATAGCTGTGGCTTTGTTTGTGTGGGCACTTAGCTTGGGAGCCTCTCTGCCGACCATTATTTTCTCCCAAGCGAAAAATGAATCAGGTAATTGGTCATGCAAAGTAGAATATCCACAAGGAACAGCTTGGATGTCGTTCTCTTACATTGAGCTGAACATCCTTGGTTTGATCATTCCTCTCTCAGTGATGGTGTTCTGCTACTCACGTATCATCCCCATCTTAATGGCCATGAAGTCTCAGAAGAAACACAAAGTTGTCAGGCTCATGGTGGTCTTCATCAGTGTTTTCTTCCTCTTCTGGACACCCTACAACATTGTCATCTTCATGAAGTTCCTGCATCACTTGGGCTACATGGCCAGCTGTCCGTGGCAACAGGACCTGAACATGGCTATGCAGTGGGTGGAAACCATAGCGTTCAGTCACTGCTGCCTCAACCCCATAATCTACGCCTTAGTGGGGCAGAAATTCAGGAAATTATTTCGAAAGATTCTGAAAGAGTGGTTTCCTCTTTGCTTTGGTCACAGCACATCAACTAAAAATTGAGTTCTCTTAGAGGAGGACCTTTATGTACACACGCTCCTCAGCATAAAATCTAAACTGTAACTATTATTGCATGTTATCACTAAAGCCTATTTCAATTTGTAAAAAGTTCATAGTCCATAATACATTGCTTAGAGTACAGTCTTTCCAGAGAAGGTTGTTGATTATTTGTTGTCATTCTATTACTCTTTTGTTTAGTGCTTATTTCTCCATTTTGAACTAATAGTGCACATATTGCTAGCAGCAGTGTAATCACATCAAATAAACTACTAATAAATCTCTTTAAGGCTGTTTTGTATTTCACATACTATTTGTCTAGTGTAACTGACACTACCCAAGTTTATTCTTTTCTGATGTTCCACCAGTAGAGTACTTTTTTTCCCACCATAGATTTCTAAAGAATACAGAATATATAAATATATATAATATAAAAAAAGTTGTATAAACTGCAACTGTCTTATTACAAAATCAAAATAAAATTACAAAAAAGGGTAGCTTTAAGGGTAGCTTTATATATTTTTTAAATACTAATTACCTTATTGTACCCCTCAGAACAGGCTGTTTTCTCTTGTCCCACCTTGCTGATCATTTTGCATGCCAAATATAATAATAAATAATAATGTATTAAGTTTCTTTTTTGTCATGGTCAATTTGCTATGTGTATTTAAAGGTGAAAACATTAATTTGCATTATTAACCTATTTTAAGTAATAATAATTATACATTTAAACCATGTCCCACTCAGCCTGCTCAGCCTACCTTTTCATGTTGCTCCATGCTCCCAAAATGTATGTGTAACCCTATAACTGAAACCCATTTATCTGGTTAAAGGAACAATAAGACCAATACAAATGACAGTAATCACATGATGACCAGGAAGTTTCATCATCAAGACCCTTTCTAACAGTAAGTTCCCTCAACTATTTGCCATATTTCTTTTTTTTTTTCAAATATTTGTCAGCATTCCTTGACTTCATCCAGCTCAAAACTTCAATATTGTTAATAAGCATATAGCTACAATAAATATTAATTTAAAGAATTTCTTTATTTATTGCACAAATGCGTTTGTCATGATGTTGAAAGTGACACATGGTTCCAAAGTTAGCATTGTTTACTGAATAATGGCTAATATTAGGCTGGATCTTCAACACTGGTACCAAACAACCAAGCAATACTGTAACAAACAAGACTATTGATGCCTCCATGATACTCCAATGGAAATTTTTATTAGAAAATAGTCAATTATGTGTTGTATCACTTGTTAAGAGAGAACACAAATGAACACTGCATTATGTAATGAATAAAACACTTGAGGGTGGTGGAAAGCTGGAGGAAAATAATCCACTGTGACCCTGACCAGGATAAAGTGAACTGATAATGAATCCTCCTTTTTTGGGTTTTGTCAAGTTTTCACTTTTTTTTTTTTTTCATGTGTTTTTCAACAAACTGAGTTAAACAGTCTACCCATTGTCAGAATGGGAATTTTTTATTGACTTTTACTCATATATAAATGTATTATAGGGTTGGACAGGTTAGAACAAGTAGATGAGTGTTTGTGTTAAATCCGGTACAATTGATGTAGGAGCCATGTCTAGTCTACACTGTCATTAGGAATACTCTTCTAGGAACTAGCAAATGGAACCAAGGGTGAAAATCTCATTTCAGCTTAGGGACAATAAATATTTGACTGACATTTTCTCAAGAGCATTTCCTGAAGGGGACAGCAAAAGTCCTGCTGTAGCAAACACAGTTAATAACATTAAGCATACAGTAATTAATACTACTGTACATGACTACTAAATGTATTTCTTTTTTGCCAGAGCCATACATTCATTCATTATTTCTAACATTCTTTAGGACTATCTGAAATTGCAGTTGTCAGTAACAGTGCCAGAGGATGAGCAATAATATAAAATAAGAATATGAGCTTTACCCTCATAGCCTTTTCACAGCTTGTAGACAATACATTATATAGGCCTATGGGAATAACAGTCTCATTCTGTTTATCCAATCTTTATTGAGTCTGACAGTAATAACAGTTGTTCTGTATGTATTTTTATGCTTTTTTTTATGCTATTGTTTTAATGATAATAGCATTACCATAAGCACAAAGATAAAAAAAATTACAGTTCCAGAAACAAAAAGTATATATTTTTTAAACTAGTAAATGAATGATCCAGATAAATCAGCCAAAATGTTTACTTTATTGTTCTGTCAGCGTGTCACAAAACAACAGTTATCATCAAGTATATGTCACCCAAAGTAAGACCATTTAAAGTTGCACTACAGTGTTTCTGCCTTCAGTTACACTCATAAAATGAGTGTGAACTGTAATTACCTGCTTGACTGCTGGAAAGTGTATGCTTTACTTCTCTCAGTTGCTCAAATTTAATATGCTGCATGTGCTGAGATCTAACCAGGTAGATAGGTATATATGGCCGGAAAATAAATGAGTACATTGAACAGAATGCAGTTTTTTTATGAATAGAAAGGCATTTTATTGAGTTTATAAAAGTAAGCGAATTGGTAAAAGGAGGTATCTAACTGACACATTCTTTGTTTGAGGCTAACATTAACACATTACTTACTGGACATCAGCCACCACTGGCACACTCACAAAATCATGTTGCTTCTCTGTAGTCACAATTAGTGTTTGTAAAAAAGTCTTTTTGGTAAGAGGCTTCCAAATTGATTAAGGGTCTAGCACAGGGGTGTCCAAACTTTTTTCACCAAGGGCCATATGCGGTAAAATACACAAACAGCCGGGCCACTCACTCGAGGTGAAGTACGTATTGCCTCACCTGGTTTATTTAAGTAAACTAAATCAATCAGCCTACAACACTGCTTTTCATGAATGGGATTTTTTTTCACAACAGTGTTCATCACATCGCTAAGCTGTACTGTCTTGGCACAGAGTGCTTCTTGGTGGATGATACAGTGCATTTTAACTGCCTCACCTCCGCTCTCCTGCACCTTGGCGCACACCATAGAGGCCATTCCTTTGCGCTCGCCTGTCATAGTTGGAGCTCCATCCGTTGTAACTCCACACAACTTGTCCCATTTAAGTCCTATCTTGTCAACTGCATTTGACACAGCTTCAAAAATGTCTTTACCCGTTGTTGTGGTATTTAGACTGCTGAGATCAAGCAGCTCCTCCGTAACGCAAAAGTTATTGTCAACTCCCCGCAAAAAAATTAATAAATTAATGTGCGGTATCTGTGGCGTCTGTGCTCTCATCACAAGCAATGGAGTAGAAATCAAAAGCACACGTTTTGTCTGACAGTTGATGTTTTATATTGGCTGACAAGTCTTCGATTCGCCGCACAACTGTGTTTCTTGATAGGCTAACGCTGTCGAATTCTTGACTTTTTTCTGGGCACATTATTCCTGCGACTTTAGTGAGGCACTGTTTTATGAATTCACCATCTGAAAAAGCCTTCCCATGCTGGGCAATGAGTTGAGCCACCTCATATCTGGCTATTGTGGCATTTTCTTGAGTTTTTTTGGCACGGGAAAAATACTGTTGTTGAGCTAGCAAGATAGTTGTCATCTGTTTAACCTTCTGTTTTCGTTCCACATCAGTGTAGGACATGTAGGTCTGATGTTTGGTTTCGTAGTGTCGTCTTACATTGTACTCCTTCATCACTGTGACACTCTCATTACAAATCAAACACACACACTTCCCCTTGACTTCCATAAAGAAGTATTCATTTTCCCACCGTGTCTGAAATTTTCGACACTCACTTGCTATCTTGCCTTTCTTTGGTGTTGTCATTTTCAGTGCGCTGTGGCAAAATTTTTCTTTCCTTAATTTTGTTTTGTAGAGGAACTGCCTTGATCAACTCAGTAGCTCCACCTAGAGTTAAAACCAAGAAATACAATACCGCCAGGTTTCATGTGCGGGCCATATTCTGGTATATTTTTGGAATTTGCTGCGGGCCAATTAAAAATGGATCGCGGGCCGCAGTTGGCCCGCGGGCCGTAGTTTGGACACCCCTGGTCTAGCACATCTTTATTTGGCAATTTTATTACACTCTTCCTTGCAAAAATGCTCCTTCTTCTTCTGAACCCATTCATTTGTTGACTTGAATTTGTGCTCTGCGTCATTATCCTTCTGAATGGTGAAATTTTTCGTCATCTTCAGCTGTCTAACAGAAGCCTGCAGGTTTAGATTGGTATTTGGAGCTATCCATGATTCCCTCTATCTTGACTAGAACCTCAGTTCCAGCTGAAGAGAAGTAGCCACATAGCATGATGCTGCCACCACCATGCTTCACTGTGGTTATGGTTTTCTTTGTGTAATAAACTAGTCTTGGGTAGTCTTGTTTTTGAGCCAAACATATCTTTCACAGTTATGTCAAAAATGTGCCAAAAACTTTCTACTTTGGTCTTATCAGACCATAAAATATCCATAGACATATGAAGAATATGAGAGATTGTTGTCACATGTAGGCCAGTAGAGATTGTTGTCACATGATCAGTACTGAAAAGATGTTCCTGCATCTCCTTTAATGTTGCTGTTTCTTGGCAACCTCTCTGATTTTTCAAGTTTTCATCTTATCCTTTCATCAATTTTGGAGGGACATCCTTTTCTTGGTAATGTTACTGTGGTGCCCCATTTTCTCCACTTGTGATGACGTCTAATGTTGTGGAAATTCTTTTGTACCCCAATTCTGATCAATAACTTTCAACAATGAGATCCAGTACATGCTTTGTAAGCTCTTTGATGACCATGGTTTCATCAGTCAGATGAAACCTAGAAAATGTCAAGAAAAACCTACATAAACAGCTGATTGTTATTTGGGGTTAATCAGAATCACTTCATTGATAACAGGTGTATGATTATTACTTTTGAACATGAGTTTGAGCCCAGTCACATGCCCCTTATGAAAGGGTGTGCAACCAGGTTTTTTTTCCTTGCCCAACCTCCCCAAATTTTTCTTTTAGTTTTCCACTTAACTTTTGTTGTCACATTCATAGTAGAAAAGGTTCGGCTATAATTTCTTTGTTTCAATTTGTCTATAACAAAAACCAGCAATTTTAACAGGGGTTTGCAGACTTTTTATATCCACTGTAACTGCACTATATGGCCAAATGTATGTGGACACCTGACAACCATACCCATATGTTGCCACAATTTGGAAGCACACAATTGTCTAGAGTACCTGTGTATGCTGTAGCATTAAGATTTACTTGTTTAAGAGACACATGAACATTTCTGAGAAGAAATAAATGCAAAACAAAAAAAGCAGAAATGGTCATAATGGGAGCACATGGAGACAGATGCAAGTGCAGAACTTCTTTAATAAAACAAGAGACAACAGGGAAAAACAAACACAGGGAAAAAGGAGCCAAGAACTAGTACATGAGGGGCTAGGCTAATGTTAAGTTAGGGCTAGGAATAACTTAAACTGGTGAACAAAACAATACACAGTGCAAACAGGAACTAATCTAACCATGAACACAAGCTCAAGCAAGAACACAAACTTATATAAACTCAACACGGGCTTACACAATGCTCCAACAAATAAAGGCAGAAATATGGAACTTAAATTGTGTAGCTAATCAGAAAATAACACACAGGTATGCATGATCATGACAGGAAATAGGGCAGACAAACAGAATAAGTTCTACATAGGGAATAAGGTGTAGAATGGGGGAATGGTTATCTTCAGCATCTATTAAAGCATTTTATTGTGACTTTTTTCTGTTGGATAGCACTGAGGATGTCCTCCAAAAACTGTCAGAATAAGTAGACCACAGTGACGTTTCAACAGTTGAGTCACAAGAACTAGGGTATGCGGCAGTGGGAAAGGCAGAAAAAAGGCTCTCCCAAGAATATTCTTAGAACAACATTCAATGCAAATTCTTTTATTAAAAATTCCAATGAAAGTTGATCTGCCTTATTCATTTTTGTTAGTTATTTCTGCGTCTCTCTGTCATTGTTTTGGGAAATGTAATCAGTGGCACTTCCTGGTTTGTCAGAATGGCATCTGGACCTTGAAGGGTGGTGCCCGGCCCTAAATAGGAAACTTAGAAGGCTGCAGGCAAAGTCCCTGCATAGTTTGTACCTTCTCTCTTGGAAAGTGGTCAATAAAAGTGCTTTCAGGGCATCTTGATAAATAAAGTAGGCAGGCTCGTTTCTGAACACACTCATTCTGGTTTGATGGCGCTTCCATGTCATGCTGGGAAGGCATACTCCAATGTGGGGTGAATATATTCAGTGTATGTTATTGTCAAATCTGAAGTGGTCACTCCTGCCCTTCTCAGTCACCCAAGGAAGTCTAGTTTGGTGTTACCTCTTTTTACTATTGCCTCTTTCCACTGTATGATGATCCCACTGTAGGTCAGATCATATTCAGATTCTGAACACCTTAACTGCACCATAAGACATTAGCTGTTGTCCAGAGAGAAGGAACAAACTATGCAGGGACTTTATGCAGGCACAATAAAATGCTTTAATAGCTGCTGAAGATTACCATTCCCCCACCTATTTATAGATGACATACTGTAATTCAGCAATAGCATTAATATATAAATGCAGCTACAAAACATTCAATTAGTATTGAACATGCTTAAGTTTCATTGCAAATCATATAATAATATAATGACAACAATACATTCAAGTATGCTTTGTGATGTGCAAATAGATAGAGAGTACCATTCTAATCCATTCACTCCAGCTGTTGTATTGTTTCTGGCAAAGCAAGCTGTTCCAGATTTCTCCAAACAGTCCTTAAGTCCACAGTATATAAATCCACAAAAATTGTAATGCAACTGTAATCTACTTTGGGCTGTGGAGGATTAAGCCTAATATAAATTTGACCTCTCCGCACATTCACTAGCACGGACTTCCACAAAGCTGGAGGAAAATTCTTCAAAGCGTATGAGACACATCTATACAACATGTGTTTATTTTGAGACAAGCAAAGCACATATGATTAAACATGATTGTTCTAATAGTCTACATGTTGATATACTTACAAACTGTAGTACTCATGTATGTGTGCAATAAAATAAAATTTTAAGCTAAAAATAATAGGTCCCTATAAAAATATGTCACTCAGATTGAAGCGCTAAAAGTCACAGTGGCCAACAATAACACACAGGATCATGCAATTTCTGTTCTAGAAACTGTGTTTGTACTGGAATGAAAATGCCTTATAATTCTCTTAGATTCTATATATATCAGTACCACATCC
The DNA here is from genome assembly GCA_022758105.1 of Pangasianodon gigas. NCBI lineage: Eukaryota > Metazoa > Chordata > Actinopteri > Siluriformes > Pangasiidae > Pangasianodon > Pangasianodon gigas. Next base: position 10,804,389 of record CM040454.1, on the reverse strand, counting down.
CTGATGTATGTATATTAAAAGCAAAAGCATATTAGAATCTTATGTAAACATTGAGGCACCCCTTATCAAACTAAAATTTTTTTTAATTTTCTTTTTTTGTTGATTTAATGTGTTTTAAATCTTGTGGGTGTTACTACAAATACATCAAACAGAAAATTTTCATATTAAAATTTGTTCCATGCAGAGGTTGCATTAAATTCATTTGACTTATAAAATCTGGAAAAATAATTTGCTGATATATAACCACACTTCTGTTCAATTTTCAATCAAATGGTCATACAGTACTAATTCCATTCATCCAGTGTCATCACACCAGTACATTACAACTGTTTCATACTGCAGCATACCTTATGGTGTAGTTCATTTGCATAAATAGGTGATAAAAATATGATTTTTAGTGTTGGAGGATTTAAGAAAAAAAAAAGGATAAAAAGAGTCTTTAGTGTTGGAGTTTTTTTTTTTAAAATTATACATACATTAAATTCACATTTTCCAAAAAAGGTAATGTGTTCTGCATGCAGTTCTGCATTTGACTGTAAATGGAATGAATGTACTTCCCATCATTAGCATTTGCCACCAAATTATTAACAACAAGTACTGAATGGCAATTTGATTGAAGACTGAATACAAAAAAGGGTGTTGACATTTGAGTATGCTTTGTGATGTGCAAATAGATAGAGAACTTACATATATAGGAACTAAAGGCCTGATTTTATTACTACTTTTATTACTACTACTTTAGTACTATGGTTTGTAAGTCTATCAACATGTAATGTAATGTATGTATATAATCAGGCCATTAGTTCCTCACAGCTGATGTACCTATTAAAAGCAAAAGCATGTTACAGTCTAATATAAATGTTTGGGCTCCCCTTATCTAACTATGTTTTTGTGAATTTTCTTTTGTTTTGATTTCAACAAATTTTAACATACAACTAGTACTTATTTACTTAATTTAACATATTTCAAAAAGGAAAATATGTGGCATGCTTTAAATGTTTAGGGGTGTAATACAAAAATAAAATTGTTATGTTAAAATTTGTTCGATGCAGAGGTTGCATTAAGTTCGTTTGATTTTAAAATCAGCCAGGGGTGCCCAAAATTTTGCACATAACTGTATATAGAACACATACAGGGAGTAGATTAAAAAATAATTATAAAATAAATTTCAATTGAACTCAAAAATGAAACAACCATTAAGATGTACCAACTGTATTTTAATACCTTGTGATCTGGTTTCACTGCTTCTCTAGATGGGGTACTTTCAACTTCCTTATTGTCCGAATGTCTCAAAAGCAATATCTGAAAAAAATCAAATAAAAACTCAAAAATAAATAAATAAATAAATAAATAAATAAATAAATAAATAAAGAAAGAAAGAAAGAAAGAAAAATCAAATAGTGCTTATTCAATCAAATAATCAAGCATAAGAAAAATAACAAATCAAGTTATAATTAAACTTTAAAAACAATAAAGGTTCCAAAAACATTTCTTTGAAGCAATACCATATAGCATTGTTTCCCATTTCTGGTCATGGAGCTTCTGGCCATGGATATTTTAACGTTTTCCCTACTGACACAGATAATCCAACTCATTGGCTTATTATGTGTGTTAAGGCCCAAGAAAAAACTAAAACGTGCACATCAGGCTACTCCAGGACCAGGAGTGTGAATCTGTGCCATAGAAGAAACAATTTTGGTTCATTAAAGACCCTAAATCTCTGTATCCGGCCCCAGGGACAAATGCATCCCACAGACAGATGTTAACTGGCTCATGGCTTCTCTCGTAGTATATGATAGGTGGCCAGCCGGACAAGACATTGCAATTTTTCCTTTCACCTGACAGTGGCAGCAGACTGTGTTAACACAGCTTAAATGCAAGAGCCTTTTTTTCTCTGACTACACCTGCAAATTAATATACTAAATGATATTTAGTCATGGCTACAGACAAAAAGCGCAAAATTTACAGTGAGAAGGAGCAATTTCAAAAGAGCTGGAATCAAAAATACTTTTTCATTGAGAGCCATAGCAAATGTGTGTGCCTCCTATGTCGAGAGACTGTTGCAGTAATTAAGGAATTTAATATCATGAGACATTATGAAAAAAACATGGGCACTGCAAAATATATTCAGAGGATGAGAGGCAGAGAAATTGAAGCAGCTGGAAGCAACTTTTTATCAGAGCAAATGGGAACAGAAGTTTAATAGAGCTAATAAGTAGCGATGCTTCCAACTACTAAGCATGGAAAAACTTTCGTGAATCCTTGAAAGACTCCTTAACTAAAGTGGTCAATGTCAAAATTAAATTCACTATGTTTGAGCTCTAAAATAATATTTTGGTGACTGGCTCTCAGGTATTTTGATGTGGTATACTCTGACCCTCTTCGGTAAAAGTCTGGACACTTGTGCCTATTGTATCTATGTAATTCAATACAAATACATTTTCGTATTTAATATCAGCCATAGAATGTGACACTTGGTCCAAAAAGTTTGCCAACCTCTGCTTTAAAAGTTGACTTCGCCTCTGTTGTACTATAAAACATCCAGATATGACAAAACCTTTTCACTTTTCATGTGGATCCTACAACGCCAACTTGTGTCACTAATAAGGGGACAATTCACATGGTGTCATTGGATGTTTCCTTGGACCGATCACATCTGAAGGGACAGTTGGCATGCTTACTACCTCCAGACTACGTATCACCATATTTTCCTCCACACTCCACACCACTTTTACACCTTTCAGGTGAAATTCAATTGAAGGTCATCTCCAACCAATGAAGGGTCAAATGGGAAACTGCTCTGACCAGCCCTCAGATCACTGTTGTGGCAGACACACTGAATAATCCTGCTCAGTTTTTGGACAATCAAAGCTCTACTCAGAACTGTGCTGACCATTTCTGATAAGGGACACCTTGTGGGTGACTGCGCAATATCTCAAGACCCATTTTGTAGATGGTAGCAGCTTTTGCAAAGGAGAAACCAGATTTACTGTTTGGACAGTGGTTAACAGTGAGGGCTCTCTCTTCTCAGGTGGTAGTGCTTAGGTGGACAAATTATGTGCATTCAAGTTTGCTTTACAAATCTCAATTTCTCATTAGCTTACCCCGCCAATTTCTCATTAGCTTACCACACAAAGAACTATAGCCACAGTGAAGCATGGTGGTGGCAGCATCATGCTATGTGGCTACTTCTCTTCAGCTGGAATTGAAGTTCTAGTCAAGATAGAGGGAATCATGGATAGCTCCAAATACCCATCTAAACCTGCAGTTAGATATTCGTTTACTTTTACCAATCAAAAAATGCCTTTTATATTCATAAAATGACTACATTCTGTTCAATGTACTGATTTATTTTCCGGCCATATATACCTATCTACTTAGTTAGATGTCAGCACATGCAGCACATTAAAAGCCTATCGAGCCATTGAGAGAAGTAAGACATACACTTTCCAGCAGTCAAGCAGGTAATTATAGTTCACCCTCATTTTATGAGTGTAACTGAAGGCAAAAACACTGTAGTGCAACTTTAAATTGTCTTACTTTGTTTGACATATACCTGATGATAACTGTTGTTTTGTGACACGCTGATAGAACAATAAAGTAAACATTTTGGCTGATTTATCTGGATCATTCATTTACTAGTTTAAAAATATATACTTTTTGTTTCTGGAACTGTATTTTCTTTTAGCTTTATGCTTATAGTAATGCTATCATCATCTCTTCAGCTGGCACTAGCTGGATAGCTCCAAATACTGTCTATTTTGGCATAAAACCTGCAGGCCTCTGTTAGACAGCTGAAGATGAGGAATTTTTTTTACCTTCCAGCATAATAATGGCCGAAAAGAACAAATTCAAGTGAACAAAGGAAAAAGAAAAAGAAGATCAACATTTTGGAACGGCCCAATCAGAGCCCAGATCTAAATCTTATCAAAAACTTGTGGAATGACTTGAAGAGGGCTGTGCACAGAAGACCCCCTCACGATTTGATAGATCTGGAGCATTTTTGCTAGAAAGAGTGGAATAGGTTTGCCAATTCAAGATGTGCAATATGTGCATATATATATTTTGGCTATAAGACACGTGTTTGTCACATTAACATTCTAAAAGCTTATCATACTCATGAAGACCTCTCTTGTTCTGAATACAAGGACATGTGCAATGATAAAGCTTTTTCTGTTGGGTTGATAGCGTACCTGATAGCAGTGAGGAGCATACTGTTGAGGACTCATGTAGTCAGTGATTGACAGTTATGCTCACTTATAAGCGAGGGTTTTTCCCTATTTCAACACTAATTGGTTGTAGCTTGGGATGCGTCACATCTGATTGCTCTTCTCGCAGCCTCATCGCTGACGTGTGGCATTGCTGCGGGAATGCCATCATCATAACCATTTAAGGGGACTGCTCAATGTCTGGTTCTACTGTGTGTTGCTGCCTGGTTTCATTGCTCCGCTTCTTTTTGGCCTACTTTTGTTGCGGGGGTGTTGCTAGCTTATTGTAAACTCCTGGAGAACTAATGTGGTGCTCCGTATGAGCTTTGTCTCCCTCCTTGGATGGATTGAGTTTTTGTTTTCTTTTCTTTTGTTCTCCTTTTCTTTTTGTTTCTCTGAGTATAATTATCATCCTTTGAATCTATATGATGTAACTCCTTATTTTATGTTAATCTATTTTTGAGTTTATTGTATTGGTGATTATTGCAACCTGCCTTTGTGCGAGTTGCATGTTACCAACTGTTTAATTATTCCAATACTAGACTGTTACTGCTCATTGTTGCTTGCTTCTATGAGAAGGAGCTTATTGCAACAAGTTATTTGGTCATTTTAATATTTTGTGATTCAGTTACTTAAGTTGTTAGTTTTTTTATTTGTTTCTGATTTATTGTAGGAGCTGGGGTCCCACGGGTGGAAGGATCTTTCCTATGGTGGTGATGTTTCTTCACTGAGTGCTGTGTAGCACTTGGAGTGTTTGGTTGTGTGATCTGAGTGCACGGTGGTGTGTGTGTGTGTGTGTGTGCTCTTGTAAAACCAAGCTAGGTGATTGTTCCTTCTGTTGGGAGCCTCAGCCCTGTGGGTTGGTATTTATGATTGTTTTGTTTGGTTTATTTTTCCTTAAGTTATATAAGTGTTAGTATTTGTATAATTTACTTTCTTGTGTTTGTAATTCTATTTGTGTTATTTGAAGTAGTGCTGCCAGTGGCTTTATTTAATGTTATTTAAGTGATTTTAGAGTGTCTAGCCTTTTTTTATTGTGTGTTAATAAAGATTTGTATTTTGTTTTATACTCACGTTACTTGCCTACCTTTTCTATAAGAGGAATGAACCTGTGTGCCTTAATACTCCATTGTCGGTTATTTTGAACATTTCTCTGGGTGATGTAGTCGGAATCTTAATTAGTAAAAGAACTTGGGCTTGTGTTTTAAACCTGTACTGCTCCGTCACACTCAGATGGGTTAGTGCTACATCATGTGCCACAACCCTTTTGCAGGCTTTCAAATTCTGAAATGTTGTCCAGCCTGTCTTCCCTCCTAGGTGATTTGCCTGACCACCAGAAGGTTGGAAGATGTTGAAAGTCTAAATTGTCAGTTCACTAGCATTTTCCAAGATGTTCCTTCCCAGACAATGGTCTTGCAACATGATATACATCTTACTATAACAACACCCATTAAACAGCATGCTTACAGAATCAGTGCAACTAAGAGGGTGGCCATGTAAGAAGAAGTCAAATATTTGTTGGAGCATCAGTTAGCCAAACACAGCTGTAAACAAGGTAAACTCCCCTGGAGTTTGCCTTGTTTACTGGTCCCTAAGGCTGATCATTCATATTAGCTGTGTACCCAATTACAGGAGAGTTAAGGCTGTTACAGTCCCTGACTCCTATCTTTTGCCTTGGGATAGAAGACTGTATACACAATGTTGGTTCAGCTCATTTTGTGTCAAAGTTGAACTTGCTTAAGGGTTATTGGCAGGTGCCACTAACTACTTGTGCATCGGAAATTTCTGCTTTTGTCATGTGTGACAGTTTCCTGCAATACAAAGTTATGCCATTTAGACTTCGACATGCTCCTGCAACCTTCCAGTGACTAGTTAACATTGTGGTGTTCCGAACACCTCAGCTTATTTAGATGACCTTGCCATTTACATTACTGAGTGGCCTACTCATTTAGATGTGTGTGCATGAAAGTGAACTGATATTGGCCCTGTGGGGATCTGATGGTTGTGGTCTCCCTCGACTTCTCCAGTGGCACTTGCCAATATCCTTTATAAGGGTGATGATATAGTTGGCATGGCCAACTCATCGATGCGTGGCATGGAGTATGCATCAAACTTGGAAACACTGTTGACCTTCTGGAAGTCATTGCATTTCTGCAGTGACCCATCCTTCTTGGAAACAATAACCATGGGACTGCTCCACTCACTCTGTGCAGGTTCAAAGATGCCCATGTTCCTTGTGGTCTTAATTTGTTTGGCAAATTCTGCTTGCATACTCTCAGGCACACGGTAGGGACGCTGCCAGTTAGGGGTGGGATTATGAAGATGGATGGTGTGTTGCACAGTGTCAGTTCTGCCTGTCTCTTTTGTAGACTCCCGCGCCTTCTATTTTTTTTTAGCAGATTCACATGGTAGACCTGACAGTACTTCCCTGGATGTATAATCTTGTAGGTGTCTGGACCCATCCATCGAACACCCTGGCATTATGGTTGTACCAGAACCAGAACTCCTGTGCTCTCTGCAGAATCTCTAGCGCTTCACTTTGATATTTCTCCATCCAGTCCCTCGTCTGCAACACATAACCCACCGCCCCTTCAGCTGGTGGGGCTGGCTTCTTCCCCTCCCAGTTGGCATGCAGCAGGTCCAACGGGCTTTGAACTGTTCTTGCATACAACAGTTCCAAAGGTGAGAAGCCTGTGGATGCCTGCAATACCTCCCAAGTAGGCAAAAAGCAGGAAAAGGAGCCATTTGTCCCAATCCGTCCCAGTGTTAGAGACAAGCTAGTCTTTAAGGTCTTATTAAAACAATTCACCAGTCCATCTTTTTGAGGGTAATAGGGTGGTGTTCTCATCCCTGTAATGCCCATCTGCTGGTAAAGCTGCTTCATGAGGTTGGAGTTAAAGTTGGTTTCCTGTTTTGTGATGATCTCATCAGGGTTCCCCACCCTTGAGAAAAGCTGAATTAGGGCAGGAATACCCTTGGGGGTGCTGGTGGAATGAAGGGAAAAAGCTTGAGGAAATCTGATGGCATAATCACTGATCACCAGGGTGTATTATTATCCTGAGCTGCTCTTCTCTAATAGACCCACTATATTCATTGCAATTCTCTTGAATGGGTGGTGACTACTGGAATTAGAGGGGTTCAATCACCCTTCCATATAAAACTTGTTTTCTGACATTCAGAACAGGTTTGACAATAAGCGAATAAGACATCTTTGTATTAAGAAGGCCAAAAGAAACAAGAACTAATCTGATGGTTTGTGCTATCTTGACCTAAATGACCTGCCCATGGGATTATGTGTGTGTGAGGTATAGGACTAAAGGCTGGCAAGGGCTAGAAACAACAATATGTTTGCTCTTGGAATTATCTACATAGAGGATACCATCTACAATAGTGAGTTTACCCCCACCCTGTATATTTGACTGACTCTGTGACCTAGCCTTCTCAAACAATGGTGCTAATGAAAAATCATCTCTCTGTAGCTCCCTGATCATCAGGTACCTCCTGCGAAGTGGGTAGCAATGTGGCTCATCAAGAGCAGGAGGTGGAGCTCTTCACTTCTTCTCTAGATGACACTGCCACCTTGATTTTCTAGGCCTTTTCAACCCCCCTTCACAAAGGCTATTACTGGCCTCAGATAAAGGCTGCATGCCAGCTACAGTCTGTGAATGTGTGACTACAGTACAACAGCTCTCAACACTCCACTGTTTTTTTAACAATTCATAAATCAAAGGAAGACCCAGGACAAGAATTTCCCAGGACAAGATAATGTGGCAGGTGAGCAACACCAACAACATTTAACAGAAACAATTACCTTCAAGCTCTAACGTAATATCCATTTTTGGATATTGCTTCAGGTCCCCATGTACACATTGAATGGGAGTAAGTGCAGAGTAATCAATGTTAGCATCATTAAACAGACATTTTCTAATGAGTGAAACAGTACTCCTAATGTCAGTGAATGCTTCTACATTGTGTCCATTAAGAGTCCCTAGCATTTTGACCCAGTCCATCACCTTAACATTGTTATCTGGAGCATCATTATGACAAGGCACATAGCACAGGCTGTAAAGCTTAGGTTTCCACACAGGACAGACAGAGGCCGTATGGCCAGCTTGCTGACAATAGAAACAGTTTATCCCTGCCAGCCAGACCATGGTCTTGCTTGGCCCTTGTATCCCCCTGAGTATCATGGAAAACTACAGAGTAACCTTATTTTCCTTGGCTTGTCGAGGTACCTAATGTTGTAGCCTTGGCTGTGTTCCCGAGCATCCAAGTACTGCTGTGCCAACTTTTTTGCCTCCAAGCCGGAAGTAGGTTCATGCTTTCAGACCCATGTTTGGATCTCCACTGGAAGAATGTGGAGAAATTGTTCTAAGACAATCTGCTCCCCAATATCCTCATTGTTGCACTGCTCTAGCTTCATCCGCTGGCAGCACAGCCCCTTCAGCCAATGATAGGTCTCCTTGGGGCTCTCGCCGGCCGGGGTGTTCTTTGAACAGAATTTCATCCAATACATTTCTGCAGAGATGTTGAATTTAGCCAAGAGTGCCTTCTTCACGTCTGAGTAGCTTTTGTCCAGGTCTTCATCCATGACTGAGTAGGCGTCCAAAGCTTTCGCAGTCAGCCAGGGCACCAGTCGATATGCCCACTCCTGCTCTGACCAACCCTAAGTCCTGGCAAGCCTCTCAAAATGCAGAAGGTAATTTTCAAAGGGTGTCCTCTTTGGCTTCCCCTGTAAGGATAGGATGGCTCTGCTGGTTCTTCTTGATCTAAGATGGAGAGGTGTCTTTGTAGATTGTGTTCCAGGTGTTGGTAACCCCATTGATGCACTGCTATGGTCACAACTGGAAAGCTCAGGAGAGTTTTCCACATTGCCTGGGAGTGTCTGCCAGAAGTCTTAGTGAGAGACAAATGAGAGATGAAACCTCCAAGTCTGAGGTTGGAGCCAGTGAGTCTGAAAAGACTATGTTCATGTCCTCAATCATAGAGGAAGCTGAAAGACACTGTGGGCAGAAAACTGGTGGTGCCTGTTATGGTGGTAACCCTAAGATATGCTGGTGGACACCAGTGGTGAGGGATGCCATCAAGATAAACAAGAAGGCCTTCTGAGTAATGCGCTTGGAAGGCTCTCCTTATTTATTTGAGAGTTATATGAGTGCCAGAAGGGCACCATTTTGTTTGGTGCCTCAGGAGAGATGAAACCATGCACAAGCTCTGCTAAGTAAATGTGGGGGAATGTTAAGCTCTACTGTGGATATTGTTGAGTGATGGATGGAAGGAGCACTTTGAGGAACTGCTTAATTCGGTGGATATTCCCTCTCTTCAGGAGGCACTGTGAGAAATCTGTGGAGTTTTGGAGTCCGTATCTGAGGTTACTATGGCAGTTAGAAACTTTCATAGTAGCTCCCTAATGCCTCCTCCCAATGGGACATGCCTCCCAAAATGAATGAATAACAGGATAAAATTCATTTATATACATATATACATACAATCATATACATAGGATCCCATACTCACTAAACCAATTTCCATCACTGGGTTGTTATTTTGCACTGTTACTTTGCACCTTGTTCTATTTTTGCACCTTACCAGGCTGCATTTTTGCACTGCATCACTGATGTCTTTTGCACTGGGTGTGATTTGTTAATGTGTTGAATGCATAGCCTTGTCTAGTGCATCAATGTCTTTGTAATGTGTTGTGGGTTGAGGCAGGATGTAAATGCATAACATCAGCATGCTTTTTATTTGGGGATATCCAAATCCACAAACCATTGTCAAAGTCCATCGCAGGGATTAGGAAAACACATGCAGACATCATCAAAAATGGCAAATCCATAACTGTAAATCACAGACAAGTAGAGATCAAAAACTGGGACATCTGAGAAGGCTTACAGAGGGTATGAGTAGAAAGACTAATTAAGAACTAAACTGAAAACCGATGGAAATAACAGAAATACCAACCAATGACAAAATAAGGGGTGGAGGCAAGCCCAGGAAGAAAAAAAAATCATAATAAGAGCTGTGCTGTGCAGATGATGGAAATGTGCGGTGTGCTGAAGGGATTCATGACATAGGGTGTCCTTTGGCAACCACATTTTTTGCCCATTCACCTGCTCTTATGGTAATCTGCGATAGCATAAACCTGACTCTCTCTTTCTCGTCAGGCTGAGGAAGTTCCATAAACTGAATATAAGGGTCAAAATCACCATAAAATGACTTTGAGACTTCACAATTTCCAAAATAAAAATCTGAGATTTTCCATTTAACCTCATATTTGTTGTATTACGTAGACCTTACGCTATTAGAAATGCATGTTGGTCAAGCTCCAGCACTTTTTATAAATTAACTGCAAGCAGACAAAATATGAACAAACCACAAAAGATGTCAACCCTGTCATGGACAAATTCAAAGTAGTATAAACACATTTTCATTGCATAGTTATTATAAAATTTAGATTTCCAGAAAGATAATGTGTCCCTTTACCAACAAAACATGTTAGATAATGGGAAAAGTCTTTTGATAATAATGAAATTACGGCCAAAATATTTATTGCCCAATAAAATATGCGATAGTTGCACATTCTTTTCTAAATAAAATCTAACAACAAATATATTTAGTCAAACTTTCAAACAATACTAACTGGCCCTCATTTATTTATTAAGAAATCACACACAAGGCTTTGCTAACTTGTTAAAATAATTTGTTTATTTTCATAAAAGTTGAAGATGACAGGGTGGACAACAAGATGACAGGGTGGACCTTGGCATGACAGGGTGGACAAAGGCTTTAATGGGTGAACTAAGAGAACAGGAACATCAGAGTAACAACAGGAACAACAAGAAACCCTTAAGCAATATAAAAAAGATTTCAGGAATTCATTTTCTGTATCACTCTAACTGATCTTCCACATACTTCCAAACAGACAGAGCGATCTGTAGAGAGCGCCTGTTCAGAGCTTGTGGTTCTGGCATTAGGCAAAGTATCTGCCAATCATGGTACCAACTGATGTCCTCCCAGGGACCTGGCCAGAAGAACTTGTTTGTGCCATTGCGGTGCAAACACTTGACTTTAACACTGTGCCCTTCCACATCCATGATGACACCTGGGTAGCCTTCATTGTCATAATTCACAACACACCACTCCCCGATGTGCTTTGATTCAATCATTTCTGGTCTCATTTGGATATCTTGTGTCTTTCCACTTGCTGGGGACTTATCAGATGAAAGTGGAACATCAGTTAGAGTGACCTCCTGAAGTTTAAAGAAGGAGCAGTCTAAAACACCTTCCTCCCTTTTACACAGACATGAAATGTCTCTGTACTTCATCTGTCCAGGTGTCAAACTGATTGCTTGATGGATTCGCATGGTTCCTTTTACAGCAGCTATTGCAGGTACCTACAGTGAGATAAAAAAATAATGTATTAATATATTTAATATATTTATATATATATATACTGCCTATAGAAAATCATCATACCCCTTTGAAATAGTTACTTTATTTGTCATACAGCCTGAAATCAAACTGCATTCCAAATAACTTTTCCAGCTTTATTTACAATTTTGGTCTTACAACATCAAACCAATGAAAGAAAAAACACAACAGTTCTGCAAATTAATAAAAAACAAAAAAACTAGAATAACAGGGTTGGAAAAGTCATCAGTCCCTTGATTTAATACTTTGTAGAGCCACCTTTTGCTTTAATTACAGCCATCAGTCTTTTTGGATATGTCTGTACTAGCTTTGCACACCTTGATTGGGGAATATTTGCCCATTCTTCCTTGCAGAATTGCTCAAGTTCAGTCAAATTCTGTGGTGAGCGGCAATGGACTGCTCTCTTCAAATCCATCCACAGATTTTCCATTGGATTTAAGTCAGGGCTCTGACTTGGCCACTCAAGGACATTCACCTTCTTATCCTTAAGCCATTTCGTTGTTGTTTTGGCAGTATGTTTAGGGTCATTGTCGTGTTGGAAGGTGAATGACCTGCCCATCTTCAGCTGTCTAGCAGAGGGACGCAGGTTTTCCTCAAGAATTTGGATGTACTTGGCAGCATCCATTTTCCCTTCAATCCTGACCAATCGCCCAGTCCCAGCTGAAGAGAAACACCCCCACAACATAATGCTGCCACCACCATGCTTCACAGTAGGTATGGTGTGTTTTGGGTGGTGTGCTGTGTTTGCTTTTCGCCAAACATAGCGCTTGGAGTTCAGTCCAAAAGGGTCAATTTTGGTCTCATCAGACCATAGCGCCTTTTGCCAGAAGGTATCAGACTCTTCCAAATGTGTTTTTGCATAGCGCAAACGAGACTGAGTGTGACACTTTTTTTTAGCAAAGGCTTCTTTTGTGCCACCCTGCCATACAGGCCAGCTTTGTGTGAAGCTTGGGAGATAGGAGATAGACTGACCAGACCCAGCCATAAAGCCTTGTAAGTCCTTCAAAGTTGCCTTTGGCCTCCTGGTAGCTTCTCTTATCAATGTCCTCCTGGCTCTGTCATCCACTTTGGACGGATGGCCTGATCTAGGCAATGTGCTGGTGGTGCCATACGCTTTCCACTTCTTAATGATGCTTTGAACAGTACTCCAAGGGATAGCTAAAGCCTTTGAAATGTTTTTTTGTTTGTTTGTTTTGATAGTTTTGTACTGTCTTGTGCCGTCTGCACATGTTTGCACTGCGCACTTTAAGTAAATATATGTCTCCTGTAGTTCTGTGTTTTGTTTTATGTAGCACCTTGGTCCTGGAGGAATGTTGTTTTGTTTCACTGTGTACTAACTAGCTGTATATGGTTGAAATGACAATAAAGCCACTTGACTTGACTTGACTTGACTTGTACACCTTACACAAATGCCCCTAATCAGCTAGAGCTGTATCAGGCATGTCTCGATGGACAGAGACTCCAGGGTGACCATGCACAGAATATCCACACAGACAGTAACCCAAGCTTAGGATCGAACCACAGACCCTGGACCTGTGAGTTGGCAAAACTTGTTCTTGAAACTTAATTATATACTTATACTCTGAAATCTACTGTCTCTGTAGTGAGCCGAACTCTTTCAATCTTTTATTTTCAGGAACAGCCAGAGGGCTTAAAAACTATTTACTATTTTTTAAATACAGGATTATCACTATACATTAAAGATTCAGGCTTTTTTCTTTTTAATTCGGTTCATCACATAAGAATTGTTTTGTCAGTTCATAAATGTACCAACAGGTGGCACTGCTGCACAATGCAAAAGATTTCAATGGCATATAAGTGAGAAAGCTGACAAAAAAAAAAAAAACTACGAAAACGTTCTATAGGCTCAATTATATTTTTACCACAGTCACAAAGAAAAAACTTTGAAAAATTATAATTATAATTATAATTGAAGAAACTTTGGAAAATTATAAGCATTAGGCAATTTGCCTGGTGTCCTTCAATACAAGTTGGTCTTATAGATATAAATAATTGCTTTGCTTTTCAGTGCAAAACAAATCTGTGTCATAACACTAACCTTGCACTGTATGTTACTTTGTACTATGATCCTTGAAGCTTTATATTTTATCTCACTGCATAAATAAACAGTAATTAAACTTCATTGGATACACAATTACATTATACACTTATTACTTGAAAACAATGTACTTAAATGGTCCATGCTAAGAACATTTTTATTCTCCCATGCCTTTGAGTAAATCATTAGACTAAGCACTGCAGTCAACACACTTATAATGCACTCAATTTTTAATCATTGATTTAATAATTGAATATCCAAAAACAGTACTTATTATTAAAAGTTTGCAGTGGAGATAATGATACATAACATCTCAAGGGCTCCGCTGAGTTGATTTCAGGTGTCTGTCATTAATACGTGTTACCATTTGAATGTAATACATATTGTCACAACAGCTTAATAAAAATGAAGGTGGTACAGGATTTTTGTGGATTCTGACTACTGTATGTATATAAGTTTTAAATGTTTTTTTTTTCAAGATTTTTGTTTTGCCCACAAATACATGGTGTTAAAATAACTTTTCTGTGAGCAGGCAGAAGCTCCACCCCAGGAAATCGCAGCTCAGCCTAGTCATATAACAGCTTCCACAGTGTGCTTTCTTAGTCACACTTGGACTGAGGCGACATGGCCACGATATACCCCAACGTGACAACAAGTAGGAGCAACTTTTCCATTTTTACATCAGTGTTAATTCTAGCAACTACTTAGTGGCTGTTACTGGTCATTACTCCAATTAGTAAAGTGTGTCTAACATTTGTAAAACTACTTTTATGCTGTCTAGAGTAGATTATTGAAAACAGACATTATTTGTAGCTCCTAATAGATGGCAATCCAGCACAGAAACAAAATGTCTCATATTAAACCATTGATATTAAACTAACAATAGCAACTGATTTTTTTAGTCCATTCATTGTATAGCATTGTAATTTCTGAGATAATGAGACCATTGTTTGTTTCATAAAAAGCCGAGGACTACTCTGAATACTACGATGCAATATCAAATAATGACTACCAGGTCTGCAGCAACCCCAATGTAAGTGCCTTCAGCCAAGTCTTCCTACCTACCCTCTACAGCATTGTCTTCATCGTGGGGTTCATTGGCAATGGCCTGGTGTTATGTGTCCTGGTCAAATACCACCAAAGGGCAAATGTGACAGATGTGTGCCTCTTCAACCTTGCCCTTTCAGATCTTATTTTCCTTATCTCATTGCCTTTTTGGGGCCACTATGCCGCCATCAATGAGTGGACCTTTGGGGACTTCATGTGCCATGCAGTGACAGCGCTCTACATGCTGGGCTTCTATGGAAGTATCTTCTTCATGATCCTCATGACCTTGGATCGCTATGCTGTCATTGTCCATGCCCAAACTTCCCTTTTCTCCAAGCACCGGTCTGTCAGAGCTAGCGTAGCTATGGCTTTCTTTATGTGGGCACTTAGCTTTGCAGCCTCTCTGCCAACCATTGTTTACTCCCAAGCAAAGAATGAATCAGATGGATGGAAATGCAAAGAGGAATATCCAGAAGGAACAGCATGGAAGTTATTCTCTTACATTGAACTGAACATCTTTGGTTTAATCTTTCCACTCTCAGTGATGGTGTTCTGCTACTCACGCATCATCCCCATCTTAATGGCCATAAAATCTCAGAAGAGACACAAAGCTGTTAGGCTCATCCTGGTTTTGGTCATTGTTTTCTTTGTCTTCTGGACACCCTACAACATTGTCATCTTCCTGAAGTTCCTGCGTCAATTGGGCTACATGGCCAGCTGTCAGTGGGAACAGGACCTTAACATGGCTATGCAGTGGGTGGAAACCATAGCGTTCAGTCACTGCTGCCTCAATCCCATAATCTACGCCTTTGTGGGGCAGAAATTCAGGACTTTGGTTCTCAAGATACTAAAACAGTGGTTTCCTGTTTGCTTTCGTCAGTGCACAACAATCGTCAGTGAGTTCTCAGAGAGGAGGGGCTCTATGTCTTCACGCTCCTCAGTGGTTTCCAGCACAAAGATTGTGTAGCCAAAGCTGGGCAAAAGTACAGAAGGGCAAAATCAAACTGTACCCTTATTGTTTAAAAAAAAAATCATTTAAGTTTGTAAAAAGTTCACAGTTCCATACTTTGGATAGATTCCTTTTTTAATACAGAAGCATTTTATTTACATGTTGTCATTATTTTACTTTTTTATTCAGTGCTGTTTATGTATAGTTTTTGTGTACTTTATATGCTTTATTTTCCATTTTAATTGTATAGAGCATATACTGCTTGCAGCAAAGGGTGTCAGGAGCCATATATATAAAAATATATTCTACTCAATGTAAATAGTGCAGTCTCACATAATATGTAATCACATTATTAAATCTCATTGAGACTTGTTTTCTTGAAACTTCTCATTGAGAAATGTTTTCTTGTCACATATTTGTCATACCATTTGCACAGCGTAATTGTATATCTGAAGCCCCTCTATTTTCTGGTATTTTGAAGCATGATCCTGGAGGTGTGCTACTTCACCCCACTGTATACATGAGCATTGATGGGATTCTAAAAAAACATTTGGTTGATGAACCATTTCATTGAGCTTTGAAAATATTGTTTACACTGTCAATGCTAGAAAACCATTCATGCATAATGTCACATCCTGAGTAATGACAGGATAAAAAAAAATCTCCCCCAGCTCTTGTGTCCTACAGTATATAACAAAATGTATTAAATTGTAGTAGTTTATATGCCTTAAGTAAGAAATAAAACCCAACATACTGTTACAGGAAAATAATCAATGATGGGGTGATGTGATGTGGCCTGACATGAAGCGGAGTTACTGTTACTGTTGGCCTGCAGAATTCTGTCACAAGTCAGTGGAACAATTTACAGTTTAAATTTTATGTTCAGCTCAACCACTTAAAAATGTGCCTAAATATGGACTAATATTAAGCATTTTGCCATTCGACTGGTCAATACTGACAAACTTACTTTTCCAATAAAACAAGTCTTTTTTCTCTTATAAGTATACATCAGTGCTCTGCCATTTTCCTCGCACAACATAGTAGCATAGTAGTGTGATAACAAGATCAACATTTTTTTTTTCCTTAAACAGCTTCATTCTGGGGTTCACTGGCAATGGCCTGGTGGTGTATGTCCTGTTAAGTACCACCAAAGGTCAGATAGGGTTGCTAAGGGATCACAAATAACACTGTGTCTTAGGACTTTATATGTATTTTTGCTTGAATTCTTTTAAACTACAGTGTGTGTCTGTATGTGCGCGCGCGTATGTGTGTGTGTGGGCGTGCTTTTTTTGCCCATGCATTTTACATCCTGCTTCCTAGAAACCTAGAATATTGAAACCATTACACATAACTCTCATGTAAAGAATACATTCTGTATATTTTTTTCAAGGTAAGATGAGGCGCATTGATCCTTCTTCACAACTCCATTTTAAATTACTTTGAAATACTAATTACCTCTTTTGAGTGACCAGAGATTTAAAAAAGTGTAGATATTCGAGAGATATAAGCCGATGTTCTGTTGAGTTCCTTGCCTTTCTGGATGTTGCCCAACTGCATCCACTTAGCATCCATCGAGTAATTGTTGCATCTAGTCTTCAAAAATGGGAACCGCAACAAGCATTATTAGAGGTGGACAGGAATATCTCTCATTCTATGCCCCATGCTCATTCTATGAACAGTTTCACTGAATTAGAGGCAGTGGACACAACAATTAATGACAGGGTTGCCATGTTGGGCTGCCAAAATCTTGTTTTATAGCAAATCACCTCAATGAAATCTATTGAATTTCCACTGTAAGTGCAGACAGTGTGTCTACAATGCACAGAACCATTTCTATAGTAAGATAAATTGCAAAGATTGGGAGAGAGAAAGGGAGATTATGGAGTGGATAATACATCAAAAATACATGTGAAATACTAATTTGCCCACACAAAGGCTAAGGCAAAGAAGAAAGATATCTCCCTTTTCCAATACCTGATGGCTAGCTTCAGAACTTTTGTTTTGAGCTGAAAATTTAAAGCCTGGTTAATTATATTACCCTGAACACATCTGAACAAAGGTTCTTCTAAAACCACTAAAAACAAGCTGTTAGACTGAATGCTGGATAACTGTATGTTGTCAACTCTCAACTGCCTATTACAGGGTTACTTGGAAAATTCACTACATAGTAGCCTTTAGCATATGTCAACTGTGATATACTCTTAACTTAATTTTTATTTGAGGCTGTGTCATTATTACTGTCATCCTGCCCACCAAAATCTATAGTCATGAGCTACTGCAGACACTGAGGTACACAGAACTCACATCATGGCTGATTTGGAGTCTGTCAGTTGCATCTGTGTGCTGACAGAATTCGAGCCAGCTCCATCTCTGGATGCTAGCAGAATCGGGGTCAAGGTCAGGGTTACACCATGGGGCACAAAGTATTGTGAGCCATGTCTGATGTCAATGTCATATGCTCAGAGAGCCTCAAGGCAATTTCTGGGCTTTTTCCTCTGTGCATTGACCAGCACATTGTCTGAAACTTTGCGAATCACAGGCGTGGTAGGCTGGATCGGGATTTTAGGCCTGGCCCCCACCCTTGGGTTTTAGGCCTGCTAGCCATGTTTGTTGAGTTAGAATTGGCATAGCCTTGCATTTGGTGCAGGGAGCCTCTGAGACAAACAAAATATGCTTATTGTAATAGTTCATATGCATTAAGTGAGAATTAAACCACTTTGAGGGTGTGCTTTTACCGTCACCACCCTGAAGTTGATAACAGTTGATAACTTTTCCAATAACAGCACATCCTGAAGTGATTTATTCCTGTTATACCACAGAAATTTGTCAACAATTGCCATTTTTATTTTATTAATAAATGGCACATTTTATATCTTATTCATTTATAGTTACATCTACTGGTGTAAAGTTAAGTAGGTATCAAAAAATTCCATCTTTTTAAACAAATTTCTTTATAAGTAGTAGGGACTGCGATAAATAAATCAAGGTGCACAAATTGAGTCAATATTAGATGTTAGTTGCTAAAAGGTGACAGTAGTTAAGACAGTGCGTTAGGAATGTGCATGTTTTATACTGCACTTTAACACAGTATATGGCATTACAAAGGCTTGACATGAATGAGTGTGTGTTACCTATGCGTTATTGCATCCCAGTTCCTTAAAATGATAAACCATTGTATCAAATTCTCATGCAAATCACAATATCTCAATAGACCCTTCCAGTGGAACCAGGCTTTGGGAATATAGATTGTCACTTTTACCATCACACAGGTGGGGAAAGAGCCTGAATTAGTGTGTGAGATGGAAAGGTATGGGCACTTGAGTGAAAGACGAAACTCCCAAGTTTGAGATTGGGGCATTGAGTCTGAAAGGAGCATGTTCATGTCCTCAATCTTAGAGGCAGCTGAAGGAGGCTGTAGCCAGAAGCCTGTCTGTGCCTGTTATGGCAGTTACCCTGGGATGTGCTAGTGGATGCCAGTGGTGAGGGAAGCTCTCAAGTTGTAGAAGGAGGACTTCTGAGCAATGCACATGTAGAGCTCTTCTGATTTAATTGAGATGTATAGGAGTGCCAGAAGGGCTGTGGTAAAAGCAGTTGCAGAAGCATAAACTTAGAAATGAGGGGAGTTTGGAGAGGCCATGGAAAAAGACTTCTGGGTCAGCTCAATTCAATTACTTTTTTTATATAGTGCTTTTAACAATGAACATTGTCACAAAACAGTTTTACAGAAATTTGGATATAAATTTAATTTTTTTTTCCCCTAATGAGCAAGTCAGAGGCAACAGTGGCAAACTCCCTGAGATTACATAATGAAGCCTTCTGACACCCCCAGAACCCTCCAGATCTGCACCTTTACCTAAGAGAAAAGCTATTAACAAAAGGCTTGACCAAGCAAATAGGTTTTCAGTCTAGACTTAAACACTAAGACTGTGTCTGAGTCCATTAATTGGAAGGCTGTTCCATAATTGCAGAGATTTGGAAGAGAAAGCTCTGCCCCCTGCTGTAGCCTTCATTATTCTAGGTACCAACAAAGAGCCTGCACCAATTATCCAAAGCAGACATGGCATTTCATAAAAGATTAAACTGCTCGGTGCTTCAGGAAAGGGAGAGAAGACCATGCAGAAGCTCTATTAATTAAGTGCAGGGGAGTGTTGAGCTCTACTGGGGATATTGTTGAGTGATGGGAGAAGCACTCCTTAGAGGAAATCCTTAATCCAGTGGACATGCCCTTCCTTTCGAAGACAGTGTCAGAAAGAAATAGTATTTCATAACAGTTTTCTTTTCAGGCTGGATCACAAGCCACAATATTATCGCATTATAAAAATAATTTTCCCTGTTGGCTTTTAACGACTATTTTGCAAGTTATTGAACAGAGCAACCAAACTAAATTCCAAACTAATATTGATGAAAATATAGCTGTACAAGGAAGCATAATCTCAAAGAATTTCAGAGACGCCTTAGGCCAAAGTACCTTTTCAAAAATTTTTAATAAATTTTAACAATTATTTCTAAAATGAAAATAATCAAGCATGGATAACATGTTTAAAATGTGAAATACATAAACATCACCTCTATTAATGTTTTCAGTATTTAAAAGTGCAGTAAATGGAAAGGTGATCAACAGGCAGGTGAGTATGTAAATTTGTTTAAATACTGAATACATTAGCTGAGTTATTTTACATTTTTATAATAAGCTATTTGTGTGGGTTTTTTTTTTAAATTTTTTTATTGCATTTCTGTCTGCATTCTGTGTTCAGCTAAGGAATGGCAGTGTTAGAAAAATACTTGCAACTCAGTATGTCATAACAAGGATCAACTATTTTTAGAAGTCACTTAAAAACTTCATTTTCAGTAGTTTTGATGGGTATTATATCCTTGGTTATTTTTAATGTCACGGCATCAGTGAAGTCTCGGTATGAACATAGTGAGAGTTGAGTCCACATTTTTGGAGGTAAGTCAAAATTGTTAAAGGTTGGTGTCAGACTCCATCAAGGGTATGTCTTGTTTCCACTCCTGTTTGTGGTTTTCATGGACAGAATATCAAGATTCAGCCAAGGATGAAGAGATGTCCAGTATGGGGAGGTAGAGGTAACATCATTGTTTTTACAGATGATGTTGTTCTCTTGGCATCATCTGAAGTGAACCTCTGCCATGCATTTGGGTACTGACCAAAAGAAGGTTCCAGATTGGAACCAATCCTGGAGAGCCTAGGAGTAGAGCTTGCTGCTCTAAATTGAGAGGTGCCATTTGAATGCCCCTAATCAGCTAGAGCTGTATCAGACATGTTCCACTGTACAGAGGTCCCCGAGAGAACATGCACAGAATCTCCACACAGAAAGTAACCCAAGCTCAAGATCGAACCACAGATCCTGGACCTGTGAGGTGGCAAGACTTACAGTCATCTTACTTATATTCTGAAATCTATTGAATTGTTATAGTCTCTTGTCTGTTGTGAGCTGATCCCTTCCAATCTTTTATCTCAGGAACAGCCTTGGGGCTAAAAAAAAAAGATTTACTATTTTTAAATACAGGATTATCACTATGCATTAAGAACTTCGGCTTTTTCTTTTGCAAGCTTCGGTTCATCACATAAGGATTTTTTTTTTTTAATCAGTTCATAAATGTAGCAACAGGTGGCACTGCAGCACAATGCTAAAGATTTCAATGGAAAAATAATTGAGAAAAGATTCAAACTAACAAAGAACCACAAAAATGTTCTGTACGCTCAATTATATTTTTACCACAGCCACAAAGAAAAAAGGAATCTTGGGAAAATTATAAGCATTCGGCAATTTGCCTGGTTTCTGTTCTGTTGTTCTTATAGCTAAACATCTTTGCTTTTTTTTGTCATAACACTAACATTATCCTTGTACTGTATGTTACTGTGTACTGTGATCCTTTATATTTTATCTCACTGTGTAAATAATCAGTAATATGATGAAATATTGTTGAAAATGTAATTACATTACACACTTATTACTTGAAAACACTGTACTGAAAAAGTGCTACGAACATTTTTATTCTCCTGGGCTTTTGAGTAAATCATTAGACTAGGCACTGCCGTCAATCTTGTTTCCTTTTTGCACTTATTTTTAATCGCTGATTTAATAATTGAATATCCATGGAAAGTGCCTCTTATTAAAAGTTTGCAGTGGGGATAATGATACATAACACATCAAGGGCTCTGCTGAGTTGATTTCAGGTGTCTGTCATTAATATGTGTTACCATTTGAATGTAATACATATAGTCACAACAGCTTAATGAAAAATTAAGGCTGTCCAAATTTTATTTGTGGATACCAACTATAGTATGTATATTCACTTCAATTTCAATTCAATTTTATTTGTATATCGCTTTTAACAATGGGTATAAAGCACAAAGCAGCTTGCTGTATATGTAGATTTCAGTTTTGCTCTCAAATACATGGTGTTAAAATAACTTTTCTGTCAGCAGGACAAAGCCCCACCCCAGGAAATCGCAGCTCAGCCTAGTTATAAAGCAGTTTTCACAGTCAGTCACCTGCTTTCACAGTCAGTCTGGGTCTAAGGAGACATGGCCATGATATACCCCAACATGACAGGTAGGTGGAACTTTTCCATTTTTTAATTATAAACTGCTTAGTGGCATTTCTCCATCATTACTCCAATTAGTAAACTGTGGAATTTCTAAAACTACTTTCACACTGTCTAGAGTAGATTATTGAAAACAGATATTAGTTATAGCTCCTAATAGATGGTGATCCACCACAGCACCAAAACTTGAAAAAAACCACTGGCAAATATTTCAGATGATAAAAAAGGCTCACCAACAATAGCATCTGCTTTTTTAGTGCAGCCACACAGAAAAATATGCATTATCCCTTTTTCAGTATTTATTATTGCATTGTAATTTTTGTAATAATGACACCATTGCTTGTTTCATAAACAGACGAGGACTACGGTGAATACTTCAGTGTAATATCAGATCACAACTATCAGGTCTGCAGCAACACCAACGTAAGTGCCTTCAGCCAAGTCTTTCTCCCTACCCTCTACAGCATTGTCTTCATCGTGGGTTTCATTGGCAATGGCCTGGTGTTGTGTGTCCTGGTCAAATACCACAAAAGGTCAAATGTGACAGATGTGTGCCTCTTCAACCTTGCCCTTTCAGACCTCCTCTTCCTTATCTCATTGCCTTTTTGGGCCCACTATGCCGCCATCAATGAGTGGACCTTTGGGGACTTCATGTGCCATGCAGTGACAGCGCTCTACATGCTGGGCTTCTATGGAAGTATCTTCTTCATGATCCTCATGACCTTGGATCGCTATGCTGTCATTGTCCATGCCCATACTTCCCTTTTCTCCAAGTACCGGTCTGTCAGAGCTAGCGTAGCTATGGCTTTCTTTATGTGGGCACTAAGCTTGGGAGCTTCTCTGCCAACCATCATTTTCTCCCAAGTGAAGAATGAATCAGATGGATGGGCATGCACAGAGGTATATCCAGAAGGGACAGCGTGGAAGTTATTCTCTTACATTGAACTGAACATCTTTGGCTTGATTATTCCAATCTCAGTGATGGTGTTCTGCTACTCACATATCATCCCCATCTTAATGACCATGAAGTCTCAGAGGAGACACAAAGCTGTCAGGCTCATCCTGGTTTTGGTTATTGTTTTCTTCCTATTCTGGACACCCTACAACATCGTCAACTTCCTGAAATTCCTGCATCAATTGGGCTACATGACCAGCTGTCAGTGGCAACAGGACCTTAACATGGCTATGCAGTGGGTGGAAACCATAGCGTTCAGTCACTGCTGCCTCAACCCCATAATCTACGCTTTTGTGGGGCAGAAATTCAGGACTTTGGTTCTCAAGATACTAAAACAGTGGTTTCCTGTTGGCTTTCGTCAGTGCACAACAATCGTCAGTGAGTTCTCAGAGAGGAGGAGCTCTATGTCCTCACGCTCCTCAGTGATTTCCAGCACAAAGATTGTGTAGCCAAAAGTTCAACAGTTGAAACATGGGTTAATCAGATAAAATCAAAATTGTAACCATCATTGGGTGTTATCACCAAAGCACATTTCACAATTCTCCATACTTTGGTTTGATTTCACTTTTTCTAGAGAATGTTTTTGGTTACATGTTGTCATTATTTTACTTTTTTAGTTAGTGATGTTTATGCATAGTTTATGCATAATTTTTCTTGTTTATGCTTAGTTCTCTATTTTAGACAAACAGAATGTATTGCTTGCAGCAAGCAAAGGGTCTCATGAGCCCATTTTTTAAATATATTCTACTGAATCTAATATTCTACTCTTATAATATGTAATCACATTATATTAAGGGTTATTAAATGTTTTTTTGTTATATATTTGTCATACTATTTGCCATAATGTATATGGAGCCCATCTATATTATTTTATTTTGAAGTATGATCCTAGAGGTTTGATATTTCACCCTCTGTATACATGAGCATTGATGGGATGCTAAAAATACATTTGTCTTGGTTGGTATTCTGATTAATCATTTCAAAAGCTCTGAAAACACTGTTTGCACTCTCAAAGCTAGAAAAAATTAGTAATGTCACATACTGAGGGGATAATGATGGGATAAAAAAAAAGTTCCCCCAGCTCATTTCATATATAACAAAATGTATTAAATTATAAGTAAAAAATAATAAAAATAATAAAAAAGACATGCTGTTATAGGAAAACAATCAGTGACAGGCTAGTGTGATGTGGCCTGACACAAAACAGCATTATTTTTACCATCCCGAAATTGAATTTAAGTATTATTTGTCAGTTGCAAAGACATGAGAGCAGTTAGGACTGTGCAATTGTGAACACTTTACAGCAATATCATGTAAACACCTTTATACGTTTTCATTGAAAACCTCCAATCTCAAGTCCTGGGAGGTCACTGTTGCAAAGTCTCAGGACTCCCACAGATGTTCCAAACATTAAGGACTTCCACTAGTTTAGTCAGATTAGTTCTTTTCACAGTAGGGGAAAATGTCAAACTCGACAGAGCGGTGATCTCTAGGAACCCCTGGCCTAAATTAGTTTACTGAAAACAGCTATTTCTAGCTACCAGTAGAGTGCACTGCAGCACACTAATTATGAATTACATCAGTGAAAAAATAACCTGAAGTATTTACAGCTGCCTATTTAGTGGCAGTTCTAAGTGATGAGAGGTCAAAGGAGAATGACTTGACTGGTCTGGGCTGACAGGAAGGCTACAGTAACTCAAATGACCACTCTTTACAACAATTATGAGCAGAAAAGCATCTCCGAATGCACAGTTTTATCCATCTCAAAAGAAAAAAAACAAACATAGCAATGGTATTCAGTCTAACAAATTAATGGGCATATTAACAGTGACCCATAATGACCCACATACATATACACTATATGGGCAAATGGTTGTGGACACCTGACCATATGTGTTTTTTGAACATCACATTCCAGATTTAGTCCCTCCTTTGCAGTTACAATGACCTCCACTCTTCTGGGAAGACTTTCCACTAGATTTGGGAACATGGCTGTGGAGATTTGCCCCTTCAGCCACAAGAGCATTAATGAGGTCAGGCACTGATGTCAGGTGAGGAGGCCTGAGGTACACTCAGTGTTTCAATTCATCCCAAAGGTGTTCAGTGGAGTTGAGGCCAGAGTTCTGTGCAGGACACTCGAGTTCTTCCATTCCAACCTTGGCAAACCATGTCTTCATGGAGCTCATTTTGTGCACTGGGGTGTTGTCATGCTGGAACAGGCTTGGACTCTACTATACAACAGGATACAAAGACATTCTCTACAAATGTGTGCATCCAACTTTGTGGTGGCAATTTGGGGAAGAACCACATATGGGTGTGATGGTCAGGTGTCCACAAACATTTGGCCATATAGTGTAGCTACAGTACTAAATAAAATCATGCAATTTTTAGTGCACAATCACTATCTTCATATTGAAATATTGAGATTTCTCCTTGTGACAAATAGCTTAAACTTTTTTTTCTTTCTGTCGGCCCTGTACCTGTAATTTCATTTCCTGTTCTTGGTTGACCATGAAATATAGGCCTAACCTCTGTCATAGCTTGCTAAATGCTAACTAGCTAACTAGTCACTGACTATCCATGTTGGCTACTACTTTCAGTTTACATTAAGTTATAGGGGCTAGCTAGATAGCCCAAAGCTATATAATGCCATGATAGTACTTACTGCTTATGAGGGGCTTTCATTTTTATAATTTCTTAGAGACAATCTTGAAACTATCCACTGACTTTCAGAATGAATTGTAATAAAAATATGTTCAGCTGTATAGACCAAATAACACGAATTATGCAGTCAGGTGCGGTTTTACTTGCTATATGGTAATACTGTAGTTAATACATCCTAATTAGATAACGATAGCTACGTGCTTATAGACCAGACTGAACTACACTTGAAGTTACTTTTAAAATGTCTTTTTTTTCTCTGCATTTTTCAGCATCCTGTTTTTCTTTTTTGGCCGCTTTTCCTCCATTCTTTAGTGTAGCTATGTTGCTTTCTGTTTCCCGTTGCTTTCATTTACAGAAGCCGGATGGAGAGGAGGCGAATGAGGGCCAATAGTGTTGCAAGACTAGAGGGTTCTTGATTTATTAACCAATGCATTTGACTAAATGGACCTAAATTTCATCGCAAGAAAAAAAAGCATGTAGGCCAAAGTCAGTCGCAAAACAAGCCAGGCCACAGGCATTTCTCCTGAAACTCCCGATGGCCAATCCAGGCCTGACGTAAAGGCACATACTGGGCTTCTACGGAACCATCATCTTCATGATATTTATTACTATGCTGTCGTCGTTCACTCCCATAAACTACCCTTTCTCCAACCACCAATCCATGGGAGCTAGCATAACTTTTGTTAAGCTTGAGAGTCTCGTTGCCAGCCATCATTTTCTCACAAGTGAAGAATGAGTCAACTGGATTGACAAGTAAGGCACAATATCCTGAAGAGACAGTGTGGAAGCCAGTTTCTTACATTGAGGTGAACGTCACTTGCATTCTCCTTTCAGGGATGATGTTCTGCTACTCACGTATCATCCCATCTTAATGGCCGTGATGTCTCAGAAGAAGCACAAAGCCGTCAGGCGCATTCTGTCCTTGCTGTGCCTTACAGCATTGTCATCTTCCTGCTATTTCTGCATCACTTTTATTTAGTGCTTCTTGTGCATAGTGTATGCAAAATACTGCATATAACATTTGCAGCACATTTCACTAGAGTGTACTGAATTAAAAAAAACTGTATTATGAAAATTAACAATTGAATTAACAATTAAAAATTAAATTATAAATTGTTGTTGTCTTAAATCTTTCACACTATTTCCAGTATGTGTAGATACTCTTATGGAGCCCTGATGTTGAAGACTTGATATTTTATTCCACTGTATATTTATGTATAGAAATAATGATGATAAAAATGGACTTGGTCATTAATCTAATGAAACATTGCTCTATTGCTACTTATTATTTGCGGTTCGTGGTGTCACATTTCTCATCAATGGCTTTCTAGCAATGAGACCGCAAACAATAAGTAGCAATAGAGCAACGTTTCATTAGATTAATGACCAAGTCCATTTTTATGCTCACTGCTAGAAAACCATTGATGATAAATGTTATATACTGAGTCAAAGCAGGATAGAAAAGTTCCCTTTATCTCGAGGCATATACAGAAAAAATGTGTTCAATTGTAATAGCTCATATGCATTTACAGTCAAGATAGTTACACAATCAATAATTTGATACCATACATTTAAACAAATTATGTCAATTCAAACAGATTTGTTCTTAATCAGTTTTCCAACTGAATAAGTCACACAACATATCTAACTAATAACTAAAGAAGTGTACCATTTGAGTCAGTATTAGGTGTTAGTTGCTAAGAGGTCACAAATAACACTGTGAACACCTTACATATTTTTGCTTGAATAAAAATGTTTGGCATCATTTCATGAGTATTTCATTAAACATGTATCAACTGAAAAATATGTTGTATTCATTTCTGAAGACAAGCCTGGTACAAAAAAACAAAATTAAACAAAATTCTCATAAAAAGGATACATTTTGTTGAGTTTACACATGGATGTTGTAAGATAGGGTGAGGTGCATTAACTCATATTCAATATTTCGTCAATAGAATGAAGATCCGCCTCAGGAAATTGCAACTCAGTCTGTTATCAGATTGAAGTCTAATGTACATAGCCTTATTTAACAGTCAGCTTTTGAACTAATGGGACATGGCTGTGATATACTCCAATAATATGACATCCCCTAGCAATATGACAAACTGCAACAATACATGTAAGTATAAGTTGCCTTATTCCATTTGCATAATTATTAAAGCTAGCATTAACTTGAAGGTCATTATTGCAGTTAGTAAATAGTTTCTAAAATGTCTCTGTATGTGAAAATACATTTGGTTTTGCTAAAAGTAATACCAGGTACTTTGTTTCTCTAAATTAAATGTGGGTTTGATGTTTTAAATAAAACTTTTTAAAATAAAAACTAACCTGTTTTTGGATTGTCAATTGCTTTGATGCATTTTGAGGGTCTCAAATTTGGCTGCCCTGCAGTTTTAAATTTTCAGACTCCCACCATACCTGATACAACCTGTGCAAAACTGTACAAATAGATCAGTTGCATCAAGTTTGTTGGGAGGTATACGGTCAAGCTCTGCGGAGTGGCGATCTCCAGGAATACACTACAGCACATTACTGAATTTTCCACAGAAACAACAATTAACCTGAGGAATTTCCTCCAGGCTAAATTCCATTTTACCACAGCAACACAATTTTGACAAACCTACAGATGCATCTGCTCTTATGAGTATACATTATATAGTGATGCATGATAACAAAGGTGATGTTTTTTTCTTATACAGTTGAAGACTACTCTGACTACTATGACTTAGGCTCAAAAAACGACTACCAGGCCTGCAACAACAACAATGTGAGGGAATTCAGCCGAGTCTTCCTCCCTACCCTCTACAGCATTGTCTTCATCGTGGGGTTCATTGGCAATGGCCTGGTGTTGTGTGTCCTGGTCAAGTACCACCAAAGGTCAAATGTGACAGATGTGTGCCTCTTCAACCTGGCACTTTCTGACATCCTCTTCCTTATCTCATTGCCTTTTTGGGCCCACTACTCCGCCATTATTGATTGGACCTTTGGGAGTTTCATGTGCCATGCAGTGACAGCACTCTACATGCTGGGATATTATGGAAGTATCTTCTTCATGATCCTCATGACCTTGGACCGCTACGCTGTCATTGTCCATGCCCATACCTCTCTCTTCTCCAAGTACCGGTCTGTCAGAGCTGGCATAGCTGTGGCTTTGTTTATGTGGGCACTCAGCTTGGGAGCTTCTCTGCCAAACATCATTTTCTCCCGAGTGAAGAATGAATCAGGGGGATGGACCTGCAAGGTCGAATATCCACATGGGACCGCATGGGAGTCATTCTCTTACATTGAACTGAACATCCTCGGCTTAATTATTCCTCTCTCAGTGATGGTGTTCTGCTACTCACGTATCATCCCCATCTTAATGGCCATGAAGTCTCAGAAGAAACACAAAGCTGTCAAGCTCATCCTGATCTTGATTGCTGTTTTCTTCCTCTTCTGGACACCCTACAACATTGTCATCTTCCTGAAATTCCTGCATAAATTGGGCTACATGGCCACCTGTCAGTTGAATCAGGACCTGAACATGGCTATGCAGTGGGTGGAAACCATAGCATTCAGTCACTGCTGCATCAACCCCATAGTCTATGCCTATGTGGGGCAGAAATTCAGGAATTTAGTTCTCAAGATTCTGAAAGAGTGGTTTCCACTTTGCTTTGGTCGATGCACAACAATCGTCAGTGAGTTCTCAGAGAGGAGGAGCTCTATGTACTCACGCTCCTCAGAGGTTTCCGCCACAAAGATTGTGTAGCCACAGGATGCTGATGGCAATGGAGGTTTATCAGGGGAAATCAAAAAGCTGCAGACTTGTTCAGTAATGCACAGCATTATTGCTGTAGCGCTTTTGATGTTCTAAAAGTATGTCATTGCTTTTATTCAATTTTGCTTTTTTCAGTTGGTGAGGAGATTCTTTTTTTGATCATTTTCAAAAATAATTTTACTATACTTTTATTGTTAGTTATGCACAGCTTATGCATATTTTTTTACATTTGCAACTCAATTTAAAACTAATACTGCATAGACTTCATGCAGCAAAAAAAGGTATTAAATACAACATCTTTACTGAGCAGGTGAATTATGTTTAAAATGTAAATAAACATTAAGCATTTATCCAATGCTTCTGTTGTATTACTCATTTACTAATCCAATTATCTGTTCAACAAATCGACATGCTTACAATTCAAGCATTCTCACAAGACTTTTAGGAAGTCAACTTTTTAAGAACTTTCAGAAAGCAAGAGAAGTGTCTGTGTGGGAGAGAGTAATGTGAGAAAAGTGGTACAGAAGAGGTGTGCAACAACACAAAGGTTCTGAATGATTTCAACAATGGGCAATACAAAGACACAAAGGGTTGACTTTAAAATTTGACACCACAGAGTGAATCTGGGTAACCACATGCCAAGTTACAAAATGGTACTTTTCTGATTTCAGTGCAGAGTAAAAGTCTTTTTGATATGTGGTGGCTCATTGGTTAAGGCATTGGGCTATTGATTGGAAGATCACATTGTGAATCCAAATCCCAGCACCACCAAGCTACCACAGTCGGGTCCCTGAGAAAACTCCTTAAACCTCAAATGCTCAGATGTATCCTATCTCAGTAATAAGTCTTTGGATTTAAAAAAAAAAAAAAAAAGCCAAATTAACCAATGCATATGCAACACTGTCCTATTTCTTATAACCTTGTTTTGTGGACTATTAATGACACCCCACAGCACATAACATAAATAAGTTTACCACCTAAATATTAATTAAACACACCTACTGAATTATTTGATCTGGAACAAATTAGAACAATCAAAGCTGCGGCTACTAAAGACCAATTATGCCAAAAGCTTTTCTAAAGTATTTTCTAGAGTCTTACACAATGGTAATGTTTGTGGAACTTACACAATTGCAGTGTTTGGAAATGTTAAGCAATGTTTCACACTGAATAAATTTTGCAGTTGTGTTTATATACAAATGAGTCAGGAAGTGATGAACAGAGGGTGCTTCAAAACTCTGGGGACCACTACCTCAGCTGGTGGGGAGGTGTTGCAATGATGATACAGTAATGGTATGAGTAATGATATATGAAACATTGGCGCAATTCTGTATGACTGTTTTAGGGGAAATGGGTCTGTTTATACTTGAATCACCAAAAATATAAGGTACATACCAGCAATGTAGGTGACGCACTGTAAATTGAATTAATTAGTCTCATTAGCCAGAGAACTTAAAAGTGCAGATTTATAAAGATTAAATAAGTCAAAGTTATTAAAACCTCAATTTAGTCATTAGTTCTGAATAGTTTGGCTTCTTGCAATGTCAAAGTAATTAATAACCAAGACAAGGCAATAAAATGGAGACATAGAAAAACACCTATCCACTATGTAACTGCTACTTCTATTTCTAGATAGGGACAGGTCAAAAGTAAAAGAGTATGGGTGAGAGAATATGTGTGTGTGTGTGTGTGTGTGCGTGTGTGTGTGTGTGTGTTTGCGTGTAAGGGACGTGGAGGAAGAGCAGAGGAGGAAGTAGGTGTGAATCATTGCACCCTCTGCCCTACAGCTTGTGTGCCATCAAACAAAACAAAGATCACTGGCTGAGTGACCATGTTAGTAAACAGAGATCACATATAAAGTTGAAAGAGAGAGAGAGAGAAAGAGAGAGAGAAATATCAAAAAGAGAGAGGGGAGAATCATAGTGATGTGTGGGAATCCCTTTGTCTAAAAGAATGTTTATTGTAAAAGCAGTTTACAGACACAAAATTAAAACTATGCACAAACAGTAGTAACCTATACTATATCTTCCTGCCTAGTTGTAGTCTTACTTTGAGAAGCCTTCAGTTTGTGGTGGAGAGAGAGAGAGAGAGAGAGAGTTGTTTGTACATCAAAGCTTTTCCCCTGAATCAATGCTGGTTGTGGTGTTTAGAGCGTTTAGAGCATTTGGATCCATTCTCGGGGTGTAATTTGGTCGGCTTTATAACTTGTGTATGCCTGACTGCCCAATGAACTTTAAGTGCCAGCTGTTTTGTCTACCGTTAAAGTGGAAAAAAGGGGACAGATGAATGAGCACATAATTGTAGAGTGGGATTTGTCTTAACATCAAAGGCATAAATGCAAAAGATCACTGGTTTCCCACTGATGAGAGCTGTGAGCCTTCCCTTTGTGAGTCCTTTTGGTGCTTTACCTGTGTGATGCATCATGTGGTGTCTGTCTAGTTTACTGTAATAGTACAGTAGGGACCATCTATCTGTGAAGGCATGGTACTGACTCTGTGGTAATTCTAAGTGGTAAGAAATTGGATTCATTTCTCTAAGTATTTTAAAAGATTCATGAATTTTGGACGTAACTTGCACCATGGGATTCTCAAGAGAAGGTGAACACGCAAACCATTTTTCCATTTTGGGATAGCCATGGATGTGGCCTGCATATTTTTTGGCTTGAGACTTCTCTCTTTAGCCTTAACATGTAATGCTTCCCAGATCTGCTGCCATTTTTCTCATCCATTCATCAACAGATGAGAGTTTTGATGGTTCACCAGATGATGGAAAAGTGGTGGTTGGTATCCAAGGACAAGCTGGAAGGGTATGAGGCCTGTGGAGGTGTGGGTAAGGGCATTCTGTGTGTACTCCGCCCAGTACACACTTCAGTCATTCAATTTGTTGGAGCAGCATGTCCTTAAGAATCTTCCTATTTCTTGATAGGGTGTTCAACTTGACTTGAGTCATTCCATTTTGTTTTGGACTTTGCTTTGAGTTAAGAGGAACTGCCATGATCTTCCATTTGTTCTACTCTGTCATCTGGTTGAGGTTATACTCATATATAAATCTAGCTTGGTGAAGATACAAGGCCCTTGTATCCAAGGTGGATTGCACTCAAGGTAGTAGATAGAGATATTTTAATGTAATGGCATTTAGAACTCTATAATCACAGAGGTCAGAGACTCTGTGTCCCAGTTTTATAATAGAATCTGACAGTGTGTCCAGCAAACATATCTGATCTTTCTGTAATTTAAAAAAAACTAAAAACTAGATTAAATTGGATAATATAGTATTACATGGCTATTGTTGTCAAATGTAGCCTAAATAACAGCTTCTTGATTTGGAATAGATGTTGTTCTGAAACATAGTTAGCTTGCTTACTCAGTCATATTAGACAGAAGAAAGAAAGCTTTCAAGAAAGTTCCACAGGGTGACTTCAGCAGTCAAATAAAGTTATGTTTTGCATTTTGCTAATTTTTCTTATAATTTCTGAATGAAAAATGACTTCTGTTTCCAGCAGCCCTTTTTTTTAGTGTTTTCCAGTTTCTAGGGCAAAGTGGTAGGGTTAACGTTAAAAAAAAAGAGCTGATGGAGTAATTGCATTGACAGTAACATTGGTGACAATACTGTTTAATTTCCTGGTAGTATGATTTTCAGTGAGTTGGTAACTTAGAGGAAAAGCATGGGGACCTCTGAAGTAAAACCTTGATTACAGCTTTCTATAGTCTAGAACTAGCATTGTGGCCATGTTTAAAAGGTCAAAATAAGAATAATTGCTAAGGCATTAGTTACCAAAGCATTCTATAGTGGGTGGCCTTTGACTTTTGACCATATCATTTACTGTTCTTTAAGAGTAATGCCGTGGGTGGGGGAGCTCAAATAACTTTTGAGTAGAAAGCGTTGCCTAAGATTAAATGAGTCATGTGCCATCTTATCTCTTCTGTTGGAATTTCTGCAGTGCATCCAGACAAGCTAACTTGCAAATGGCAGGAAGTCTCACCTCGTCTTCCCCCTGTACTTCTGAGAGATACAGAAAAAAAACACTCATGCTCTCATACTCATACAGGCTACAAATTACAGGAAATTTGCTCGAGCTAGGGTTCAAGAAAAACAGCAAGATGAAATGCCCTTGTCTCACTTGCATGTATGCATAGGACACCAAAGAACACCAGACAGGACAACAGATTATTTCCATTATGGAACAAACTGGGACCACAGAAAGGTAACCTGAAATCTATATATGTATCTGGTGCCTTAAGCTGTATGTGTGTCAGTTGTGAAGTGATCATAATACAGGAACTACAGATCAAACCACACTGATAAAACAATGTTTAGTAGTAGCAACATTGTGGTGGGCTCTTTAAGGGGCCTGTGGTTTAGAGAAGTAGCATACGTTGTGGTCTAATTTGCACAGCTGGAAGATCATCATATTTTTTTACAGCACGATATTTTGGATCTTGGTCAAGACACTTCTAATATTATGATACAACTGTTTAATTTAATCAATAATAAGGATTCAGGAGAATGTAATATAAATGCGGAAAGAGTTACTGAAATTCATCCTTTGTACCAAATTCATCCTTTGATCTGATTTGAAGAGATTTTAGTAGAGAGACAGTAAATATAACACAGTTTTCTGGTTAGAAATAAAGGAAATGTATAACTAATTAGTTAATTTAATGTCTGAATAAAACTTAGTCATATTCAATTTAAAAAAAGAAAAAAATAAACTTTTGACCTATTTTATTTTTCGCATATATATAACCTCTTCTGAATGAAAACTCATAAATAAACACAAAATTAGGCACGCCAATGTATCTTCAAAGCAGCAACAAAATATTATAGAAAAACAAAAAATCTGCTTATAAAAAAAAAAGTTTTTTTATATTCCTGACAGCAGAAGTAAAATATTATCATGGAATGTAGTGGTTCGAAAACAAAGTATAATATTCTTTTTTTCCATAGGTAAAATCAAATTTCTGTTCTCGCTTAATATGCAAATGAATGTCTCCGTAAAGCGGTTTTCCCCCAATTCCTCCTCCCTACAGTTTCACTGAATAATGACTCTCATCTGTCAATTTCTGTTCATTTCAGAATGACCACTATGGAGATGAACATAACTAGCCCATATTATTATTACGATGAGGCCTCACCTTGCTATAGTGTTCCTGATTTGAACCCGACGATCATGGCTGTCGTCTTCTACCTGGTTTTTGCCCTTGGACTTCTGGGTAACAGCACCGTATTGTGGATGTTGCTGAAGATAATGCGCATAAAGACCATGACAGATGTTTGCCTGCTGAACCTGGCAATTTCCGACCTGATCACCGTGCTCTCGCTGCCCTCATGGGCACTTTACATCAAGGGGCATTTATCTGATGCTAATGCCATGTGCAAACTCATGGTTGGTACCTATCAACTGGGCTTCTACAGTGGCATACTTTTTGTGATGCTGATGAGCGTTGACCGCTATTTGGCCATTGTCCATGCAGTAGCATCTTTGGGAGCACGGACTTTGAGTTACGCCATTACTGCTAGCCTTGTCATCTGGACCATCTCCT
The DNA here is from genome assembly GCA_022758105.1 of Pangasianodon gigas. Classification (NCBI taxonomy): domain Eukaryota; kingdom Metazoa; phylum Chordata; class Actinopteri; order Siluriformes; family Pangasiidae; genus Pangasianodon; species Pangasianodon gigas. The sequence continues at coordinate 10,769,206 of CM040454.1, read as the reverse complement.
TCTGTGCTGCACTTCCAGGGGCCATTTTCCACAACATGATCACAGATATGGATAACAACACACAGTGTGATTGGGATACCAATAAAGGGTCAGTCAAGACATGGAAGCTGTTCCTTAATTTTAGCCAAAATACAGCAGGGCTCTTTGTCTCACTGCCTGTCACAATCTACTGCTATGTCAGGATCCTGCTGGTGCTGAGGAGGACAAAGAACTCCAAGCGAGGACGAGCCATGAAGTTAATTTTTGCCATCGTCATTGTCTTCGTGGTCTTCTGGGTGCCATACAATGTAGCCGTGCTCTTGCAGACCCTGCAGGACTTCGAAATCGGCGATTCGTGTGATAGCGGTAAACATATAACTACCGCCCTGTCTGTGACTGAAACCATTGCATTAGCCCACTGCTGCATTAATCCTGTGATCTATGCTTTTGTTGGGGAAAAATTCAGGAAATGTTTGGCCAGAGAGTTTTCAAAATGGCTCCTTTGTGCAAAGTTTTACAAACCAGCATCAATGTATTCAAAAACCTCAGAAAATGAAACATCCAACACACCTTTATAAGAGAACTGTATATATTTATGTATTTGTGTAAATGCCACAGGATATAGAATCAGAGGTGATTTGAGCTAAACTGTACATCTCTTTTATCTAAATCAGTTACTATATTAACGTAGCATTGCCGCCTGACAACTCCAGAGTGCCTGGTTCAATCCTGAGCTCGGGCTGCTGTCTGTGTCTGTTTCCCATGTTCTTCCCATGTCATCCTGGGTTCTTTGGTTTCCACCAACCTTCCAAAAACATACCAGTACATGCTGTGAGATGGACTGGTGTCCCGTTAAGGGTGTATTCCCACCTCACACCCAATCTTCCCAGAATACACTCCAGATCCACTGCAACCCTAACCAGAATAAAGCAGTTCCTGAAGATGATTAAATGTTCCTATATTAGCAAATACTATATTTTACTATATTAGTATTATATTATATTTATTATGTTAATAATGCCAAAGTCATAGGAATACTAACAATTTAAGGTAGCTTTGTTTGGTCTTAAGAACTATAACCACAAATCAACCCCCTTAGTTTTATTACAATCTGAGTCATGAAAATTCTTGTGAATTTAAAATGATGAGATTATGAATAAATACCCCATATCAAATAGCACATTAGAGATCTTCTGTCAGAAACAGAACCATCAACTAAATTTAAGTTATATTATGCCACAACTCTACTATAAACAATGTAATGTAATAATGTGGGGGTTTAAGGTTCAGTGACTCATTAATTATCTGGATGAATGATCGTTTATATATGAATCATGTATATTATCTATATTAGCTGTCCTGTGCATTATTAAAAGCCCTATTAAAATCACTTAATTCCCCAGTACAGTACAGAATGCATCATTGCACAGACTGAGTCATGTTTTTTCCTGAGATGTGCACAGTTTAACCCCTCCTTACATCAAGCCACAAAGCACAAATGTTTTGAAAGATTCGCTGTAGAGCCTGAAACTGTAAGAGCATGAAACTGTAAGAGCCGGATTTCCTGCACATGACTTTTTGTTCTTACATGAAAAACCTGTTAGTATGCTTGTAACAAATGAAGAGGAAAACTGAAGGAAGAAGCTTGAATCTGTAAAAGTAATGAGAAGGAGCATGTTGTAGTACGCATAACTGTATGTATGGTCTATTGCTGCAACGTCAAAGTAATAAAGTGTTGTCGGTTTGCAAATAGTACACCACTGCAGGTGACGTCATCAGCTATTTCCTTCTGTGTTGGGGGTTGCTATGCTCTAAGAAGAGGCAGCTGTTTTGGGTTTGTGAGGCCCTAAGTAAGATCATGACAATGTGCAGCCAAGCCACAATCGTTCATTGAACCAATTCATAGTACAACACGACTGAATTTCTTTCTTTGATTAGAGTGAGCACTTCACAGAAAAGACATTTTTGCTTTCCTTTTGAGTCGGGGCAGACCTTTGTATAAAAGTGCATGATTTAATACAAACATGAAATTAATGGGAAAAGTGTGCATTTAGAGCAATATGAAATAATCAATTGGCACAATAGATTTAGTAAAACAATAGCATATTGAAAAGGGTCTAGGTATGTATGACAGATCTTCATGTGTAACATGGGCTAAATTGTTACTAAATTATCTTTCTTTTACAGGACAATGTTCCTGGAACAAGATTAGGTGGGAGTATATAAATGAAGCACTAAAGGGAGAAACTAGTTAAATTTTTAAATCCTTGACTTGGCTTATCAGGTTTATGACAGTAGTGCAAATGATATCTGACAGTATCTGATGCTAAATGTGAGTTAAATAATGTATTTCTCCCTCACTAGGAGTGCACGGAACATCCTGTGAGACTTGCTTGTCTCTGCAGCTGTTGGCACACTTAGAAATTTCAGTATAGCCCCTTCAGAAACGAACCTAGAACATAAAAAAGTACCAAATTCATTATGTTAGAATGTAAAACTCGTCTGTTTTCACACTAACTAAACAGATAAACATGCATGCAGGATTACGATGTAACATTGAATAAATAACCAAAAAATAAAAAATAATAACCAACTGATACTATATGGCCAAAAGTATGTGGACACCTGACCATCACACCCATATGTGCTTTTTGAATGTCTCATTCCAAATTTCATCCTGCTTTGCTTTTATAATAACCTCTACTCTTTGGTTTTTTTTTTTTTAATTATTATTATTTGATAGGGACAGTGCTCATTAATCAACAGTCAGATACTGTAAATAAGCCAGAGTTAGCCCAGCAGGCTAATTTTCATCTGGTGCCCCTTGCCAGATTTTAACCTAAAATTGGCAACCTAAAATTAAAATCTAATAAGTTATCACAAATAACAAACATGTATCAATACAACAAAACCATGTAATTGAAACATATTCATGATTAAGTAATGGTACAAAAAACAAAAAACAGATTTAAACATACATCAAAACAGAATAATACCAAATCAACAGATACATACATAAACACTACTAAAGATGATAATGGCAGTGTCAGAGAAAAGATGGTTTATTTACATATGATTATAAGTTTGGTTTGCTTTTAGCCATATATTTAGTTTATATTTAAATGTTAGATAATTTGTACTCTCTCTTAACTCAGTTGGTAGAGTATTCCAATAATGAATGATTCTAACTGAAAAGACTGATTGTCCAAACGTACGTCTAAATTGTACACATTCTCCTCTATTAGTTGCTCTTGTTACTCTGCCACTATAATCTTCTGGGAAGGATTTCCACTAGATTTTGGAGCATGGCTGTGGGGATTTGTGTTCATTCAGCTGCAAAAGCATTAGTGAGGTCAGGCACTGATGTTGGGTGAGGAGGCCTGGGGTGTGTTCCAAATGATCCCAAAGGTGTTCAGTGGAGTTGAGGTCAGGGCTCTGTGCAGTACACTTGAGTTCTTCCACTCCAACCTTGCCTTCATGGAGCTCGCTTTGTGCACAGGGGCATTGTCATGTTGGAACAGGTTTGGGCCTCTTAGTTCTAGTGAATGGAAATTGTAATGCTAAAACACACAAAGGCATCCTATACAATGCTGCTTCTAACTTTGTGGCAACAATTTGGGGAAGGCAGACATATGGGTGTGATAGTCAGGTTTCCACAAACCTTTGGCCATATAGTTTATCTACTGTAGCTATCGTGAGCTAATGAAAACTAATTGATAGACTATAAACTATTATACAAACGACTACCATCTAACCAAGTCACCTAGCAAAATATCATACATTTTTATCAACTTAGCTAATATGCTAGCTGTTATAGCTAGCCATATTATAGCTAGCTGTTATAGCTAGACATGTTCACAGTATTGAAACAATTCTGAACAATGTAGCTAGCTAATACTAGCTGCTGCTAGCGAGCTATCATTAACTCTCAAACCAACAAAGTAAATACGACAAATGTTAACATTTGGAATAAGATTTGTTTGAGAAACTGGGAACTAGATAATGACTGGGAAGTCTTGTCTTTGTAGCATGTTAAGTAACTATAAATGGATAAAATCTATGATGTCATTAATTCTTTAATAAGTAAAAATTTTAATTGTTGGAAACTTGCTGCGGTGTAAAAGGAATAATGCACTTCAGGATGTGCTGTAACCGGAAAACAATCAACTTTGGGCTGGTAACAGTAACTCTGCTTGGTGTCACTGCTTCATGACACCACCCTGCCGTTGACACACACATTTTTTCCATCACTCTTCATTGCAATCTTTGATTTCTTGCATTTCTTTTTAGCACAAATGTAAAATTTGCATCAGAATGAGTGGAATGGAAATTCCCACAGCAGACAATTATGCACGAGTTAAGCTGCTCGTGCAGAAAGCAGCATTTACCTGCAACATCAACATCTTAAGAACAGAAATAGATGGAGTTGTAGATTAACAGGCCACTTCCTTGCTATGAACAGCTTCTGATTTATATCGGTGCAGCTATTAGCAACAGAGACCTAATTACGACACACTTCTGAGAAATCAGAGGCGATGTCCTCATTCTGAAGAGACTTTTATCAGCATCACTATCAGCATCCACATGCACAATTCATGGGATTTTATAACAATCAGGTGCTCAACTTCATGCAATAACAAGAAAGGCTTCAAATGGGAGTTTGAGACTTCTTCAATTTGAAATAGATTCAACAGCAGCAACCATCTCACAGAAATTCTATTTAAAAAAGCTGATGTTGATCAAAGTCATAATAAAAGATCTAAGATCTAACCTTTTGTAACCTTTGGAAACTATGGTAGCATCAGAGATCACATTCTGAGAGATGAATGGATTTTTATCAGCATCAGTGTGGTCTGAAACTTGATTAATACCAAAAATGTGAAAGAATTCTCATCTTGAAGGAATAACATCAGTTGAACTGGACTTGTTGTGAATAATCGGTTGTGGAGCTCATCTTACTTTATCTCTGTGTCATTTCCTTCCTAGTTTGCAGCTTGCTTGTGCAAATTTTCACACATTTAGAATGATGATACTATGTCGCCAATAGAGAGAACACTGTGAGGAGATTTTCCAGTATAAGCTCAAGAAGAATTGTTTTCAATAGTTATTCAGAACATCCAAACATTGTGACAGGATCTACCGCAGACTGTCAGACTCATAAATAAGAGCCGCCCTCTACCACTTCCACCTCTGTCTTCCTTTTACATTCTGATTCACTGAATAAATGCTGCGCTTCACAGTACATAGCGGTCGACACCTAATTTGCATATGACCTAGAATTGCACAATACCTCACCTCATGTAAATATGAGCAAAGCACGTTTACTGTATATCTTTTTTAACCATCTTAGTTATTTATCTTTGAGAGTTTATAATATATATATATATATATATATATATATATATATATATATATATATATATATATATATATACTGCTCAAAAAAATTAAAGGAACACTTTGAAAACACATCAGATCTCAATGGGGAAAAATATCATGCTGGATATCTATACTGATATGGACTGGGTAATGTGTGAGGAACGAAAGGATGCCACATCGTTTGATGGAAATGAAAATTATCAACCTACAGAGGGCTGAATTCAAAGACACCCCGAAAATCAAAGTTAAAAAATGATGCAGCAGGCTAGTCCATTTTGCTAGTCCATTTCATTGCAGCAACTCAAAATGGTACTCAGTAGTTTGTATGGCCCCACGTGCTTGTATGCATGCCTGACAACGTCGGGGCATGCTCCTAATGAGACGACGGATGGTGTCCTGGGGTATTTCCTCCCAGATCTGGACCAGGGCATCACTGAGCTCCTGGACAGTCTGAGGTGCAACCTGGCGGCATCGGATGGACCGAAACATAATGTCCCAGAGGTGTTCTATTGGATTTAGGTCAGGCGAGCGTGGTGGCCATTCAATGGTATCAATTCCTTCATCCTCCAGGAACTGCCTGCATATGCTCGCCACATGAGGTCGGTCATTGTCGTGCACCAGGAGGAACCCAGGACCCACTGCACCAGCGTAGGGTCTGACAATGGGTCCAAGGATTTCATCCTGATACCTAATGGCAGTCAGGGTGCCATTGTCTAGCCTGTAGAGGTCTGTGCGTCCCTCCATGGATATGCCTCCCCAGACCATCACTGACCCACCACCAAACCGGTCATGCTGAACGATGTTTCAGGCAGCATAACATTCTCCACGGCTTCTCCAGACCCTTTCACGTCTGTCACATGTGCTCAGGGTGAACCTGCTCTTATCTGTGAAAAGCACAGAGCGCCAGTGGCGGACCTGCCAATTCTGGTGTTCAATGGCAAATGCCAATCGAGCTCCACGGTGCCGGGCAGAGAGCACAGGGCCCACTAGAGGACGTCGGGCTCTCAGGCTACCCTCATGAAGTCTGTTTCTGATTGTTTGGTCAGAGACATTCACACCAGTGGCCTGCTGGAGGTCATTTTGTAGGGCTCTGGCAGTGCTCATCCTGTTCCTCTTTGCACAAAGGAGCAGATACCGGTCCTGCTGATGGGTTAAGGACCTTCTACGGCCCTGTCCAGCTCTCCTAGAGTAACTGCCTGTCTCCTGGAATCTCCTCCATGCTCTTGAGACTGTGCTGGGAGACACAGCAAACCTTCTGGCAATGGCACATATTGATGTGCCATCCTGGAGGAGTTGGACTGCCTGTGCAACGTCTGTAGGGTCCAGGTATCGCCTCATGCTACCAGTAGTGACACTGACCCTAGCCAAATGCAAAACTAGTGAAAAACAGTCAGAAAAGATGAGTAGGGAAAAAAATGTCAGTGGCCTCCACCTGTAAAACCAGGATGATATTAATTGTGACACAGCCATAAACTAACTTAAGTCGAGATGATATCACAGATGCATGTTAGAAAGTGTATGGAGGGTGATGAGGCTCAACTGTCATGTCCAAAATGGTCAATCACCCACCACGTACATTTATTCATCAGATAACTCATTTAAAACACATTCTACAGATCTTCAGCTGGGAATTCTTTGCAACTTTTCTGGTATGTTGCTCATTTTGATGTCTTAGCTAACTTGCTGTACAGATATTATAACTAGCAAACCAATGTGAGTGAAAGAAGTGATGTATTGAATTGATGTATTGACTGTATGACCTTAGCCAACACTTGAAGTAGACTGGAAAGTTTAGCCAGTCACTCCTTTTTAAACAAACTCCACCAACAGAAGAGCAGAGCATAAAATAGCACTTCTCTGTTCAGATGGGTAACTTACTGCAGGTGTCAGAACTAGATTGGAATCATTGAGAGCAGTGATTTTTTTTCTTCTCAAAAAATATGTGTTGAGCGTAAATTCTGACTGCTGTTTACCAGTATATTTTCATTTGGTACATTATATTAGCTGCTTATACTTACATTACTTTGATTAACATGATATTAAAATGATGGATTAGCTAATAATCAACTTCAGGCTGGTTATCAGTAACTCTGCTTCATCACACCACCCTGTTTTTGATACACACATTTTTTTCCTTCATTCTTCATTGAAATCTTTGATTTCTGGTATTTTTTTCAGAGTGAGTGGAATGGAAATCCCCACAGCAGAAAATTATACACAGCTCAAAACAAATAGTAGCTCACTCATTCATGGCTCTACATTTTTTTTCCCCTGACAACGGTAAAATTAGTATACTTGAGCAAATTATATGGGTACAATTTAGCATTTTACATATTAGTTAATTAATAATGCTGTACTTCAATGTGCCATTTTAGGTGATAGTGGCGCCATGTTGTCCAATCATATATATTCTTTTCCAAAAGTATTGGAACCTCAAGGCCAATTATTTTGTTTTTGCTATTCACTGAAGACATTTGAGTTTGAGATCAAATGATGAGATGATAGATCAGAATTTCATCTTTCATTTCCTGATATTTACATCTAGATGTGTTAAACAACTTAGAACATGGTACCTTTTGTTTGAATCCACCCATTTTTCTGAGTGATCAAAAATATTGGAACTTCAAAGAAGACTTTGAGAGCAGAACTACAGAGATCATATCACAAGATGAAAACCACTCATCAGCAGTAAGAATCAGAAGGCCAGACTGAAATTCAGAGGTGAGTCACAAAAGTTCTGAAACCAAGATGTGATGGAAAGATAATAAGATGGTAAGATGGTCTGCCACCAATGGTGCCATGTTCTAAGGTGTTTAACAAATCTAGATGGAAATATCAGTAAATGAAATTCTGAAATTCTGATTTATCAACTCAGTCATTTTTTGATCTTAAATCCAAATGTCTCCAGTATATAGCAAAAACAAAAGAATTGGCCTTGCCGTTCCAATACTATTGAAGGGGACTGTAAACGGTGGGATTGGCCACACCTGTCCCTGTGGATGAACTGCCACTGCTAAGCCCCTAGCTGTAGCCTGTAACACTAATAAATGCCCAGTGTGTGGGATTGAAAAGATCAGTCACAGAGGCTATAAAAAACTAAAGCGGAAACACATGTTCAGTAATGAAGAGTAAATATGTTTTAAAAATTAACGTTAATTGACAGTAGATTCTCAATTGGTTTTACTCTGCTGGGTACAGAATAAATGTGTAATTAAACTGTATTTTATTTTTCATGTGGTTTGCTTCACCTCCTCTCTAACAAAATGCAACATCAGAAAAGTCATGTTTCTTGTGTGGAATCTCTTCATTAATTGGGAGAAAATTGATGTACATCTTATGCTGTGAACAGGGTTGCCAGATCTGCATGACAAAGCAGGACAATGGACAAGTAAGGAATAAAACATATGGGGTCATACTGTGATAGGAGAATAATAGGTGTAACAATACAATAAATTTAAATTTGATACAATATGGTACAGTGGTGTCACAACAATATTAACGATTTCCTCTACATGTGCCCTAGGTTTCCATTTGCATTCCATAACATTTAACGTTATAAAAGTACAATAATTTTGAAGCTTATTAATGACACATTGGGCCTGACTCATCAATCTTTGAGTGAAGATGTGTAAGTAAGCGAAATAAAACTAAAAATTTACACCGAATTTACAGAAGTTTTGTGATGCCTCTTAAGGGCATCATATTGATTCTTCCATTTGCACCACCTTGGCTTACAACTACCATCTGCACAAATATATATATATATTTCACTGCAAGTTACAAGTTATATACTGTATATAACTTACAATATGTATAATATTTACAAGCATAAGTAGAGCAAATCACTGGCACAAATACATTTATACTGAGAAGATTTCAAGATTTTTATTTGTCATATACACAATTATATACAGTATATAACTTGCAGTGAAATGGAAACCTGGCCTACTCCTCTTGAATGTTATATTTAGTTAGTCTTTCGGTGAAGTAGCCTATATATAGGCTACAAATGCAGATAATTAGAGTATGAGTGCTATGATTGCTCAGGTAGGGTCTGAAGAAGAGAGATTGGGGGCATATCACAGCAGAATACCCAGCCCTCTGACTTCCACCAAGAGTTATTACTGCCCTCCACTGGATCATATTTTTACAACATGCTGGGAATTACACAGGGTTTGCTCATATTCTTCTCCCAAATGTGTGCTGCTGAATACGGTTGGTATTCTGAGTGAAGGGAGGCCCAGGAGGTTAAATGGATGTACCGGGAAGTGTATTGTCATCTGACATACCAGGACAGCCAGCCTGTAGCATGTGTGGTGATAACTGGGGACAAATCCCTTTGCAACTAGAGATTTTCCTGAACTGAAATATGTTACATGTATCTTAATCAAAGTTTATTTTAAAATGTAGTTAGATTGTATTCCAATTCCACTGAAAGGAGCTCCAACTATACCTCTATAATATAACCTAATCTACCTATGGAAAAACAACAGCCCAATTTTAAAGTATTATATGTTTACAATGGGAATTGACTTTATTTATCAGGATCATTCAAGTCAGTCTCTGTGATCACCTGAGATATAAAGCTCTCACCACATTTAAATACAAGCCTCACTGTTGTCTTTTCACTCAGCTAATCTTTGTCGTTTTTGCATATTTTTTAATTTCATATCATGAAAGTGTTTTTAGGGAACAGATTAGGAAGGCATTTATGAAAAAATGGAGGATCTAATACATTCAGTTGCGACATTTTACAGCAGAAAACTGTCAGCCAGTTGGTTGGGCCTTTCAGGGTTTGAGAAAGAATATGGCAGGAAGTGTACAAGGTTCAGCTGCTACAGGGACTGTGCAAGGTTCAGCTGCAACTTTGTGGAAGGACGGTGGTGATGCATGTGATCGACACATGTAGAACCCCAGCCTACCTACCCTTAATAGGTATCTTGATTTAATGCCAAGTTAGTATATAAATAATAACCCTGGGTTTATGACTATTTTTATTTAGGAAGGCATATGCGTGCTCATAATCTTCAGTTCTATAATGTTCAGGTCCTGCTCAAGGCTGGCATTGAAGCAGCTCCAGCCATGCATGGCACCAATGCTTCCCCAAGGTCGTCACTCTGCGGCCTGGCTCTGCTGAGGACAGCGCTCCTCCACCAGGCTTTGTGAGGTCTTTGCTCCACTGTCTGACCCCACAGGGTTGTCACTCCGCATCCTGACTCCTCTCAGGGTGGTGCTCCACCACCGGGATTTGCCAAAGCCGTCACCCCACTGAGGACAGTGCTCTGCCCCCAGGCTTCGACAAGGTCATTGCTCCGCCACCTGGCTCTGCCAAACTGGTTGCTCCTCCACAGGCTTTGCCGAGGTCTTCGCGCCACCGTCTGGCTCGCCGAGGTCATTGCTCCACATCCTGGCTCCACTCAGGATGATGCTCTGCCCCCAGGCCTCGCCAAGTTTGTCGCTCCACCCCCAGGCTTCAGCAAGTTCACCTCTGTGCATCCTGGCTCCACAGTGGAGGATGCTCCATCCACATGCTTCGCCGAGTTCATTGCTCCACTGCCTGGCTTCACCGAGGTCGTCGCTCTGCATCCTGGCTCCACCAAGGATGGTGCTCCACCCCCAGGCTTCACAGATGACATCTCATCTCTGCATCTGGCTTTGCAGACGTCTTCTCCTTTCCGCCTCCTGTATTTGATGACTTCATGCTCTCTCCACCTCCTGGCTTTGGCCTCTGTCACAAATCCCCTCGGAGCATAGTGCTTTTAGCCTTGCTCTTACTGTGACATTTATTTTCAGTTCCTGGTCCTGTGTGTGCCCTTTTGTGTTGTTGTCATGTGTATTAATTCCAGTTGTTTCGAACTGTTTGTTCCTTAATTACCTAATTCCCTAATAAATGTCTATTTATACTCTGTTGTTTCTGAGTCTCTTGCATGCACTTCCCAACACACATCTAAACACCTTCTGTAGCAAGGCCTTGTCTTGTTCTGCTATAAAATGTCATTGTTCTGCTGTAAAATGTCATTTTTAGGCCCAAGCTAGATCGTTGTACTGATTATAACTAGAAAACCAACGTAAGTGAATGAAGTGATAGAATAAACCAAGTCAAAATGATAAATCATAATAATTTACGATTGACTGTATGACATTTGAAGTAGCTTTTTAAGGTTAGCTATTCACTTCTTTTTGAATGAATGCCACCAACAGAATAAGCAGATCATTAAGAGTGCATGTCTCCATTTAGATGTTTAACTCACTGCAGGTTTTAGAGATGAAAATAATGGAGAGTATCGATTTTTTTTTTTTAGTTAAAAAAAATAGGTTGTGTTGAGTGTAAATGTTGTCTGCTGTGTACCAGTATATTTTCAGTTGGTACTTTACATTAGCTGTTTATACCTATTTCGTACAGATCCTCAGTTTTTGACATTTATGCACATATGTGTCAACAACAGCCAAGGTGGAGGGAGTGTAGTGATCATGTGGGGATGGACAGTCAAAACCATTAGTGTCAACTGTGAAGTGGTTACGTGGTAATTCCTTGCCAGTCATCCTAATGTTTATAAACATCTTGCAAGCACAGGAAATGTGGGAGGTAGGCATCCTGAAGGTAGGGGAAGCAGCAGGGACCTGAGCGAAACCTGGATCTCACAGTGTTATTGAGAAAAAGTTGCACATGTATACACAGTAGCTCAATAAACTTTGCATGCTTATCAAAGTAATATTTTATATTCTTGCTCATGATTACAGTAGTACTGTTTATGCATTACTGCTTTCAAATATAAAGTCTTTTAATATATAAAAATGTATTTACTCACCTTACATTTGTTGGTGACTTAAGTCCAAATATTTACATGGGTAAAGTCATATGTATTCAGAATTGGGTTCTGCAGCTACTGTACTTAAGTAGATTTTCTGGGCGCCCAATTCGGTTTATGCAAATCATTCAGTTTATACAGTTCACTTTAAGTAAGTCTTGTTCATAATTTTATCCCTAAAAAATCTCATTCTTGAGATAAGCAATGTCTCTGTGTCACGTGGTGGAAGTGGATGCAGTTGCAAAAATGTACTTTATTTAAAAGCAGACTGGCAAACAGTTCCAAAATATGTTAGGCAATGGCAGAGTAAAAAAAAAAACAAAACAAAAAAAAAAACGGGCAGAAAGTCAGGTGATTAGCAAACATAACAAACTAGGAAACCCCACATCACAAAAACCAATGGACAATAGCAAAGTCTAAAATACCAGAATAGCAATCACAATAATAAAGGCTTGGCATTTCAGGAAAAAGCACACTGAACAATACTTCGCAGTGAGTGGAAGTTTGAAGTTTGAAGGTGTGTACAATCAGAAGTCGGGGAAATGGAGGTGTCATTTGGGAGTTGTAGTCTGGAGCAGCCATGTTTGTAGGCCACATTGCAGCATGGGAAATGGAGTCTATTCTAATTCTAGTGTTGACATGACACTCTAATTAAAATGCTCTCTTAATTAATTAATAGTATCCTATTTATATATTTAATATTGGCCTCAAATGGCATTTCATAGTTTGTTTTTTTTAGTGTGTTTACAGCTCAAAACATGAATTCCAGCAATGACATATTGTGGTTACATCAAACTGTCAGACAGTGGCGCTAGACTTAATAGTGCTCTTTGCTCAAGCCAATATCATACAAGAAAACTGGGCTTAAGTTCAAGGGCAGATAAATGAATAAAAAGGTTTTTTTTGTTTGGTTTTTTTTGCAGTCACCCAACTGGGACCCAATTTTAGGGTTTTACCATTACATCGTTGTTTAGATCTGGGCACTGTATGTATTTTTATGCATTTTTGGAATAGATTAATCATGATCAGCCCCACTATTTAGACTGACTATGCAAGTCCTTGACAATAACATTGGTAACTACTATATGCACCATAAAAGATATATCCCATATTTTTCATAATATCCAGGTGTAAAAGCAAAAGGAGGTCTAAGAAAAGATGTCAAGAGTACAAAGTCAGAATGTCTTTTATAATAAAAAAAGACCAGTCAGAATGTCTTCTATCATAATCATAATAACTGCAGACACACACACACATATACATACATTATATATATATATATATATATATATATATATATATATATATATATATATATATATATATATATACACACACACACACACACACACACACATTATATATATATATATATATATATATATACATATATATATATATATATATATATATACACATACACATACACACACATTATATATATATATGTCACTATTACAGGTTGTAGTTACAGGTTGCCATGCATGAGTCTTTCTCTAACTCCTAGAAAAGGCTTGTCTGAGATTCCTTGGAAAGAAGAACTGAAATCTAAGAAAAGGTCAAAGACCACAGAAACACACTGATGTCAGGAAGTTACAAATTCTACAGTTTCCTCTATTTTAAAAAAAGGTTGAATGCTTTAGATGTCTAAATGCTTTTTTTTTTTTTCCTAAAGTGTGGATATTTCTAACAAGAAGACACGTGCCCAGAAAAGCATCCAGAGAAAGGTAACATTTTGACTTCTTTTATTTAATTCAAAGGTTATTTCAAATGGATATATGTGTATATTTTACTGTTGTCCATAGCCGCCATCATAAACCTTCCCAAACCGCCGTCCCAATACAGACAATAGTAGTTTTATTTACTTACACATGATAAGAAAGCATGAAATGAAACACATGAAATGAAACTTCAAGCTCAGTGAATGAACCTTTGTGATTTGCATGCAGGGTGAAATACAGATCATGGTGTCAGGCGAGAGATGGCAACAATCACAGAGAATGCTTTTATTAAAAAGTTATGGCAATAGCAAACAAATCCAAATCATGAGGGAAAGATCAAAAATCACAAAACAGGCAAAGGGTTAGGCAATGAGCAAACAGAGTATCCAAGAGCAAGGCAATAATAAAAAAACTAGGGCCAAAAAAAAGAAATAGCAAATGTGGAATAAAGGCTTGGTATATCAGGTGAAAACACAGAGCTGAATGAATACTTCACAAGTCCTAAATTTGTGCGAGTGCTTATATTGTGTGCTGAGGTGATTGAGTCCAGGTGTGTGCAATCAGTAATTAGGTGACTGTGAACATACCATTGAACGGGGTTGTAGTGCAGCGTGTCCATATTTGTAGGTGGAAGTGCATTAATTCTGGCACTGACATGACACATAGCTGGTTTCCTGAACAGATTTGCATTTATTTTTTTTTGTGCATTGCAATGTGTCATGCATTAAGAAAAATACGTCAATTGACTTTGTGGTATTTTGTTATTGCAGAATAAATGGGATTTTAAATTCTGTATCCTGGGCATTTATTTGTACTGGTAAACCTCCTACTACCTTATCAAATAAAACAATACACCTAGGAGGCGTGCTTTTCAGTGTTATCACACAAACAATGATGCATCTTGACAGCATGTCAATCAAATAGGCTTCAGGCCTGGTTTATAATGATGGCAAAGCTCTTTGATGCTAGTAATGGTATATTACTTTTATTTACACGTAGACATTTTCAAAATAAGAGATAGGACAGTTTACGGTCATGTTTTTGGGTCATTTCCTCATGAAATTTGCTGGAATTTCTCTGTAACTGTTGTGCTACCACTACCTTAAATAATATATTGATTTTTTTTTTATTTTACTGCTCAAATATAACTGAGTTTAGGCACATATGGGCCAATTATGGACATGGTAAGTATATGTTGGACCAAAAGTGGCCCCACAGTAAGCCACGCTGTATTCTGGGAATTTTAGTTGGATGCCGATTCCGGTGGAATGTAAACAGCTGTGAGGACAATGGAACTGAATTCCTGAGGCAGATAAACAGGTTGGATTTTGACTGTGATAAGCTTCAGATTCAGATCTCAGTAGTCACGTTTACATGGACACTTTTTGTTTCAATCGGAATGAAATCAATCAGATTGATTAATCCAATCGCAGTGTTTACAAGAACGCTGAATAAAGTAATTGGGTTGATATGCATGTTTACATGACAGAATCGGATTTGATCTTCTTACATGCGCACAGTGCACGAATACATGTTTCCCGCCATTCCAACATGCAGATACTAGCAGCCACTCTCTTGCCATTGCTTCTTTTTTTCATTTTAAAAAGCAGACTTAACATTTGCCTATTTCAGCTGCTAATTAGAAGACGACGAGCGCGTGATGTTTTGTGCGGTACTGCGTGTATTTATCAAGCAATTAAAATGCCCCTTCCCGAGCCCAGAGCAAGGCGTCTGTGGATGAGGGTCTGAAGCAAGGACTGGTGGGACAACATCGTCTTGTACCACTTCACAGACGAGGAGTGGAAGGAGAATTTTAGGATGACACGACAGTCATTTATGACACTATGCTCAATGGTGGAGGGGTACATGGCACCTGGTGAGGCTACGGTCAGAGCCCCAATACCGCTGACAGCCGTGCGTCATACGTCATTACGTGATTTGTGATCTTTACGTGACATGCGCAGAACTATCTGGTTTCATTTTCAATCCGATGAAGTGTTTACATGTCCTCTCCATCGGATTAGAAAAGGTTTGAAATGAAATGAAATTTTAATCGGTTTTGGCCAATTCATCCCGATTGACGTGTTTACATGTGACTTTTTAAATCTGATTGTGCTTCTAGTCCAATTACGATCGGATTATTAGTGTCCATGTAAACACAGCTAGTGTCTGGCTAGAACTGCAACATTTGAGGCCAGCGATTGTTTACTAAGAAACATACTCCACCACCTCTGTGTTTGACAGAGTAAGCAGTTCTATTTTGCAGCAGTGTTTGTTGGTCATATGGAATTAACAAAATCATAATACAGACATGGAAGGAAATTATGAACACAATAAAACACAAAAAAAAACACAACCATCCATGTATCCAAATGCAACTCATCACTCTTTAATATATGGGTAATTTACTTTTTATTATTAATCTACAGTTCTGATACACTGTGTTTAACACCAGAGAACACTTGCTAGACAAGATCGTGTCTACAGATACAATCTATAATCACTATGTAATAGCATTTACCACTTTAAACACTATAGCTTTTTAATAACCTTGCTAATTTTCATTGATGTTTAAACTTAAAATTTATGTTTAAATACACTTTGTACATGTTGTACTAACATGCAGCTGAAAAACTCCAAAGAAGGAAAAGCAGGAAGTAAAATGCATGAACACCACCTAAAGATACCACTTCTCAGTTTTTATCTTGGTAAATTTTCATAACACAAAAAAATTAGTCATTGCCTTTTTATAATTATTTACAGCATTGACTAATATTAGATCACATATGTTTATAGTGATCTGGTTTTCAACATTAGTAGATTCCTTTAAATAAAATTTGCATAGCCTTTTTCCCTGATGAAAATATACTGAGATGCATGCAGCGCAAGAGTACTGTGACGTAGAGCATACATCAATGTCTTTGACACTATTTTTGTAAAAGTGAGATATATTTGCCTGGATTAAAAAAAAGCAGTGAAGGATGTTTCTGTCTCTTTTTTCTTTTACACCCATCAGTTTATTATTTAATATATTTATTTATATTATGATTAATTAATATATTTAATAACATTTATTTAATATTTTACATAATACTATATTTTGGGTGACTTTAAATGATTCTTCAACAAGTACAAACAGAGAGAAGCAATCATGCCATGACCTTACCTTGATAGTGGTTAACAATCCAGTGCACCGCGGGATGGCTGCGGCAGCAAGAGCTCTGCGAAAACTCTGTAGGGTTTCATGTTTCATGTTATGAACATTATGCAGGCTTTAAAATAATAAAACTAGTATTAGGGGGAAATCATGAAAATCATCATTAGTAAAGAAAGTAGATCACTTTGCTGAGTTGAGAAATTTGAAAGCAAACGTTTCTGTGTGTTATTCTCCCATTGAATATCAACATGTAGAAGTGAGCAGCAAACTCAAACTCAGTGGATTAAAATCATGCAAACAGAGTGACTGGAGCAAGGAAATCCAGGAGCTCTAGAACTAAGTGCTAGAAACACTTAGAAACACTTTCACTGTCTACCACGTTTGGTGCAGCCCTATCAAACTTTATCTTTAGTTCTGTCCGTTTTAATATACATGAATGTAAGTGGGACTCAACACATTTCTGTTGAGTTTTAGCATGACCTTTGCCATATATTACTTCCAGGTCACTTCCAGGCTTATAGTTATTTCAGCAGATCCCCGTTATTCATTCATTGTACAGCCTTGCCGATATTTACAGATATTTAAAATCTGAGTCATTTTGTTCCTGTCTGCCTTCACGTTTGACCTTTGCCTTGTTTCTTGCATTTTGTCTCTTGAATTACCCTCTGGCTCTCAATCATGGTTTGAATGGTATTTTGATCTTTGCATGTTATATTGGCCTTGATTTTTTTTTTTTTTTTACTGTGATTACAACTGTTTGCTAACATTTATTAAAACTTATGCACTTGGATCCTCACTCTGCCTCTGAGTCACCGTTGTTACAGAAGAATGCTTTAGCTTCCCAGGGACAGCTACTGGGAGCCCAGACTCAGCTCCATCTAAATCACTTCCATGATAGAGGAATTAATCTGAGTCTGCCAGAGGACTGTTACTCGTGCCCTGGGTGTCATATCCAAAGAATGAGGACAAATCTAGAACATGGAAGTACGATCAATCGACCTGTGTTACACAAATGGAGAATACATTGGATTTTCAGGTAAATGCAAAGGATTTGATGGAGAAGTGCAGCCCCCTTCTGTTCAGCCCATTTTGCCCTCCAGTTGCATTGTCACCATTGTTCAATAGGAAGTTATGGAAGAGATTCCATGAGCCCAACAAGAAGACCCCTCACCTCTGAATGCCTAGCAGACAAAGTCTTGTCATCCTGGTATCCAGTGAACCATTAAGCTAGCCAAAAATAGATTCTATTAATAATGATGTTACACTATTGTCATATATTACAATATTGTAATATTGTTAGATATGTTCCCAGTGTACCAGTGGTCTCCTGGAACCCCTGTCTATTCCAATACATGCCTCACATTGTCATTGATTTCATTGATTTCATCTGTCTGCCTCAAAAGGGTACACCACAACCATGGTGAGAACCATCGGCAGGTTCTCTAAGGTATGCCAACTTATATTCCTAGCCAAGCTCCTACTGATAGTGGCGTTTTAAATTCTGAAAAGCCTTTTGTCACCAGCTCATAAAATTTTAGTTAGTCCCCAACTGAACCGTTAGCCTGGAGAATGTGAGATTTCTAAGATTCCGTCATGCAAAAGACTAACATGACTGCAACCAAAACCTACCCTGGCCTGAGATTCTTTAATTCAAAATTCTTTAAAACACTCATCAACTGGACTGACCCCTTTCAGTGTATATTAGGTTATCAACCACCCCATTTCAATGGTACGCAGCACCCAGTGAAGCACCTGCAGATGAGTGGCTCAAGAAAAGTGAACAAACCTGGGAAATGGAACATCTCTGCCTGCAAAAGGTCATTCAAAGGCAGAAATTCCATGCAGACCAGCAGTGAAGATCCCATCCACAGCTCCAAATGGGACAAATGGTTTGGCTCTCTAGCTTCAGCCTCAAACTTAAGCTGCCTCCAAAAAAGCTAAGTGTGAGATTTATTGCCCCTTATAAGATGTGACAAATTAATCCAGCATCATATGGACTAGAACTGCTTAGGTCATTCTTTATGGCACCAGCCTTTCCATATCACACTGTTAAAGCCTGTCATTTCTTTGTCACCAAGGCAGACACCTGCAGCTGATCCACTACCCCCTCTGGATATTGAGGGTGGTCCTGAACAACTCATAAGGAGTCTGCTTACACAAAACATCAGATGTTCTATCTGGTGGACTGGAATGAGTATGGTTCCATGGAATGTTCTTGGGTTTCTGCTGAGGACATTTTAGTCCCTTGGTTGATTATGGACTTTTAAAGAGAGCATCCAGACTGACTTGACCCAGACCAAGAGGCAGATCCTGGTGATGGGTTGACTCAGCTTCGGGAGCTGCCCATGAATGGGGCTGTACTCTCCTGTGTTCTAGCATGAGCTCTGCTATCTCTCTTTTACTGGCGAAGCCTTGCCAATATTTCTAGTGTGTAGGTTTTGCGCTGTTTTGTTACTGTCTGCCTCGATATGTTTGATCTCTGTCTTCTTCTTGGATTTTGCACATTGGATTACCTTATGGCTCTGAATCATTGTATGAATGGTATTTTTTAATCTTTGCCTGTTATGTTGATCTTAATTTTTGGATTGTTATTACAACTGTGCTTGCTAAACCTTTATTAAAACTTCTGCACATGGCTCCTTACTCCATCCATACTCGGGTGCACACCAAACAACTAATCGATAATTTGTGCCATAGTGCAAGCTGAGAGAATAATGTGCATGATTTTTGTTACTATAGAAAATAAAGGTCACCTTTCTGTGCAAAACAAAATCTATACTCCTGAGGGGCACAACGGAAGAGTCAGGGCATTGTGAGTTCAAATCACAGTGCTACGGCAATGAGCAAAACTGGCTGTGATATCTTGCTGGGAGGGATAGTGATATTCTCAATGTCAATCAGAACAATACTAGTCAATCATGAGTGTCTGTGAGCTCATGTATGTGAAAGATGGCATTTGGTGCTTTCATCAGCAGCAGCAAAAAGAAGCAGTGGCTTCAACATGTCTCAGAGGAAGCATATGCTATGCTTCACACTCTTCGGTTGGTAACTGTCTGATAGGAATTAGTGGTAGGAAATGACAAAATGGGTAGAAAATGTGGGTTTTTTTGAAGTTTTTAAGGTTTATTTTAAATGGCTTGAATACATTTTAAGAGATATTTTATTATCTCAATTTAGCTATAATATATATATATATATATATATATATATATATATATATATATATATATATAAATATACACACATACATATATACATATATATATACATATATATGCATACTTGAACAGATGAACCAGGTGTGAAACCAACCATAGACAACTAGGAAAAGAGGAAACCAAGAAGCCACAGCTCAGAACTGAAGTATAAAAAGAGTGCCACATTCAAGACAAACAGAAGCATATATACAGACCTGCCACCCTGAACAGGAACAATGTGTAGTTCCGGAGGGGATGGGGTGGTGATGGTGAGAAGGTGGTGTTTATGATAACCACGAGGCCCTTGAGCTAAAAAAAGGTGCAGCTCATCTGTTTCAACATGTAGACAATAGAAAAGCTCACAAGCAGGAAAGTAGAAAAGTTCACGAATATTACAAAACATTAAATGTAACTATACATGGATCAGTATTATGAAGTGAATGAATGAATGAAAGCCTTTATTGAATGAATGAAAGTGTCTTCCTATAATAAATAAAAATGCATACTTGGTGGCACATTGCTGTGGTGTAAGAGGAATAAACTCTTTGGGACCCTGGAGTTGTTTTTTTATTTTGTATTTTTTAATTTATATTTTGCTAGAACAGCATGTTCTATCATATTTTATTCTCCCTTTTATAAATTCCTTAATTTATCAGATAGATATTTGTAATAATTATACAGGAATTACAAAATAACATTTAAAAATCTTTTTAGCTGAGCTAAGAGCAGAATAATAAACTTAAAACCAAATTTTTTATTTCATTTATCACCACCAGTCATTTCAAAGACATTCATCTCATTCAGCATTCAGCAATAATGTGTAAATGTTACAGCCATGAATGTCAAGGTTGAAGCTGTTTTGTCTGCAAAGGTTTTAAAAAAAATGAACAGCATTTATGGTAACATCTACCAATTGACCAAATTTCTGAGTGAATGAAGTCACTGCACACTATTTGAGAACTCAGGTTTTTCCAAAGCACCATCATAACCTTAAGAACTAGGCATATGAGCTGTAACACTTCTAGTATATTGGTTTCTTTTGGTGGGCTTTGGATTTCCTGTGATTGTGGTCATGAGAAAATTGTAAGCCCATCCTTCCATGGTCTGTTCACTGGTGGTGTGAAAGCCAAGTGTGAACAAGCACAAAGACTAGAAGAATTTATGACTGTAAATCTGCACTATTACATGCCAGTCTAGACATGCTCACAATCATCATTAGGGCATCATAACCTAGTTCTGAATGTACAGTGCCTTGCATAAGTATTCACCCACCTGAATCTTTCCACATTTTGTAGTGTTAGAACTGAAATGGACTTCATTTGAATTATATGTCATGAATCTACAGAAAATAACCCATTTATTTTCAAAAAATATTTACAAATAAAAAAATGTAAAAGTTGTGATTTCATCAGGATTCACACCATGCTGGTGGGAGATCTCTAAATTAGTTCATAATTCATGGAATGGAGTTGACTTTTGTGCAAGTATATTGTCACATGACCTCAATATTAAAACACATTCCTGAAAGACCCTGGAGTTTGTTAGAAAACATAACCAAGCAGCATCATAAACATAAAATCCTGGGACAAATATTTGAAAAGTGTCAATCAGCGTTTGATTGTAAAAAAAAATATCCCAAACCTTGAACACCCTGCTTAGTACCATTAAATCTGCAACCGTGACTCTGGCTAGAGGAGGCCATACAACAAAAAATCACTGTTCTGGTAAGTTGGAAATGAATTAATTAGAAACAATCAAGAGGTCAAAGGTAACTCTCAACATACTACCACCACCATGCTTCACAAGGTTTTACACAATTAGTTCTGGTACATCAATACTTATGTAATCACAATGTTTAAATTTTTTTATTTGTAAATAATTTTCCAACTACATTGGGCTATCACCCCCAAACCGATTCAATATTTTATGTTATTTTATGTAGATTTGTGTCATATAATGTGTTGCCTTCTTTGGTTTTGCACTGGAGCTACCAGGCTAATTTAGCAGATGAGAAGTAGAAGTCTTTTTTGCTCCAAATGACATCATAACGCTACATAATCTCGATAAACATTTTTGTTAAATAGCATGAATAGTGCTTATTTGTAAGTGGAATAACATTATCATCTGCATAACATCTAGCTTTCCAGAACAATTACATGGAAAGTCTTTGTAACATCATTGAAGAACTAGAAATTTATGGATTTTGCATATTTATATTTAAGAAAATATCTTGCATACCATGCATTTGGGGGTAGGTGAAAATTATGTATATTTTTTAGATTATTTATTTTCAACTTCTGTTTTTAACTTATACAACTTATATGTGTTTTCAGAAATAAAAAAGGCATGAATCTAAGGTTTAATTTTGCATCAGATTGTATTTCTGTTGACAGATGCCTTAAAGTGGATTTTTTTTTTTTTTTTGGCATTTTTGTGGAACCACAAATGGTTGTAAGAAAAATACACAGAATGGTGTAACAGTGACATTTTTTCAGCCTGCTTCTCTGACACATCCATAAGACATCATCATCAGTGATTGAGAAGGTGCATGTTAAATACATTCAAGGATGTTATGAAAGTAAATAATGGTTATTTACTCAATCATCTTTTTCTCGTGATTATGAAATGCCTTTGGAGAAGAAACTAAAAGCAGATAGGCTTAGCACACAATGTACAATCGAAGTGCAAATTGCACAAAACAACAGATGACAGAACCATAATTTTAGTGCATTTTTATGGTTTGAATGAAAGGGTTACGGCTTTTCTGTTTATCATGTCTGGTATTCAGAGGAAACACAGCATGAACCTAGTAGAACATTAGAAACACAGAAATTTGAAATCCTTGGTGCGACCTCAATCAAAGCCTGAACGTCAGGAAACATCCTTTACATACGTGACTACATTCGATAAAACCACTGATGGACTGATAGCATATCAGTGGTATAGATTTTTCAGTGGCTGCCACACTAAGCCACTTTAATTTGCTTGGTTTTCAGGTGAGAACCATACTATTGTGTGGCAAAAATTTCTTCAGGTTTGGTTTACACCTCGTGCACGAGTTTCACAAAGAAAGAAGTCTTCCTGAGTAGTCATTGCCTTGCAAGTTCAAAACAAAATGTTCAACATTATTGCAAAAGAACATTAGCCACTAGCTTGGTTTCAATATGTCAAGAGCCAATCATGTGCTTGCTCTGAGCAAACTTAATTAAGTGCAGCCTGTTGTGCACTTTTGCAAAGAGCCCCCATACTCATCACTAAACGGAAGTGTCAAAACCAGAGACCTCAAACACCTGTTATCTTATTTCGACTTTGGCTTTGAGCCGCATAGGCAAAGTCCATCAATTTTGAGTTTTGTAAGTATCCCATTATTTTTCCCCAGTACCTATTATTTTCACAATTCATTATATAGTTATATTGATTTTGTTGTATGCATTCATTTTGATCTCTGTGTCTTCTGTGGTTCTTCACAGCTAAGTCTTTCATACTTATTTTTAAGTACAGACACTGCAATTTAGCAGTTTGTGACTCATTTTTTGAGCTGGCATTTGCCCTTTTCTGTTACCAAATGCTGTAGAAACCTGTGCTGTGCAAAACATTTATGTGTGTTCAACTTCACAGGCAGTTTACCCAGCTTTACAGACTCAGCTTTAGGCAGAGTTGAATGGCAGCGATGTCGAACAACAGCAGCAGTTCTTTGGTCATCACAATGCACAGGTGAGAACTTTTAACACATATTAAAGGCAGTGAATATAATACCTAGTCGAACACACCTTTAAAAAAAAGTCAATTGTTCTGTGTTTATTAAAATGGTGTATATTCATGTACATAAAATGTAATTCTCTTGTGTTTTTTTTTTTTTTGCATTGCAGTGTTTCAACAACTCTCAATGTCACTGAAATGTTTAAAACTGATTATGATTCAAGGTGAGACCTTCAATATCTTAAACCTCTTGATCTTCCTGAACAAATCTTTAAAATCTTCCTTCATAATGGCATGTATATAACCAGCACTAATGCGCCTATTTATAGAATAATGCAAGTGTAGACATAAGCAGTTAATTTCAGTATTTGCATAATGACACAAGAAGTTTAATAAAGTAAAAGAGCTTGTATTGGCTTCTATCCAGAAAATGTTGACTTGAAATAATTTATCTGCCATTTGTACTATGTTCATTGCAACAGAAAATATATATAAAATGTCTTTTAAAAGTAGGCGCATTTAAAACAACATTAGTACAATAATAAAGATACTGCAGCCTTAAGACTTTGAAGAAGGTAAAATTAAACTTTTACTGGAGTAACATTAGTACAATAAAAAGATACTGCAGCCTTAAGACTTTGAAGAAGGTAAAATTAAACTTTTACTGAAGTAAAAAGGGGTCACGTCTGTGAAGTGGAAATCTTTCCATGTTTTTTCAGCTATCGCAAAAGGTGGTGTCATTCTGGGTTATTTTAAGATGTGGTTATGGTTTATAGTACATGGTTAGATCATTAGATAAAGAGTCAGTACAGTGCGTTCCTGCTTCCTTTGTTCATATACCTCAAGAAGTAAATGTGAATAGTCTATACCAAAGTAACACAAATACAAAAATAGGGAGCAAAATGACAACACTGGGGCTTGTGGATGAAGAATTCTTGATATTTATGTGACCATCGGTGCAGGTGGCATGGCAAAATGTGGTGTGCGGAAGAAATAAAAATCGGACTAACAGAATTTATAACAAACACAATTTATTGTCTTTTGAGTTTTAGTGATGCGTGAGAACTAAATTCTATGAAAAATTAAGTAAGATATAAAAAACACTTTATGATAAAATAACCAAAGGCAGGGTGCTGTTATGCAGCCCGACATGAGGCTAAGTTTTTATTGTCCTAAAACAGCACTTCCTAGATTGTTTTATTCCTGTAATTTAATAATGAAGAACACATTATACATTTTATCCCTTTATAGTTACGTTTAATGGGTCTCATTTATCAACCTGGATACAAAGGAATTTATTCTTAAATCATGAACAGGAAATGTGGTTCACAATTTACAAAGATCCTGTTAGCTCGAAAAAAAAAGTTCATATCCAATCAAGCCTCGATTGATCAGCTTCAAGTTTTATATTTGGTGAGTTCCTGCAGATGTATTTTATGAATTATGTCATCAAGGATAAATTGCTTATTTATTACACATACAAGGTTAATGAAATGAATTTTATATTAATGACTTGAAAGAAAGCAATCCAACACAAATCCATAAATTAAGACATATAAGACTCGCCATTCAATTAGGGCAAAAAAATGGTGCCAATTGGTTTGGTTTGGCTTATGAAAACATTTATGCATAACTTTACTAAAAGGATTTGATGTCTATGGCCCAACGCTGTGGAACATCCATAAAACAAATAAAAAATGGTTTGTAATGTAATGAGAAACCACAAAAAACAAAGTCCTCTGTCCTGAAGAAACCCTTGTGGCACAAAACTCACTCAAGTTAAAGCTTCAACTCTGACGGTTACATAGTGCTGACACTGGAGATTCCATTCAAAAATGTTAAATAATTGTCTCCAGGCTTCATCATGTCAACAGTTATACTATATGGCCAAAAGTTTGTGGACACCTGACCGTCACACCCATACCATATGTGCATTTTGAACATCCCACTTGAAATTCTTCCACTCCAATCTTGGCAAACCATGTCTTCCTGGAGCTCGCTTTGTGCACAGGGGCATTGTCATGCTGGATCAGGTTTGGGTTCCTTAGTTCCAGTGAAAGGAAATTGTAATGCTACAGCATACAGAGACATTCTATACAGCTGTGTGGCAACGGTCATAGGGGTGTCACACAAGGTCCACAAACCTTTGGCAATATAGTTTATATCATCCAACATACAAGTCCCTGTGTAAGTTGTTATGTGCAGTAATAATGTCTATTAGAAATAAGATCAAGACCTGCCACTTAGACTTTATCAGGTACTGTACTATAATATATACTCTATGACAGGTTACTATTCTATAGCTAGCATGACTCATCATAGTTTACAGCCGTTAAATGCTATTATACCACAGTGCTGTTGAATAATCAATTCTTGATCAGAAGGTGTTGATTCATGTTCTACAGCTCTGACAGAAGGTCCAGCTGTAATTCAAATGATAGGATTACATTAATGCTATACATATACACTATATGGCCAAAAGTTTGTGGACACCTGATCATCCTACCCATATATGGGCCTTCCCCAGGATTAAATGTAACTATAAATAGGTAAAAAAAAAAAAAAAAAGAGAGAGAGAGAGAGATATTCCTTACTAAATTAAAATGGTAATCATTAGCAAATTGCTGTAGTGTAAGGGGAATAACACTAGGTGTTTTGCTGTTTTTGGAAAAATGATCAAGTTTATGGTGGAAAACGTAAAGTGTTTAGAAGTTTAGAAAGCTCATATAGACCGTACGCTGTATACTGGACAGCAGGTCTCTGCTGGGGTCTCCAAAAATAATCATTTAATGATTTTTTTTTAAACATTAACATGCAGGTTCATTGCACATGTTTTTCTTTTTCTTTTTTTTCTTGCTATCATTACTAAAAGAAAATTTCGGAAACTCATACAAGCATTGAAGGATTTCATTTTGAATTATAGTAGATTCTACTTTTCTAAAATGTAATTTGGAATGTAATACCTAAAAACTGAAGTAAATCTGATCAAATATTGTAAGATAGCTTTTTTATTGGGAAACACATTGCTTTGAAACATAGTTAGCTTGCTTACTCAATCACATTAGCTAGAAGATAGAAAGCTTGCCAGAAAGTTCCACAGGGTGTCTGGTTCAGGAGATGAATAAAGTTACAATTGAAAATAAATAAATAAATAACCCTGTAGTACTAGGGTTAATAACAGTAATATAGTAATCTATAGTGATGTTCTGGCTGTTGTCCATTAGCTGTGTAACCAGTCGCACATTCATAATTATGAAACTGTTTGTTTAAACTATAGGGTTTTTAAATAATTTATAAACAAGGATGATCCAGTACCAAACAACACATTATACATAAATGAACTGTTGCTTCATGAAAACAGCAAAGATTATTTAATTTGTACTCTCTTCTCACTGGTTTCAGCTCCAGCCCAGCATATGACTACTCTGATTATTATAAAAATGGTCCTGTTGATGCAGCACCGTGTGATTACAGAACCCATGCAAGACATTTTCTCCCAGTGCTCTACTCCCTATTCTTCATTGTGGGCTTCCTGGGCAACATGCTGGTGCTGTGGGTGATCCTGAGAGGCGCTCAGTTGAAAAGCATGACTGACGTGTCTCTCCTGAACCTGGCCATTGCTGACCTTCTACTAATCTTCTCTCTCCCCTTCCTGGCTCACCATGCCAGAGATACCTGGGTTTTTGGCAGTTTCATGTGCTCTCTGGTCCTCAGTGTGTACTATATCAGCTTTTATGCCGGCATTTTCTTTATTGTGCTGATGAGCATCGACAGATACTTGGCTATCGTCCATGCTGTGTTTGCCTTGAGAATCCGAACAAAGGCTTATGGGATTTTAGCTAGCATGGTCATCTGGATTATTGCAATTGCAGCATCATTTCCTGAGCTACTGTATCTTGGAGTTGAAGAGAATGGGAGTAAATTATATTGCAGTGCTTATCCGAATGATGGAAGTCACAGGGAATATAGGATTGCAGCTTTCATTAAAATGAATGTTTTGGGCCTGCTAATTCCGCTGAGTATTGTGGGATTTTGTTACTCGATGGTGATACGGAGGCTTCTGATGCTTCGTACATCCAAGAAACTGGCCATTCGTCTTGTTGCTGTAGTCATGGTGGTCTTCTTCTGCTGTTGGACGCCGTACAACTTTGTAGCATTCCTCAAAGCACTGGAACTGCGGGGGATCCTGTCTTCAGAGTGTGAGTTCGGCAAAAGGATCCAGCTGATGCTGCAAGTCACTGAAGCCGTGGCATACTCGCACACCTGCCTCAATCCATTCCTCTATGTGTTTGTGGGTGAAAAGTTCAGGAGGCACCTCGCCAGGCTCCTGCGCCAGACACCATGCATCCATGTGCAGTGTATGAAGCGCTACATGACCCAGGCCGCAGCCTCTGTGTATTCACAGACCACGAGTGTGGATGAACGTTCAGTTGGCGTCTGAATGGTAGAGATTGTTAAAGGAATACAACATTTTATTTAATATGTGTATACTGTATATATTTGCACTGCTGGGCATATTTAAGGATTTAATACCAAAATTGAGCACATAAGTATTCAGACCCAAGACATAATTCCAGACTTAAGAGCTCTTCAGAAGTTACACAAGAATTATGCATATCGCTTGGAGTTTGAGTAAACCATATGGATATCTCAGTTGCATACCATTCTGACCTTAAACTTAGGCCCATTTTCTTACATGATATTGACTTGAGCGAGGAGCAGGATTAAATCTAACACCACTCTCTGACAGTTTGATGTAATTATGATGTGTCACACTGAAATTTAAAAAACTGTGAATACCATTCAAGGTCAATATTAAATACATAAATATGTCAATAAGTCCACAAAAAGGTTTTCTTTTTCCCATGGACGACACTATGTGGGAGACGGCATCTTAATCGGAGACATTGCTAATCTTGAGGATTGAATTTTTTATGGATAAAATTATGAACAACACCTAAGTGAGCTGTAAGTGTAGCAGATGAATGCTTGGTCAGCTTATCCTTCAAACTGTAGGCAAACCATGGCTACATTAAGTTGTGCACACAATTATATGGCGGTGCATAACATGACAAAAATACTGGAGGTGGCCTAGGTGCTAGTGAAAAACCCTCATCTCTCAACCTCAGAGGCTTGAAGTACACATAGATAATTTTAATAATCTGCAAAGAATTTCAACTTAACTACCTGTGTAAACTGATTCTGAATATGAGTAACTTTTCTTGTGTAAATACTGACGAAAGTTTAGGACTTATGTTGCCAACTCTGAATACGGCCCTTTAATTTTACATCCCTCAATGCCTGGGTCACTAATGGATAATTGGGCTGATGTTGAGGCCAATTTGCTCCCCTTGATGATTCCAGAAGGTGTCCAGATTTTAGCTGGGTTGCAGCCGATTTTAAATCATAGATGTTCAATATTTTTAACTTAATATCTTGTAGTGTGGGGGAAGTACAGATTGTCTAGTGTGAAAAATCTGATGTCCTGTGTGAAAGACTGATAAC
Source organism: Pangasianodon gigas (assembly GCA_022758105.1). Lineage (NCBI taxonomy): Eukaryota > Metazoa > Chordata > Actinopteri > Siluriformes > Pangasiidae > Pangasianodon > Pangasianodon gigas. The sequence goes on along the minus strand of CM040454.1, from coordinate 10,739,760 downwards.
CAGGCATTAGATGGGTGTGAGGTTGTACTTGTATAGATTATATCTTTAATGTTCAATTTTAAAATAGAGACTGCTTTTAATTTTGGTCTAGTTTGCATATTGTCACGTTCTTGTGTAAAATGTTAAGTATGTGTTTATGTGCCAACCTGAACATAAATCGGAGGTTTTGTTGCATAATTAGTCTTCCTGTGCAATTATATATATCAAGCATATCTATTAAGCAGTGTTAAACACACTGGGACATCAAAACATGCAGAGCCATACCCTGTGTTATTTTGTGCATCTCTGAAAATGTTTACTGTAACAAACCCCATAGTTGAATATTTTCCTGTAATATTTTCCTATAATAGCAAGTGTTTTATTCCTCTTATACCCCAACAATTTGCCAGTGTTTGCAATTTTACAGTTTATTAAACAACATGCCATACTTTTTTTTTTTTTCATTTATAGTTACATTTAATGTTGTGGAACAAGTTAGTTCCTGTTATCACTGACATTATAGCAGCAATGGACAGTCATTTCCTCTACACCCTCTCTATTTTCCCTCTCTTGAAGTTAATAAGCCAAAAAAACCCAGCTTGTCATGTTGCCAAGAAACTACAAATCGCAAAGTCCCCTGTGGTGGAACATTTACTGACACTGGAGCTGACACTGGAGACTCCTTCCATAAATGTTTAGAGAAAACTTCATTTTGTCAATGATAATACATTTTGTTAAATAGTAACGTGTTTTTAATCAATTTGTTATTAGCCATAGATTGTGTGGGGCATCTGACAGACAAGTCCCTACAAATGAGCAGTTATGATAGAAATGATAATGTCTTAGAACTAACGCATTATTATAAACCTATGATTTGATTTTCAGCTGGAACAACTGTCAGAGCTGCAGTTGTTCCAGCTGAACAACTAATCAACAAGTTCTGACAAATCAGAATTGGGAATTCATCAGTGCTGTTGTCAAAAAGCATTTTCTCAATAAATACGTGTAATTGCTGAAGACCTATATGGAATTACCATATTAATGTGATTTTGCTGTGTCTTAATGGTGCATTGGATTTACAAATGTCTTCCACTTTTGTATTGGACTTATGACTGACATTTAAAAAAAAAAAAAAAAAAAAAAAGACCACCACTTCAGGCTCTCTTACCTCATTTCAATAATATTTTGTACCCCTTAATGCACAGTATGGCACATGGATTGAACACACACCAGTAAAAATGAGGCCCAATGTCTTTATGTAATTCTGGAAATGAGATTTATATACAGTATCTGTTTGGTAAATACAGTATGGTTTTAATATTTTAATTTGCATCTGGAGCTTATCTATGGTTTAGCTGTAGAATTAAAGATTTTTAACCCTATGGTAATACGGCAGAAAACTGAAAACTAAGCTTTGCTGCTTAGGTCAGCACAAACACGAATAAAATTCATCCTGTGGAAAAGCCAGTTCACTGCAGAAGAAAGGATGTGGGATGTGAAAGACAATTTGCTTTTGATAGTGGTTATATTTGCTTCTCAGCAACTTTTTTTTTTCACTCACTTCTCTTTTTCTCTTTGCATGCGAGGATTTTCTTGTCAGCAATGTTGGGACCGCTGTGAGCAAATGTTTTCCTGAGTTTATTCTTTTTTAGGAATACATCATGTAAAAGCATATGTAAAAGTATATATATATAAGAAGTTGTTTGTGATACATTAAAAAATAAAAGTAGCTCTTGAAAAAAAACAGCCATTGGGAATGAATAAAACAAGAAAAATACACGTATGACTGTGTAGATGTTATTTCATTTAAAACCTCAAAACTAGTATCAGGTTATGAGGTGTGAAAACTGGGTCAGACCGCAGCCCCCTTACCATCAGTGCTACCAACGCAGGCTTGCACACACTTCATATGAAACCTTCTCATACAGCCACACTGTTATCTACAAACACCATCACAAAGAGCTAATAAATTCACCTTTTTTTTTTTTTACAGGAATTCTGACTTCTTTTGGATGATTGATTACTGCCATTCAGTCTGCCACAGGTAGCATTTAGTCATAGTTTCATGACCATCCATAGCTGGAAACTCATTTTTAAAATTTTAAAAACTTCTATATCACTCATGGGTACTTTGCAGTCTCTCTGAGTCTTAAGGAACATGTAGACATGAACTAAAATGTTATTGGTCAAATGTGCATTACAATTCCAAAAGTTGAACTCACAATCTTGCAGTTATTTGCTCCTGTGTTCTTCAATGTCTTTAAAAAAAAATTGCTTTACTTTTTATTTATACTCACTTTTGGATGAGCTGTTACATCTGCAGAGTGATTTTCTTTCCTTTTTTTTTTGTTTTTGTGGTTTCCCATTGCCAAGATAGCAGCATGATTCATCAGATGAAATTGAAATTTGAAAAATAAAACACCAGGTTAATAAATTGTTACATTCATATATTCATTTTTGCAATGTAAATCTGCACGATTGTTTTATCCTCAGTTTTGTTAATTCAGGTAGCATACAGAATAGCACTGATTCAGTTCCCAAGATTTAGTATACAGAGTTATAATACAGAGAGTTAGTGTAAATCTGCTATTTTGGAGAAGAGGAGGACGGGAAGAGACAGTAACAAGCCAGTTTATAGATTCAAGATGATCTAGGGCCAGTTTTTGCCATTCATATTTGAACTAATACATCTTTACATGTACAGCACTTAAGATGATAAGACAATAATGTCCATGTACATGTCCATGTATAATGGACATTATAATGTGATAATGTCCATTCAGACCACAACACGGAAACTGCTAGCGTGAATTGATTAATTTGACATTCAGAAATGAGATATGAAATGACGAACGTATTTGTCCTGACCAATGGGTTCAGCAGATATGAATAAACAGCTCGTCTCACATAAAACCTGGGTGGTGCAGAGGAAGCCAGGTTCTAAGTCTAAAAAGCAACAGCTGAAGAGACAACTATGACTGAAAAAAAAATGAACTGTGCTATTACGCATGTGTGAATAAGCCTAACTCCTAATATAAAGAATATCAGTCCTATAATATACTGCTACCCCTTTTACCATGATATGAATTAAACTTAATTAGAAAAAAAAATCAGTTGGCTTACTTGAACAAATCTTGAAAAGACACTAAATGCATATACAATTATTAATTTAACTGACTTATCAGTATAAGAATGGAATCCATTTTATATTATTGTTGCAATAAATATATAACAATAAGGACATATTTTACTTTCCTAACAAAAAAAAAAACAGTTTAAACATATCCTAATACAATTAATTCTTAAATATGTAACACACAACAGGACATGCTGTTATACAAAAATAACATACGCCAGGGGATGTGATGCAGCATGACACGCAAGCAGAGTGCCGCTACCCCGCCTTAGTGCATTATTTTTGCGAAACAGCATGGTCTGGAGTGTGTTCTTCCGCTTGTGGGACAGTGATTTCCCAACAGTACAATTTTTATAATGATTACAGTGTTTAATTTATTAATGAACAACACGACACACTTTTTAACAGTTTATAGTTAGATTTAATGTCCAATAGACAAGTTAGTTCTTGTTCTCACCTACGTTATTTGTGCGATAAACAGTCATTCCCTCATCAGCCTCTCTCTCTCCCTTTCTCTCTGCGTCTCTCTCTCTCTCTCTCTCTCTCTCTCAAAAAATGCAGCTTGTCATTTTAGCAAGAAACCAGAAAGCATAAACTCCTCTGTCCTGAAGACTTTCCTGAGCTGGGAACTTCGACTCTTACAAACCACTCACAACCGAGACTCGATCCATAAATGTTGAATAAATGTCTCCACCTCAACGATTATATATTTTACTTTGTTAAACAACAACACGTTTTTAAAATCTGTTTATTATTAGTCTTAGATTTCATGGAACGTCTACTGTACAAGTCCCTGCATATGAGCTATATTAGAATGAGAGCATTAATATAAACCTATCGTTCATGTTACAGCCAGAACTCCTGTCCAAGCCATGCTGTTATACAGAAGTAATGCACACCTTCTGACCAATCAGATTCGAGCATTCAACCCTGCTGTGGTATAAAGATATATAACTTATTGCAAATAAGTCTTTGATATAGGTACACCATATAATGTTCCCTAAATGCAAATAAAACTTTTTTTTAAGTAATAAAATGAACAATATGCAATGGGTATGTAAATTATTTACCCAGAATACATACATATTTTTATAGCAAACAAAAAGTGTATAAAAATACTATATTGTTAAAATGATTTAGGAGGATAACCTATCTGGGGCATCTGCTGTTTATCAGGAAAAAGACATATAACAGTACTCACTGTATGTATGGCATCAACATTAAGTGCAAAATTTCAGATTTTAAAGTATTTTAAAGTATTTTAAAATCAGCACATGCATTCCCCTTAACTGATAAATCTTGGATAACCAGTAAAAAAGCAGGCCAATTCACGGCCTCAGGTATCAGGTAAAGCATATGCATTGATTTTTATTCAATATACTTATAAACATTTTTTCTAATGAGGCTGAACAAGAACTGACTGAGATCCGAGATAACTGACAGTCACCTTTGTGATGTGCTTTGAATCTCCTGAACAAGACTTACACCTGACTTGACAGCAATTCTTCATTCACAGGCACAACGTCACTGCTCTCATTAAAATTATTACTTGGTGAGTGAAATTCTCTGTCAAACATGCAGCATAAAGTGCTTAAACCTCAAATACAGCAAAAATGCTGTTATTGGTGACAGAATGTGTTTACCGCAGCTCTGTGGCCCATGACTGCATATTGGCCAGGGCCTTATGCAGGGGCTGGGCTGTATTGTGGTACAGCAGGAAATGTTGCTGTCTTACAGCTCTAGGGTCCTCAGTTTGATTCTGAGCTTGGGCTGCTATCTGTGCAGAGCTCATACTATATGTTCTTCCTGTGTGCATGTGGGTTTTCTCTGGGTTTGCTGGTTTCTTATTACCTCCAAAAACATGCCAGTAAATGGCTACATTAAATTGCCTGTTCATATTTGTGTGACAATAAACCTAGAATAGGTGTCTAAAGTTATTTGCGAAGGGCAAGTGTGGCAAAGGATTTTTTTTTAATGGCAGTGTGTTCTGTTTGTTTGGATACTGTAGCCTCATGTGTTATGTGAAACTTCGTGAGTCTCCCCAATCTGCGTTTTCACTTTCATATCATGCATGCAGACAGATATATGAAAGATAGCATCAAGAGCAGAGGAGGTGGACTCCTTGTTTACGTGAAAGATAGAGACTGCAACCCCGGACATATTACTGTCAAAACACAAGTTTGTAACCAAAAATCTTGAACTCCTTACTGTTGGTCTGCAGCCATATTACATGCTATGGGTGTTTTTGCATGCTCTTGTTTTGGTACTGTATGCCCCTCCCTCCACTGATGCAACAACCTCAGTGGAGCATTCTGTGGTTAGTAAACAAATGAGAGCTCATATCAATTTTGACTTTGTATCCCTCTCCCCCACACTCTGCAAGTTTCTTATAGTATGTGGAATGTTACAAAAGAGGCAATATGACACTTGATCTGTTATATACCAATGTCAAGGAGGCTGCTCTGCCACCTCTTTGCAGATCTGATCACAGTTTAGTGCATCTCACCCCCGCATACAGATCCGTAGTTCTACGGCACCATGTTAATATCAGGACAGTGAAGAAATGGACAAAGGAGGCTGAGGAGATGAACTGGACTTGAGGAAAAGACAGTTAGAGCTGGAGCGTAAGCTGCAGCAGAACAATGTGAAGGAGGCGTGGAGTGAAATGAGGCCCATCATTGGCTACAAAACAGTCTGGAAAGGAAACGGTGGAGGGGACTTGGAAAAGCGCTAACCATCTGAATGTGATTATCTGAACCAATCAGATTGGAGAATTCAACAGTGTAGCAGTATAATTTCTATTCTCACATATTACACACATCTTATAACTCACATATTAAACCAACTGACTGCTTGTCTTTGTTATTCAAAGCCACTTTGCTTTTTATTCACTATCGAAATGGTGGGAAATTCAGTGTATCTTTACTCGGAAAAAATACACTGTCATATCTCATTACCACAAGTTTTCTTGAGAAGTCAGTTAGCCGGGTATGTCAAAACATAACCACAGGCTCGGAGTGGCTGAATATGAGAGCATTAGCTGTTAGCTGGGCAAATGAACCATGTCCCAAATGTCATGTCTCTATAGAGCCCCATTACTCATCACAAAAACACAAGTGTGAAAATTGGAGACTTCAAACACCAACATCTCATTTCCGATTTGACTTTGAGCCACAAAGAACAAGTCTTTACCAAATTTTGTAAATATATGGTGGCTGTGTTGCTCCATATTTGTGTTTGTAACTATTATTTGAATCATTTATTCAGCATAAATGTTGATTGATGTGTATTACTGATTTTGTTAATTGCTGTATGCATTAATCTTGATCTCAATGTCTTCTCTGGTTCATCTTCACAGCTAAGACTTTCACAATTATTTATAACTCTGCTGTTCAGCAGGGTTATTTTTTTGAAATGACATTTACCAAATGAAACAGAAACCTGTGGTGCACAGAAGAGTCAGGTGTGTTTATGTGACAGGTGGTTTACCCAGCATTACTGATTAGTTAATGACAGTTTTTGCCTTGTGTTTGAGTGTTTTGCCTTAGTGTTTGAGGCTGAAGGGCAACAATGTTGAACACCAGTAGTGGTCTTTGGGAAGTCATAACAATGTGTGAGAACATATTACATTTCAAATATTTAAGGCAGTTGAATGTGATTTTTAACAGAAATCAGCTGTTTTGTGCTTATTTAAAATGGTATATATTCATGTATGTCAGTTTTATTGCTTTTTGTGCCCTGCAGTGTCAGTGACTCTGAAACAAGCAAGTGAAACCTACAATATCTAATACATCAGCATGAAACCAGATCATTAACTCTGATCTCTATCTGTTGTTGTTCCTCTTTCGGCTGCTCCCTTTAAAGGCTGCCACAGCAGATCATTGGTCCGCGTATTTGATTTGGCACAGTTTTCACGCTGGACACCATTCCTGATGCAACCCTCCCCAATTTTATCCAGACTTGGGACTGGCACTGAGAGCACACTGTTGCATGCAAGCCCAGTGGCTAGGGTTGGTTCCCTGGCCGGTAAACGAACCCGGGCCATAGTGGTCAGAGCGCTGTTGCCTAACTACTAGTCCTCCGGAGACCCTATCTAAAATTAAAAAAAAAAAAAACTACTTTATTTCTTTCATAACAGTTTATAGCACACAACCAATAGCACATCCATTAGCATTAATTAACAATTTTTTTGTTGTTGTTGTAAAAAATTAACATGTCATTGCATTTATGTAATGGCACAACATTTAATAAAGTAAATGAGCTTGTATTGACTTCTAGACACAGTGGTGAATTTAATGTGAACTTAGTGTCAATCATTTTTATATTAAAAAAAAAAATGGTAACACTTTATTTGAAGGGTACCAATCTGGGCCTTCATAACACATTCATAAGTACTGTACTCATTTGTATTAAAGCAGTTCTTGAGGATTTCTGTATATTGCTGTTCTGTCTGTAATTTATATTAAACCTTATCATAGACAATATTAACTTTACTAGCAGCACATTCACTACTAGCAGGAAAAGGTTCTGTCTTGTTTGCTCCTCAGCTGAAGTGCTACCACCACTAAAGTTGAGATACCATGCCTGCTACTCTATCTGCATTCAAACCTATTATAAAGCATTATTACAAGTGCACTTATTTATGAAGTTCATATTCTGGCTAAATGGATTATGTTAATGCCGACGAATTAAAGTGGGAATCATATTTGTTATGAAGCACTTTCTCAACTAATAACATACAAGACAATGATTGTAAAAATATCATTAAAAAAAGTCATAATCATAATTTAGGTTTATTCAATATTCGATCCCCTTGTCTTCATGTAAACACAAAATCACATAAAAGAAATGAGTGATTTCATAATTTCTCCAACATTGCTTTAGGAAAGATGCATAGGTTATACATGTGTATGGGTACACTATGTAGGTACCCATCAAAAAAGTGTTACAAAAAAAAGTGTTACAAAAAAAGTGTAAATGGACTATATATATATACACCGATCAGCCATAACATTATGACCACTGACAGGTGAAGTGAATAATATTGATTAGCTCGTTACAATAGCACCTGTCAAGGGTTGAGATATATATACCAGTCGGTTCTTGAAGTTGATGTGTTGGAAACTGGAAAAATGGGCAAGCGTAAGGATTAGAGAGACTTTGACAACGGCCAAATTGTGATGGCTAGATGAGTGGGTCAGAGCATCTTTAAAACGGAAGGCCTTGTGGGGTGTTCCCGGTATGCAGTGGTTAGTACCTACCAAAAGTGGTCCAAGGAAGGACAACCGGTGAACTAGCGACAGGGTCATGGGCGCCCAAGGCTCACTGATGCACGTGGGGAGTGAAGGCTAGTCTAGAGCTATTGTAGCACAAATTGCTGAAAAGTTAAAGCTGGCTATGATAGAAAGGTGTCAGAACACACAGTGCATCGCAGCTTGCTGCGGATGGGCCTGTGTAGCCACAGACCTGTCAGAGTGCCCATGCTGACCCCTGTCCACTGCCAAAAGTGCCTACAATGGACAGGTGAGCATCAGAACTGGACCACGGAGCAATGGAAGAAGGTGGCCTGGTCCGATAAATCACATTTTCTTTTACATCATGTGGAAGGCCAGGTGCGTGTGCATCATTTACCTGGGGAAAAGATGGCACCAGCATGCACTATGGGAAGAACGCAAGCTGGTGGAGGCAGTGTGATGCTCTGGGCAATGTTCTGCTGGGAAACTTTGGGTCCTGGCATTCATGTGGATGCTATTTTGACACATACCACCTACTTAAACATTGTTGCAGACCAGGTACACCCCTTCATGGCAACGGTATTCCCTAATGGAAGTGACCTCTTTCGGCAGGATAATGCACCCTGCCACACTGTAAAAATTGTTCAGGAATGGTTCAAGGAACATGACAAAGAGTTCAAGGTGTTGACTTGGCCTCCAAATTCCCCAGATCTCAATCCAATCGAACATCTGTGGGGTGTGCTGGTCGTCAAGTCCGATCCATGGAGGCCCCACCTCGCAACTTACAGGATTTGCTGTTAACGTCTTTGTGCCAGATACCACAGCACACCTTCAGGGATCTAGTGGAGTCCATGCCTTGACGGGTCAGGGCTGTTTTGGCAGCAAAAGGGGGACCAACACAATATTAGGCAGGTGGTCATAATGTTATGGCTGATCGGTGTATATACATAGAGTCAGGTCCGGAAGGATTTGGACAATGACGGAGTTTTTGTGATTTTGCCTTTATACACCACCACAATGGATTTGAAAGAAAACAATCAAGATGTGATCAAAGTGTAGACTTTCAGCTTTATGTTCCACAAAAATATGGCATTTACCATTTAGGAATTACAGCCATTTTCAACAAAGTACTTCCATTTTCAGGGGCTCAAAGGTATTTGGACAATTGACTGACAAGAAGTTAATTGGCCAGGTCCATTCCCTCGTTAGTTCAAGATAAATGAAGCAGATAAAAGGTCTGGAGTTGATATCAGGTATTGAGTTGGCATTTGGCAGCTATTTGACTGGAGCTACCAATATGAAGTCCAAGGAGATCTCAGTGCAAGTGAAGGAGGCCATCATTAGGATGAAAAAACAACATAAATCTATAAGAGAGATAGCAAAAACCTTAGGTGTGGTCAAATCAACAGTTGGGTACATTCTTAAAAAGAAAGAAAGCACTGGTGAGCTCAACAACATCGAAAGGCCTGGAAGACCGTGGAAGACAACTGAAGTGGTGGATCACAGAATCCTTTCCTTGGTGAAGAAAAACCCCTTCACAAAATCAACAGAAGTCAAGAATACTCTGGAGAAGGTAGGCGTATCATTGTCAAAATCTACAATCAAGAGACACTTTCCTGAATGTAAATACAGAGGGTTTACAACAAGGTGCAAACCACTGGTAACATTCAAGAACAGGAAAACCAGATTAGACTTTGCCAGAAAACATCTAAAAAAGCCTCCCAGATTATTTGGACTGATGAACCAAGATTAACTTGCACCAGAATGATGGGAAGAGAAAAGTATGGCGAAAGAAAGGAACAGCTCATGATCCAAAGTATACCACATCATGTGTCAAACATGGTGGAGGCAGTGTTATGGCATGGGCATGTATGGCTGCCAATGGAACGGGCTCACTGGTGTTTATTGATGATGTGACTGCTGACAGAAGTAGTAAGATGAATTCTGAGGTGTATAGGGCTATACTCTCTGCTCACATTCAGCCAAATGCTACAAAACTGACAGGACGCCACTTCACAGTGCAGGTGGATAATGACCCTAAACATACTGCGAAAGCAACTCAAGACTTTTTGAAGGCAAAGAAATGGAATATTCTTCAATGGCCAAGTCAGTTGCCTGATCTCAACCCAATAGAGCATGCTTTTCACTTACTGAAGACAAGACTGAAGGCAGAAAGACCCACAAACAAGCAGCAACTGAAGGTGGCTGCA
>CM040454.1:10702922-10729101 GCA_022758105.1 Pangasianodon gigas | reverse complement strand
CGCAAAGGATTTTCATCCAAGTATTAAAATTATGGTTATATCTACAATTATGTCACTTTGTCCAAATACCTTTGAGCCCCTGAAAATGGAGGTACTGCAATTCCTAAATGGTAAATGCCATATATTTGTGGAACCTCTTAAAGTAAAGCTGAAAGTCTACACTTCGATCACATCTTGATTGTTTTATTAAAAAACATTGTGGTGGTGTATAAAGGCAAAATCACAAAAACTCTGTCATTGTCCAAATACTTCCGGACCTATATATATAGTTAGGTATTGGTTCATCAAGTACAGTATCTAGGGTTTTTTTGTGTTTGTTTGTTTGTTTGTTGTATATAAAATATTTCTCTTGAAGCTATTATTCAATAAATAATCATTATGTGTTGTATTCAGTGACTTAAACGGAAAAGGTAGTTCACTATTGTACATGGAAATATCTTTTAATTTTCTGGGTTCTTCAGGCAGATTATGCAAATCACCTGTATGCAGCACGGTGCTCCACGAAAAGACCAAGAAATATTTTGCAGTGCTTATCCGAAAGACAGTATTCACAATGACATATGAAATGAAGCTGTCTTTAAAATGAATGTTTTTCATTTGCTACTTCCGCTCAGTATCATAGGATTTTTCTACTTAATACACTACATCTACAGCGGCTCAGACCCTTCATACTTCCAAGAAACTGGCCATTCGTTTTGTTGTTGTGGTCAGTTTTGCTGTTTTAGGTAATGTTCTTTTGTTATTTTGTGTATTATTATTATTATTATTATTATTATTATTATTATTATTATTATTATTAAATCCCAATTAAGTCCATTTCAGTTCCAGGTTGTAACACTTCAAAATATGGTTGCAACACTACAAAGAGTTCAAGAGGGATGCTCATTCATATAAGGTATTGCATTGTAAAAAATAAATAAATTAATAAAAAATAAAAGAAAAATAAAAGAATACATTAAATAATAAAGCAGTAAAAGCTTTAATATATTGATTTACCCTTCTGGGTTCTTACTAGTGGTGGTGCTTTCTCATCCTCATTAAACATGGAATACGTCAAAATCCTTGCATGTTTTTTCAAATAAATATATGATGCAATTTATTAACATTATATTGACTAAGTTATTACACTCCATACATTATCATCTACTGATCTATCCTTTTACGGGCAATAATACTGTTTTGTGGTTGTATTTCTGAAAAATGATGGAGTCTGTTTTGAAAAATACACATCAATAAAGTTCTTTTAGATGCATTATGAAATGAAAGCGATTCTTGGTAGCTTATACAAAGACACTTTTCTCCCTTTCTTTCCCTTTTTTTCCTTTGGGTTACTTGCATGTAAAGAGGTGAATTATTGCATCTGGAGGGGTTTTTACTGGTTTTCCACCCAGGAGTAGCATTATTTATGGTCTTCTTTATAGAATAGCATTATTCTATGGTATTATTTATGGATTCCTGATGTTTGACTCTTTGCTCCTGTCCATAAAAATCTCTCTGTGGATCTTCCCATTCTCATACACTTTATCTAATACTGTTTTAAATGCAGGTGAAATGTTGCATGTGTAGATTTTTTTTTTTCGCCAAAGTAACTGCATGTGCAATTTGTGACATTGGACTTTGATGATTTAGTCTGCTAAATAAAGAAATTGTGACTTAAATAAGCATCATTCTTCTCCCTTTGTTTGATTGAGTCCAGGTGTGGGTGATCAGCAAGCCGGTGAACGTGATCATGACAGTGTCTGTGGTTGCTGGGTGCTGTAGTCCTCAGCAGCCATGTTTGCAGGCCGCTCTGTGGTCTGAGAATTGTAGTGGTGGCCATGTTTATAGGCTGCTCTGTGTTGCGTGATGTGGAAAGCAATGCAAGCATGACATGACACTTCGTTTCTGTTTACTGAAATACAGCATACGAAACAGCAGTTATTCGGGTTCAACTTCACAGAGTGAGAGATGGGTATGGTTGGAAATCAAACAGCATTAAATGGTACATGTGAATTAAATTTCCAGCTCCTTCCAAATATTATAAAAATATTATTATCATGACAGTGTCTGTGGTTGCTGGCTGCTGTAGTCCTCGGCAGCCAGGTTTGTAGGCCGCTCTGTAGTCTGAGAGTTGTAGTGGTGACCATGTTTATAGGATGCTCTGTGTTGCGTGATGTGGAAAGCAATGCCAGCATGACGTGACACTTTGTTTCTGTTTACTGAAATACAGCATATGAAACAGCAGTTATTCGGGTTCAACTTCACAGAGTGAGAGATGGGTATGGTTGGAAATCAAACAGCATTAAATGGTACATGTGAATTAAATTTCCAGCTCCTTCCAAATATGTTAAACCTCTCTGTACAGAAATCTTTAGAATATCAAAAAAATAAATTTTTATTATTGTTACTACATTGTATTATGTGTTTTTAATCAGTTTATTATTAGCTCCTGGGAATGATCTACTATGGAAGCGCCAACGTATTAGAACAAGCACATTAATATAAACCTGTGACTTGCAGCCTGAGCTTCTGTCAGAGGTGCTGTTATAAAAATTTAATCAACACCTTCTGACCAGTCAAAATTGAGCATTCAACAGCAGTGAGATAAAATAAAAAAAAAAAAATCAGGGGTCCATGAAGCATAACCAGTGGGTCCATGACTTTTGAAAGTTATTAGAGAGCTGGGAATCGCAATCCATTTTGTTGTATAGTGTAGAGGAAGCAGGGTTCTAAGATTAAACATCAGCAGCTGAAAGGATGGCTATAAAGACTTAATAAAAACTCCTATGGAAATTTTGCACATTTGTGAATTAGACTTGCTACTGTAGCTTGTTGATTTACTGTAATCGGGATATTCTCTGTGATATTTGCTGATAAGTGAACTTTCCAAGATGTCTTTAGGTGGAACCCAGGAGCCTTTTTCAGGGCCTTAGTCCCCCCCCATGCCACCAGATAGTATGTTTGGTCACAAATGCTCTTTTGACTGAATAGGCACAAATTCCCACAGACACAATCCAATCCATAACCTGGAGTCAAGTTGCATCCTTAAAATGTAAGCTGGAGGTCCCTTGTTCTCCATTGGTGGAGGCAGTGGCTCAGCTCTGGTTGCCTGGCTGTGGCGATACCAGTATTCTGTAACTATGGGGTAGTTCTAGGTGGTATGTTACTGGGTTAGTGTATCTTATAATTTTAAGTGAACCAATGAATGGGGTAATTAACTTCTGTGAAAGTAACTTAAGCTTCAATCAGTTTGTTTCACGTGCAGATGTGGATGAGGGCAGTGATGTTTGTCTACCTGGATCTTCTGCTAGCAGGTTGCTTTTTGAAACGGGAGGTGTGCAGCTTCCCGGATCTGCTTGCTTCTCCTCTTCAAGTAATTTACTGCTGGGATTTCTGTGGGTTCTCCACACCATGCAAACAACAGGGGGTTAATAGCCAAGTACACACTGAAAAGGAGTAATTTAACATATGTGCTCATCCATGTTGCACAGCATTTATGCATCAGGAGAAAAAGAACTTGTGATCTCCAGAAAACAACTTTTGTTGTCTTCAGATTGCAAGAAGAAAATAGAAATGGTTCTGTACAGATAGGTCTACACTGTGTGCATTTAAATTACCATATGTTTGTAGAAATGGGTTTGATTTAACTCAGATTATTTGCTTTCAAACACAATCTTGGCGGCCTTGGATTGTTTTTAAATCAGCCCAAAAATACCATCCATGGATTTGCTTCTCATATCCTCAACTTTGTTCCAAAACTAGCACAGTATAGTGTAAAACTGGCAGCTCATTGGGCGCCATGCTTCCCATGAAGCACACCCTGAGAGGGTGGGGTCATTTAACATATGAACGAAAAAACTTCTTCATTTACATTTACTATTTATATTTAATATTTACATTTAACATTTAGAATTTAACAGTTAGAGAATATTTCTCTAACATATGTTAATATATAAGGAATACAAGTACACAATATTATTTTACAATTAGATCATGCTGGTAAGTGCTTTATTTCTCTTATACCACAGCAGTTTATTTTAATTAGTATAAACCTTGGACCCTGAACTACTGTCAAAGCTGCTGTTATACAAAATTAGTCAAAATTATTCATCTTCTGACTAAACAGATTTGAGACTTCAATGCTGTAGTATAATTTATACTAAATTAAATCACATTTTAGACCAATTGCGACTGACTGCTTATCTTTGCAATTGTGTTATGCTGTGACTTTGCTTTTTATTCACTACTGAAATGTTGGGAAATTCAGTTTATCTCTTCTCAGAAATTTTTTTTTTTTTTTAATCTCATATCTCGTTACCACAAGTTTTCCTGAGAAGTCAATAAGCTCAGTGAGTATTACCACAGCCTCGACGCTGCTGCATATGAAAGCATTAGCAGTTAGCTGGGCAAACTAATGAAGAGGTAAACGTCATGTATGTCTCCATAGAGCCCAGTTGCACGTCACAAAAACAGAAGTATGAAAACCAGAAACCTCAAGTACCAGCATCACATTTCAGTTTTTACATTGACCGAAAAAGGAGAAGTCTATTTTCAAAGTTTGTAAGTATATTATATTATAAGTAGCAATTATGTCCAGTAGCTGCACTTGTCATTTGAATAACTACTTATCTGCAATGTAAATGTTGATTGCTGTGAGTTACTGATTTTGTTAATTGCTGTATGCATTAATCTTCATCTCTGTTAGCTAAGACTTTCACATTTATTTTATCATGATTTTTTTTTTAAGTACAGACTCTGCAGTTCAGTAATTTATTGACTCATTTTTTTATTTGACATTTACCGAATGGAACAGAAACCTGTGGTGCACAAAATAGTTAAGTGTGTTTGCTGTCACAGGTGGGTTATCCAGCCTTAAAAATTGGTTTATGATTTTTTCTCCCCTTTTTCTGTATCTTCAACCCCAGCGTGACTATTTAGACTTTCGTGCTGAATGGCAATGATATCGAACACCAGCACTAGTCCTTGGGAGGTCACATTACTCAGGTGAGAACATATTATATTCAGATTTTATGAACAGGTCATTTGCATGACACCTAGCCTTTCTGATATTACAAAAAAAGAGTAACACTTTATTTGAACTGTATTTAATGTTTTCCTACACTAGGTCTTATAAATGTATAAGTGATGTATAAACATTTATTAAAGCTTTTCTGGATGATTTGTCTTTACTTGAAAGAGAGCACCATTAATTACCATTATGAGTTGACTGAAATTTAGTCAACCGGTTGATGACATCGCTTTGTCTTTAGTAACAGCACATTCATGAAGTATTGAGAAATTTTCTACAGAGTTTTGTCATCTTACATTTGGGGAAGTGAATTTACTGCATTTGCTTGTAATTCAGAGCAAAGAAAAAAAGTACTTATTTGTGAATCCCATATGCCATCTGAATGAATTACTTTATTATACTGTTATGAAGCACTATGTATACCTTATAGAACTTTCTCAACTAGTAGCTTGCAAGATAAGAATAAAAAAATACGGTAACAATACCAGGAAGTCGACCCACAATGATAATCAAAACTTGTTCTCTGCTCTCTTCTTCAGGAAAAGACAAAGTGACATAAAATCTCTAATGTCACCTTTTGTAAATTCTCTAGCATTGCTTTATAAAAGATGTATGCATAATTATAAGTGCGTTATAAAGGCCCCATGTAGGTAACTATTAAATTTAAGCGTTGCCAAAAAAGTGTACATGCATCCTGTGTTTATCTGCTTCATCACCCTATACCAAAGTGGTGATGTTTACTGAAAGGGATGTGGTCAAAAGAATACTTTATCAAGATTAGCTGTGTTGCTGAGATCTTCCTCTACTCTATTATTCCTCTATAATAATCTATTATTATTTACTGGCTTTGAATCTTTTTTAAAGAATTTAAATTAACAAATTGAAGTTTATATAAAAAGGTAGTTTTTCGCATAGCTATATGTTAGCTATAGTTCCTCCAAATAACTAGTTGTTGTTGCTATTTTTAGGAAGATAACAACAACCAAAGCTATTATTTAATAAAAAAAAAAAAACATTATGGGTCATATTCAGAGTTGGCGATTCAAGTCCAAAAGGAATAGCAATATTTATGCGTGGAAAGTTCCTCGTACTCAGAGTCCAGTCAATCAGCTGCTTAAGTCAATTTTCTGGTTTCTTCATTCAGATTAGGCAAATCACCTGCATGTAGTTCACACCTCCAGGGTTGCAAGATTTTTCTTGAGTAGAAGCACCAGTGTCTAGATCACCACCTTTAAACATAATATCCAATTATCTTGCATTTTAATTTTTGATTTCAGGTACATAATTTACAAAACACCAAATGCCAAATCATGGCCATGAAATCATAATTTGTGTGTGAGATATAATTAGTTTTCATTCCTTATTCTGATTTGTCAGATTAATAAAATAATGCCATCATTTGGTTAATTTGATGTGTTCTCTTGCTATGGTTTGAAGGATACACTGAAAAAGTACTCATCTGCTATGCTTGCACCTCACTTTAATTGCTCTTCATAATGTTGTCTATGCTATAATTTGATAAGCAGCGTCTCTAGTTAAGATGCAATCTCCTCCAATGTACTCCATGTGAAAGGGACTTTAAAGGGATGATACTTTTAAATAATTAAATAATACTGCCATATTTTGATATTTAATATTGGCATTCTATAGTTTTTTTTGAGTGAATTTACAACCCAAACATCAGTTTAAGCATGACATGCTCAAACACCATGGTAAATCAACCAGTAAATCCCACAGAACATATGTCTGAGGACTTAATATACTGATGTGCATGCACTTAACGGCTTCTGATGTGCTGAAGCTCTCCTGTAATAACTCTCTCTTCCCTGCTTTCAGCATCAGCCCATCAACTGATTACTCTGCCTCTGATATTGTCATTGATGGTGTACCATGTGATTATGGAACCCATGCAAGCCATTTTATCCCAGTGCTCTACTCCCTGTTCTTCATACTGGGATTCCTGGGAAACATGCTGGTGCTGTGGGTGATCCTGAGGGGCGCTCATGTGAAATGCATGACTGATGTGTCTCTCCTGAACCTGGCCATCGCTGACCTTCTACTAATCTTCTCTCTCCCCTTCCTGGCTCACTATGCCAGAGATACCTGGGTTTTTGGCAGTTTCATGTGCTCTCTGGTCCTCGGTGTGTACTACATCGGATTTTATGCCGGCATTTTCTTTATCGTGCTGATGAGCGTCGACAGATACTTGGCTATCGTCCATGCTGTGTTTGCCTTGAGAATCCGATCAAAAACCTATGGAATTTTAGCTAGTGTGGTCATTTGGATTATAGCTATTGCAGCATCATTTCCTGAGCTACTGTATCTTGAAACTAATGGTGAAGGAAAAAAAATAACGTGCAGTGCTTATCCAAAAGACGAGACTCACAATGTTGTGAGAAGTGCAGCTTTCATTAAAATGAATGTTTTGGGCCTGCTAATTCCACTGACTATTGTGGGATTTTGCTACTCGATGGTTCTCCGGAGGCTTCAGACACTTCGTAATTCCAAGAAACTGGCCATTCGTCTTGTTGTTGCGGTCATGGTGGTCTTCTTCTGCTGTTGGACACCATACAACATTGCAGCATTCCTCAAAGCACTGGAACTGAAGCACATCTTGTCTTCAGAGTGTGAGCTCAGCAAAAGGATCCAGCTGATGCTGCAAGCCACTGAAGCTGTGGCATACTCGCACACCTGCCTCAATCCATTCCTCTATGTGTTTATAGGTGAAAAGTTCAGGAGGCACTTCGCCAGGATTCTGCTCCAGACACCATGCATCCACGTGCAGTGTATGAAGCGCTACATGACCCAGGCCGCAGCCTCTGTGTATTCACAGACCAAAAGTACGGAAGAACGTTCAATTGCCGTGTAAATGGTGGAGGAACATGAAATCATATTTTACAACTCAGCTTATAAATGCCCAGTCAGTTTATATGTACATAATATAATATGGTGAAAATGAGATTAGTAAAGAATAACATACTCCTAAATGGTACTTTTCTTTTTCGTTGGGGTGGTAGCCATATGTATTTCCACCTGGAAATGTGAATATAGTGTATCTTTTTTAAGGTAGATTTTTTAAAAAAATACGTAATTGGACTGTAATTACATTTTTAGAGTAAAGCCTGGATTATTCTTGATTTTAACTACGCGTACATCCACGCAAGATTGCTGTTGATTGACTGAAGCGTTGTTGTTCCACATCCTCAGAAATTACTGATGTAAATAGTGGGGACAGTATAGGACCATGTGACTGACTATACAGACTAGAATCGTGTCTCAAATCCATACAGTTATATACTATTCTATACAGTTATTGAGTACAAATGCGAATCATTTTTCCTTGTTAAAGTTAGCTTTGAATTTTAAAAATCCTCTTATGTAGCTTTCAAACCTACCAAAACATCTGTCTTGTGTACCAGTCTTCTGGATCATCTACTTTCGGATGTCATGTCATATTTTTACAGAGACACAGCTCCAACAATGCCACCAATCACAATGACAGTGGAAAGTTTTAAAGAGAAACATTGTGTGCATGACATCGCTAAACTTTTTAAAGTTCGATATAGATATCTTAAGGACAGGTATGTTTGGGCTGACATGCCATCTAGTGGAAGTCACTTTAATCCCCTAAATGTACATAACATATTCAGGCGATTATGTGAACAGTACCCATTATGTGCTTTAAATGTACATGACATGAACATTTCTAGGTAAACGATTTGTCCTGAAGTTAAAAAAGGTACCACCCTAGTGGCAAGGATGGTTATATATAACAACATCCCCACAGTGAAGCATGATGGTGGTAGCATCATGTTGTGCATTAAATCAATAAAATGATTGCATACTTATTCAACCCATTGCTGTAAAACCCTTAAATTAGTTCTGGTGCACCCAGTTGCCATCACCAAGCCGCATAATTAATTCAGTATTATGGGCTTTTTTTTTTTTTTTTTGTATAGAGTTACGACATATAATCCCAATTAAGCCCATTTTAGCTCCAGATTGAAACACTACAAGGGAGGTAAATACATATGGAAGACACTGTGTGTATATATGCGTTGTAAATAAAGCTATTTAGGAATACATTAAGTAAAAATGCATTAAAGATTTTAAGATTGTATATTGATTTAACATTCTGAGTTCTTACCAATACAGTTTTACTGAGCTCATGCGTATTCCTTTAGATAATTTTTAAAATAATTCTGTGATGTCATTTATTAACACTGTATTGGCTCAATTATTACACTCCATGTATTATCGTCTAGTCATTTCAGACAATATTGCTGTTTTGTATGTATATTTCTGCAGAATGATGGAATCTGGACCAATACATGGAATGAAACAATAAATGGTTTTATTTACTTTTTCTTTTCTTTTAGTTCTCCTTTCGTTCTTGGGGTCACTTGGTAAAAGTTGTTTAAAGAGATAAATTGTTGAAAGTGTAGAGATTTTTGTGGTTTTCTGCTCAGGCTGTTGCATTATGGTGTGCGTGTTCTTATTTTTCTGAAGTTGTGGCATTGCTACTATAAAGGACTAAATAAAAAAAATTCTGATTTAAATGTGCATCCACTTCCTCCTTTCATTTCTGTTTATTGAATTTACAGCATACAAAATAGCAGATGCTATTATAATATCCAGATCACCCTGTTGTCCCGCTGTGAGGGCGCAAAGCCAAAGCTAAAGCTAAGGCTCACCTATGGGAGCACCACTCCTCTCTCATTCATGTGTCAAACAGGTTTGCTGTCTTCAGTGAAGCACCTGTTGAGAAGCCTGTTCAAAGGCATCTGGTCATAGGAGAGTCTATTCTATGGTACATGAGATTAACTAGGACTTTAGAGGCTCAGCTGTCTACCAGAAGCCAGGGCACTGGACACTGAAGGTAATCTTAGGGTTTTCTAGGATAGTTATTCATGTAGAAGCTAATCATATATAGTACTGTGCAAAAGTCTTAGGCACCCTATTTTTTTTAGTACAAACTTTGTTATAGATTTTTATTTTATGACTTTCAATGATTTCCAAACATTAGTTTTCCAGCACAAAATTAAATGTTACAGAAAAATATTTGTATGTCAGTAAAGAAAGCAGCAGATTACATAAGAGACCACTTTTCAGACAAAAAAAAAAAAAAAACCACATAATGAAGGCTGCTGGGTTTTGCTGCAAAAATAAGAAGCAAGTGTGACAGTCAAAGTCTCCAGAAGAGCTGTGGCTGGTTCTGCAAGATGCTCAGTAACACTTACAGCTCATTTCCTTATAAAACTGTACACACTGTACTTGAGACTACTTTTAAAAAAAAAAAAAAAAGCGAAGGATCATCACACCAAATATTGACTTTGTTTCATTTATTACAGTTTACTGCTCTTTATAGTTTTTTTTTAAAATGTAGAATCATTTAGTTTCATTATTTTTGAAGGCTTCTTTGCTCTACAGCATTTCTTTGCATGTGCCTAGGACTTTTGCACAGTACTATATGCCTTCATCAGTCAGAGGTTACTAAGAGTAATATTGCAGTAGTATGTAAATTAGCATAATATAATTTGTAATATAATATGCTGTGGCCCCATTCCAATGCAATGTGGTGATGTAGCTTACAGCAGGTTATTTTTGCTAAAATGCAGGATGGCTAGGTGGTACTCCAAAACAATGTGGGCTTTGATTAATTGGAGTAGTTTCGAGGGCAAGTCTGGCTTTTTATGGTGGGACTGTAAACATCTCACTCAGGAAGGTGCTGCTCTTATTTCTTGCAACATAGCTCATAGCCTCAGAACAGACCTAGTTAATCTGTGACAATCCAGAGCTGGGGCCAGGCAGCAGACCAATTGGCTAAACTGACTACCTGCCTGCTAACTCAGGTTCCACCATTTTGGCACTGTGTCTGTTCCATGAGTTCAACAAAAATGTAGGAATACTCAGGAAGTTTGTTTTAGTACTCTAATTAACATTATTATTAATATCATATTGTCATACCAAATGTGCAGCCAGCACCTTTCTTCTGAATCTAGGACTGCTAAATATTAGATCTCTTACATCTAAACTGTTTATTGTAAGTGAAACTATTACAGATCAGGGATTTAACATTCTTTGTTTAATAGTAAATGTGGATTAGACCAAATGAGTAAGTACAGTTAAAAGAAGCTTGTAGAAAAATAGAGCAAAAGCGGAAGAAAGACAAACTGCAGGTCTCACGATATTTTTAGCAAGTTGCTTAACAAGTTATCAGAGCTCAGTGAAAGAGGCAAAATCAAAGTATCTCGCTGAATTAATAGCTGAGAATGCAAATAGGCCTAAAGTATTGTTTAATATTATTGACCCTGAGTCCTATGATGAATTTCCCAAATTTTTTGTTCATAAAATTGATGAGATTCATTGTTTTATTATGCCTTCAAAATTTGATCCTCTTCAGGGATCACCTCCACTCAGTTATTTAGCCAACTTTCTCCTTAGCCCAGCTTGCTGATTTAATCTCACAGATGAAGTGTTCAAGTTGTATGAAGGATGTTCTCTCTGCATGTCTTTTGAAAGATGTTTTCGTAACTGTCAATCTAATTTTGACAGCCATTATTAATAGGTCTTTAACTACCCCAGTTGTACCAGCTAGCCTTAAACATGCAATTGTGTAGCCTTTGCTTAAAAAACCTCATCTTGCTTGCGAAGATATTCACAGCTACACTCTCATTTGAATTTTTTAAATATCATACACAAATTCCAGTCAGGCTTTAGATCCTTACACAGCATTGAAGCAAATGCCTTGTTAAAGGTCCCTTGTTAAATGATATTTTGACCTCACTTGACTCTGGCACGTGTGCTGTGCTGGTTTTACTGGTTCTTAGCACTACTTTTGATTCTAATGACCATAGTATTCTTTTAACTCGCCTAAAGTCTGTGGTTGGCATCCAGGGTCTGGCTTTGCAGTGGTTTGCCTCTTACGTGAAAGATAGGACTCTTTCAGTAAATATAGTGAATTTTTCTTCTTCATCGGCCCCCTTACTTGTGGTTTTCCTCAAGGCTCCATCTTGGATCCTTTGTTGTTTTCCATTTATACGCTTCCCCTGGGTACTATTTTTCAATATTTCCTATCACTGCTATGCTGATGATACCCAACTTTATTTGCCACTTAGGTCAAATAGCAGCAGCCCTTTTGGGTCCCTCTTTAAATGTCTTGAGGACATAAAATGTTGGATGGCTAACAGTTTCCAACATTTTGTCAATGCTGGCTGTGCCTACGAGAATAGTTCTGGTACATCTAGTTGTTCTCCTGCCAACCTGGCATCTGTTATCTGTTAGGTCCCCCCTCCTTCTCTTTTCAGTCAATACAGGAGACCGAGGTACTTGAGGGAATTGCTCAACCTGGATACTTATAAATCTGCTGGATTGGATGAATTAGACCCATTATTTTTAAAGAAAGCAGCTTATATTATCGCAGCGCCCATCGCTTGCATTTTTAATCTTTCTCTCCAAACTGGTGTCTTCCCGAGGGACTGGAAATCTGCTGCTGTAACCCCACTTTTTAAAGGGGGTGATAACTCAGATTTAAATTGTCATAGACCCATTTCCATTTTGCCCTGTCTCTCTAAAATGCTAGAGAAATTGGTCAACAAGCAGCTTATGCACCATTTGGAGACTTATAATGTCCTTAATCAGGTTCAGTCTGGCTTCAGATCCAGGCATAGCTGTATCACTGCTACACTTAAGGTTCTCAGTGACATCATATGTGCCATTGACAAGAAGGAGTACTGTGTAGCTGCATTCGTTGATCTGGCAAAGGCTTTCGACTCTGTGGACCATGAAATATTGATGGATAGGCTAAGAGGTATAGGACTCTCTGAGAGCTGTCTGGCCTGGTTCAAGAGTTCTGGTCATTTACAATCAGTGAGGGTGGAGGGGCTTCTGTCAGATCCCTTGCCCCTATTCAAAGGGTTCCCACAAGGAAGCATATTGGGGCCTATACCTTTTAATATTTATGTTAATGACATTATTCTTGATGCAGGTGATTCTCATGTACATTTATACGCTGACGACACTATCATTTATACATTTAGTTCTTCCCTGACTACTGCACTATTTTTATTGCAGGCCAGTTTTACTCGCATCCAACATGCTTTCTCTAGTCTTTATTTAGTTTTAAATACAAATAAAACAAAATGTATGGTCTTTAACAGAAATCTTCCACATGTTGAGTATCCGCCTAAAATTTTCACATTGGATGGCTCTGAGATCGATTATGTTGAATGCTACAAATATCTTGGTATCTGGCTTGATAGCAAACTGTCATTTGAAACTCACATAAATGTACTGCTCACAAAGGTTACAACTCGTATTGGTTTTCTTTATCGTAACAAATCTTCTTTTACGCATTCTTCAAAACAGCTTCTGGTTAAAATGACAGTGCTCCCAATTCTGGATTATGGTGATGTAGTTTATAGGTCTGCTTCAAAAACTCTCCTTCATAAACTGGATGTTATTTACCATGCTGCAATCCGCTTTGTGACTGGAGCTTCATTTAACACTCACCATTGTCACTTGTATTCTTTATTGAACTGGCCTTCTCTTCATTCCCGTAGACAAATTCACTGATTTTTGTTTATTTACAAAACTCTTATTGGGAAAACTCCGCTATATTTACAGTCACTTCTTAATATTCATAATACAAGTCATAATCTGCGCTCTAGCAGTTTTATTAATTTCTGCATAGCTAAAGCCCGTACCTCCTTTGGTCATTCCTCTTTTCAGTTTTCTGCTGCCAATGACTGGAATCATCTGCAGCAGACCTTAAAGCTTAGTTCATTCATTTCGCTTACTTCTTTTAAAAATTTTATTCAGTCAATAGTACAGGATCATTGTACTTGTTTTAAGTTATTTGTTTGTTTTATGTCACTGTTTATAATTGTGTTATTTGTAATTGTATAATGTCTTTATTGTTTTGTACCTGCTTTTTATGCTGCCTCTTGGTCAGGTCGTCATTGTAAATGAGAACTGGTTCTCAGTTGACTTACCTGGTTAAATAAAGTTTATTATTTTCTGCAGTTAAATGAAAGTAAAACCAAAGTCATTATTTTAGGCTCTCTCACCATATCCTCTGTCCGTGAGGCACAGTTAGGTCCTCTTTCCTCTAACACACATAAACATGTCAAAAATCTTGGAGTTATTTTTGACTCAAATTTAAAGTTTGATAAACAAATTAGTGCTGTTGTTGAGGGAAGCTTTTTTAATTTAAGGTCTATTACAAAGTTAAAACAGTTTCTCTCTACAAAAGACCTGGAAATAATGATTCGTGCTCTTATTACATCCTGTTGAACTTCTGTAATTCTCTGTATGTCGGCCTTCCTGAATCTGCCTTATCTCGCCTGCTGCTGGATTTTAACAGGGACTCAAAAGTCGGATAATTTTCCCCTCTTTTGGCATCTCTTCCCCGGCTTCCTGGTAAGTTCAGAATTTATTTTAAAATTCTTATTTATGTATGTAATGCTCTTTCTAGTCTTGCTCCACAGTACATTACAGACATTCTTCACTCTTACTCTCCTACCAGAACACTAAGATCTTGTAATCCACTTCTTTTATCTGTTCTCCGTTGTCGTACCAAGACAAAGGGTGGTCAAGCTTTTTCTGTGGTTACTCTGGAGCTGTTTCCTCTTTCATGTGAGGTCCACTCCGTCTTTAGCTATTTTAAACTCTTCTCTTAAAACTTATTTTTATTCTTTGTCTTATGATGTTATTTAATGTGATGTTATATCATGTTATGTACAGCACTTTGGATCAGCTACTGTTGTCTTTAAACATGCTTTATTAATAAAATTTTGTCTTGACTTGACTTGATTAGTCCTCCCGGATCCAGCTGTATACACTGCTGTCATCTAATTGGGAGAGAAAGAGGAATATATTTACAATGATATTCTAGGCATGGATATGGATTTGACTCATTTAAAGTTCTTTATAACATACATAATCACAAAAACATAAGTCTACACAGTCACTAATCAGTATGTAAAGGGCTGCCATGGCTGTATTCTGAATTTCTATGTGAATTTGCAGACAGAAAAAGCAGTAATTGTTGGAGATGTTAATATTCATTCTAGATAATGTAGCCCCAATTTAAAAAAAAAAATAAAGAGAAAAAACTATTATCCTGGTATAATGACCACACTCGTGCCTTAAAATAAACCACTTGAGCATTTCAACCTAAAAGGCACCAAACTAAATTGGTAGTATTCCAAATTGCATGGAAAGAGAGCCTTCTTAACTGGAGTAAGGTTCTTACTGCTGCTAGATCAGCATATGTCTCCACCCTAATAGAAGATAACAAAAATAATCCTAGATTCTTTCTTTATACAGTAGCCTAGTCAACTAGGAACAAGTCAACCACAGAAGTGCAAATACAAATTCGTGCTCTAATCAAACTACCAGTACGAATGGTTAGTTGGATGAGAGTTAGTCATCACAGCATGCAAGCTCGGTTTGTAGTGCATCATTGAGACCCTGGTGAAACACAGCCTTTAGGGCCAGCTTGTTCGCCCTAAAGGCTCTTTCTGTTGTGAGCATGCAGAAGGTCAGTGGACAATCCAGGGCTGACTGACTTGTTTAAGCAGACACTGTGACTTTTCTGGAGACTGGATGAGCAATGACTTCACAAAATTCTTTCTTGAACTCCATGAAAGTTGCAGTTGTAGAAAGTTTGTTGTAGTGTCAACTAGTCAAACAAGGCAGTAGCCCAGGTGAGCACTCTTCCAGTGCTATCTTATTTTATCCACATCCCTGGGGTACTCAGATGGTGAGTTTGCAAAGACGACTGAGCATTGTATGTATCAGGTTGAGCAATACAGGGTCAAAACAGACTTCCAGGTTTACGTGGGGTGTCTGGTTACTCATGCTCACGCACTGACGTTGCTGGGGCATTGGTTGCAACTATTCTCTACAGGCCTGTATGAGCTCTTCCATGGTGGCGGAGTTTCGCGGAGCGCGATGGCAGAACATAGATTATGTACCTATAGTGTCACCATGTGTTTTATATAGTGAGTGAGCAGGTAATGAGTGTGCCAGGGGAGTGTCCCCTCTGTTGGCGTGGTGGTGAACTGTCGCTGACGGATGTGACAAATAGAAAAAGTTTGAGTGCAATTTCTTTTAGACAATGGTAAAATACAAGGGGTTTTACACTTTCCGTCTCATCTGAATGTACCTGTTCTGTGGTTTTGTCTGTGGAAAAGAAGTTACAGTTTTTTTCCATACATGCTGGCTTGTCACAATTCATGTGAATTTACAATGAGACAGCATCATGGACTAAATCACTGGCATCAAGTTTTGGAGGCTGGCATAAATTACATACAGTAATGAGTAATGAGTAGAATCAAAACACAAACATCAGAGAATACTTCTTGCATCTAATGCTAAGTAAGCATGCCCCGAAGTGCTTAAGTCCTCTTATACCACAGCAATGATGTCATAATATAAAAATATATGACATAAAAATCTGTTGTATTTTCTATCTGTTCATAGTTACATTTAATGTTGCACACAAAGTCCTTGGTCCTGAAATCCTTCTTGTGCTGGAAAACATAAGGTTACTGTTACAAAAAGTGTTGACATTTATGGCTTCCTTCCTTCCAATGTTAAGTAAACATCTCCTCAAGGAAATCTTCACCATATTAACAATTACACATATAAGTCCCTGTGTAAGTTTTTGGTCTAGAAAGTATAACGTATTAGGATGAGCACATTGTTATAAACCTTGCAGCCCAAACTACTATCAGAGCTGCTATTATAGAAAATGATTCCACACCATCTGACCGATCAGATTTGAGAATTCAGCAGTGTTGTGGCATAATTTCTATTAAATCACATATTTGACCAATTGACTGCTTGTCTTCGTTACACTAACCCACTTGGTTTTTAATTCACTACTGAAATTTTTGGAAAACTCAGCTTACCTTTGCTGAGAAAAAAAAAATATATTACCTTGTATCTTGTTACCACAAGCCTTCCTGACTTCCTGAGAACCGGTAAGCTCAGTAAATATAAAGAGGTTGAAATGTAACCACAACCCCAGTGCTGCTGCATACAAGAGCATTAGTTTTTAGCTGGGCAATCTAATGAGCTGCCAAACGTCATATAAATACAGCCCCGTACTCGTCACAAAACAGAAGTGTGAAAACCAGAGACCTCAGACATTAGTATCTCATTTCAGTGTTGACAGTGAGAGATTAAGGACAAGTCTATTATTGGATTTTGTAAGTATGTGTTGGTATTGTTGTCCCAGATAACTGCAACTATCATTTGAATTATTTATTGTATGCAGTGTAAGTGTTGCTTGTTGTGTGCTATTTATTTTTGCTATTTATTAAGTGCTGAATGCATTAATCATGAGCTGTGTCTTCTCTGGTTTTTCTTCACAGCTAAAACTTTACTTATTTTTAAATACAGACTCTGCAGTTCAGCAGTTTACTGACTCTTTTGGGCTGACATTTAACATTACAGGTGGTTTACCAAGCTTTTTAGGATTGGTTAATGTTTTTTCTTTTCTATTTTTTTTTCTTTTCCTGTATCTTTATCTCTAGCATGACTGTTTAATGCTGAATGGCAACGATGTCGAACAGCACTAGTGGTCTTTGGGAGTACACAACACCCAGGTGAGGACATATTACATTCCAAATATCAAAGGCAGTTGAATGCACTTTTAAAGCAAATTAACTTTTCAAAATGGTGCATATATATATTCATGTATGTAAATTGTAATTTTATTGCTTTTTGTGACCTACATTTTTATCAAGTGTCAGATACTCTTAGATGAGTAGTGAAAGGTGAAATCCACAATATGTAAAACTTCCGCATGAAACCAGATCATTATCTCTGCTCTCTAACTAAAATATGGGGAATTATTTCCTTCAAAATGGCTTATAACGCACAACTAATAATATTATAATAACTGATTATAATACAACATATTAATATCAGTTAAATTATTTTTGTAATAATGCAGGTGTGGATATGAACAGGTCATTGCATTATTTAATGGCGCAGGATTTAATAAAGTAAATGAACTGCTGTTCACAGTTTTGAAATTATTGCATGAACCTAGTGTGAATCATTTGGAAAAAAAATCCATCATCATGTGGAAAAAAAGCCTACAGTTTATTTGAAGGGTACCTCCATTGGCCTTGCACAACGCATTTATAAGTACTGTACGCACCTGTATTAAAGCCATTCTAAAAGATCTGTGTATATTTCTGTATATTCTGTATTTTACATGAAATAGAGAAGAAAGATGAACCCTTTAATTACCATTATGGGTCAACTGAATTCCACTGTTCTGTCGTTAATTTATGTTAACCATATCTTAGATGTTATTACTTTGCCTTTAATAACAGTAGTTTCTTGAAGTATTGAGAATTCTTCTACAAAAGTTTCCACTTATCATCTTATATTTGGGGAACTGTATTCGCTGTATATACTTTTTAATAAGAGCACAGAGCTGAATGCGCTTCAGCTGAAGTGCTGGTTGCATTCAAATGTCAACTATTATAAAGTATCATTACAATAAACATAAGCTTATTTATGAATCCGTATTCCAGCTAAATAAATTATTTTAATGCCCTCCAACTTCAGTGGTAGTCACATTTGCATTTGTAGCACTGTTATGAAGCAATATGTATACCTTCTACACCTTTTTCAATGATTTGCAAGATAAGGATAAAAAAAGTGTTATCCAAAAAAAGTATACATGCTTCCTGTTTTTATTTTCTTCATGAATTTGATCACCCTATACCAAAGTGATGTAATTTACTGAAAGGGGTGTGTTAGAATAAATACATTTACTTATATGTTTTATTATGTACTCTATTAATCATTATTAAATATTCTAAAACTAGCTTTGAAACTTTACATGAACATATTTATAAAAAATAATAATAATAATTTCGGGTTGTTTTTGTTTTGTTTCGGCCCTGAATGGCATTCCATAGATGTTTGAGTGTTTACAGTTTAAAAAAAAAAAAAAGGGAAAACACATACATTTCAGAGACATCAAACTGTAAGACAGTGGCACTGGACTTGATATTGCCCCTCACTTGAGTCAGTAAGAAAATTGGCTTATGTTCAAGGGCAGAACTGTAACTGAGACATGCCTCTATTTTCTCAAACTTCACCCCTAACTCTCGCACAACATCTGAATAGTTCATAAATCCACAGTTATGTCTGAGGTCTGCATACCAGTGTGTATAATGTCAGTATTATAGCCTCACTGCACCTAACTCAACTGTGAATACGCCTACCCAAGTGCTGAAGCTCTCATGTAATAACTCTCTTCTCACTGTTTTCAGCATGATGACAACAGAGGACGATTACTCTGATTATTATAGTAAAGGCATTGATGGTGAACTATGTGATTATGGAACCCATGCAAGCCATTTTCTCCCAGTGCTCTACTCCCTGTTCTTCATTGTGGGCTTCCTGGGCAACATGCTGGTGTTGTGGGTGATCCTGAGGGGCGTTCATCTGAAAAGCATGACTGACGTGTCTCTCCTGAACCTGGCCATCGCTGACCTTCTACTAATCTTCTCTCTCCCCTTCCTGGCTCACTATGCCAGAGGTACCTGGGCTTTCGGTGGAGGCATGTGCACTCTGGTCCTCGGTGTGTACTACATCGGATTTTATGCCAGCCTTTTCTTTATTGTGCTGATGAGCGTCGACAGATACTTGGCTATCGTCCATGCTGTGTTTGCCTTAAGAATCCGATCAAAAGCTTATGGAATTTTAGCTAGCATGGTCATCTGGATTATAGCTATTGCAGCATCATTTCCTGAGCTACTGTATCTTGGAGTTGAAACATATGATGACAAAATAATGTGCAGTGCTTATCCAAAAGACGTAAGTCACAATCTTTTGAGAAGTGCAGCTTTCATTAAAATGAATGTTTTGGGCCTGCTAATTCCACTGACTATTGTGGGATTTTGCTACTCGATGGTTCTCCGGAGGCTTCAGACACTTCGTAATTCCAAGAAACTGGCCATTCGTCTTGTTGCTGTAGTCATGGTGGTCTTCTTCTGCTGTTGGACACCATACAACATTGCAGCATTCCTCAAAGCACTGGAACTGAAGCACATCTTGCCTTCAGAATGTGAGCTCAGCAAAAGGATCCAGCTGATGCTGCAAGCCACTGAAGCCGTGGCATACTCGCACACCTGCCTCAATCCATTCCTCTATGTGTTTGTAGGTGAAAAGTTCAGGAGGCACCTCGCCAGGCTCCTGCGCCAGACACCATGCATCCATGTGCAGTGTATGAAGAGCTACATGACCCAGGCCGCAGCCTCTGTGTATTCACAGACCACAAGTGTGGAAGAACGTTCAGTTGGCGTCTGAATGATGGAAAAAAAAATTATTTAATAACTC
Source organism: Pangasianodon gigas (assembly GCA_022758105.1). Taxonomy (NCBI): domain Eukaryota; kingdom Metazoa; phylum Chordata; class Actinopteri; order Siluriformes; family Pangasiidae; genus Pangasianodon; species Pangasianodon gigas. The sequence continues at coordinate 10,708,718 of CM040454.1, read as the reverse complement.
ATCAGCAAATAAAAACAATCTTATTTTAAATGTACTATTGAAAATGAGATTCAATTATGTTTGCATGTGTTATATATCCCTGCTTTTAGGTAAGTACATACTACTGTTAAATGCACTTTTGTAAAAATATTTTGTTCACTTTCAGAAAAAAAGATAAAAAGCTGTGCACTGTACAAAAAAATTTACACTATATGGTCAAAAGTAGGTGAACACCTGACCATCACATCCCTGTGTTTTTCTTGAATATCCCATTCCTAAACCATAGGCATTATTATAGATTTGGTTCCCTCTGCTCCTGTAACAGCCTCCATTCCTCAGGGAAGCCTTACTATTAGATTTTGAAACATATCAGTAGGAATTTGACCCCCATTCAGGCATAGGAGCACTAGTGTTGGATGACAACTAGCACTGATGTTGGATGAGAAAGCCTGACACGCAGTTGGTGTTCAAATTAATCCCAAATGTGTTCACTGGGGTTGAAGTCAAGGTTCTGTGCAGGTCACTCCGGTTTTTCCCCATGAACTATATGGCAAACCATATCTTTATTGACCTTTGTGCACAAGGGAACAGGTTTGCTGTTTGCTGTACTTAGTTCAAGTGAAGGGAAATCTTAATGTTAGAGCATACAAAGACATTTGAAGACAATTGTGTGCTTCCAACTTTGTGGCAACAGTGTGGGGGAGACCCACATATGGATGTGCTGGTCAGGCGTCCAAATCCTTTTGGCCAGTGTATGTATCTTTAACCTGTAAAATAAGGACATAATGTACCTAAAAATATTTAAAGGACATACATGGACTGTAATCATTTTTAGAGTAAAGCCTAGATTATATTTGATTTTAACTATGTGTACATGCACGCAAGACTGCTGTTGATTGTTTGGAGTGTCATTTGTGCATTCAGAAATTACCAACATAAATAGTTGGCAGTGCACAAAGACGTGACTTACACAACATTTATGTTGCAAAGCAAACTTACACAACATTTATGTTGCAAATTAGTAATTTGCTAAACAGTTAATTGTCTTTGTGATTTGGACATCTGGACAAAACATGCACATCTATGTGTTAAGTTGTTGTTGTTGTTAGTGTTGTTGTATTTTAATATGATGATGATTATTATTATGTATTATATATATGTGTGTATATATATATATATATATATATATATATATATATATATATATATATATATATATATATATATGTATGTATAGTTAGGTCCAGAAGTATTTGGACAATGACAGAGTTTTTGTGATTTTGCCTTTATACACCACCACAATGGATTTGAAATAAAACAATAAAGATGTGATCAAAGTGTAGACTTTCAGCTTTATTTTAAGAGGTTCCACAAAAATATGGCATTTACCATTTAGGAATTACAGCCATTTTCAACAAAGTACCTCCATTTTCAGGGGCTCAAAGGTATTTGGACAAAGTGACATAATTGTAGATATAACCATAATTTTAATACTTGGATGAAAATCCTTTGCGGTCAATGACTGCCTGAAGTCTGGAGACATCACCAAATTCTGAGTTTCCTCCCTGGAGATGCTTTTCCAGGCCTTCACTGCAGCCACCTTCAGTTGCTGCTTGTTTGTGGGTCTTTCTGCCTTCAGTCTTGTCTTCAGTAAGTGAAAAGCATGCTCTGTTGGGTTGAGATCAGGCGACTGACTTGGCCATTGAAGAATATTCCATTTCTTTGCCTTCAAAAAGTCTTGAGTTGTTTTCTCAGTATGTTTAGGGTCATTATCCACCTGCACTGTGAAGCTGCGTCCTATCAGTTTTGTAGCATTTGGCTGAATGTGAGCAGAGAGTATAGCCCTATACACCTCAGAATTCATCTTGCTACTTCTGTCAGCAGTCACATCATCAATAAACACTAGTGAGCCCGTTCCATTGGCAGCCATACATGCCCATGCCATAACACTGCCTCCACCATGTTTGACACATGATGTGGTATACTTTGAATCATGAGCTGTTCCTTTCTTTCGCCATACTTTTCTCTTCCCATCATTCTGGTACAAGTTAATCTTGGTTTCATCAGTCCAAAGAATCTTATTCCAGAACATGGGAGGCTTTTTTAGATGTTTTCTGGCAAAATCTAATCTGGCTTTCCTGTTCTTGAATGTTACCAGTGGTTTGCACCTTGTTGTAAACCCTCTGTATTTACATTCAAGAAGACATCTCAATTGTAGATTTTGACAATGATACGCCTACCTTCTCCAGAGTATTCTTGACTTCTGTTGATGTTGTGAAGGGCTTTTTCTTCACCAAGGAAAGGATTCTGCAATCATCCACTTCAGTTGTCTTCCGTGGTCTTCCAGGCCTTTCAATGTTGTTGAGCTCACCAGTGCTTTCTTTCTTTTTAAGAATGTACCCAACTGTTGATTTGGCCACACCTAAGGTTTTTGCTATCTCTCTTATAGAGTTATGTTGTTTTTTCAGCCTAATGATGGCCTCCTTCACTTGCATTGAGATCTCCTTGGACTTCATATTGGTAGCTCCAGTCGAACAGCTGCCAAATGCCAACTCAATACCTGATATCAACTCCAGACCTTTTATCTGCTTCTTTTGTCTTGAAGTAACGAGGGAATGGACCGCACCTGGTCAATTAACTTCTTGTCAGTCAATTGTCCAAATACCTTTGAGCCCCTGAAAATGGAAGTACTTTGCTTAAAATGACTGTAATTCCTAAATGGTAAATGCCATATTTTTGTGGAACCTCTTAAAATAAAGCTGAAAGTCTACACTTTGATCACATCTTTAATGTTTTATTTCAAATCCATTGTGGTGGTGTATAAAGGCAAAATCACAAAAACTCTGTCATTGTCCAAATACTTCCAGACCTAACTGTATACACACAGACCTGAATAGGTATATGTGGAACCCTTGAACCTGAACTTTTTCTCACATTCTGTAGTATTACAACCAGGAACTGAAAGGAACATAATTGGGATATTAACCCAATACTGCTGATCACCCTTATAACAACATTTCCACAGTGAAACGTGGTGGTAGCATCATGTTGAGCAGTACCTTTGGCTTATATTATTAATATGGGAGTAGGAGGAAAAATCTATACAGTTTGCAAAATTATTTACAAAGAAAAAAACATACAAGTTTGAATAAATCAACTCTGTTGCTGTAAAACCCATAATTTAGTTCTGTTGCAACCAGTGGCCATCAGAAGTCACATAATTAGTTCAATATTGTATGCTATTTTGTGTAGAGTCCTTACTAGTAGTGATGCTTACTAATACACAGTTTGAAGAAAACTTCAACAATTGTTGCATGAATTTTTAAATACAGTTTCCTCTGAAAGTATTGTAATGGCAAGCCCAATTCTGCTGTTTTTGCTATACAATGAAGACATTTGGGTTTGAACTCAAAAGATGAATATGAGACGATAGATCAGAATTTCAGCTTTGATTTTCTGATATGTATATCTAGACGTGTTAAGCAACTTAGAAAATAGGCACCTTTGTGTCAGACCACCCAATTTTACAGTAAATGAGCATAAGAATTGGAACAGATAACCAAATATTTGGTTGCATATCCTTTGACTTGTGACTTCTGAATTTTGTGGCTCTTCACTGTATTTCTTTATGAATTCCAATCTGGCCATTGGATTCTTACTGCTGATGAGTGGTTTGCCTCTTGTGATGTGGCCTCTATATTTCTGCTCTAGAAGTCTTCTTCAAACAGTGGATTGTGATACCTTCACCCCTGCCATGTGGAAGGTGTTGGTGATGTTACTGACTTTTTTTGTTTTCTTCATAGCTCTCACAATGTTTCTGTCATCAACTACTGTTGTTTTCCTTGGCTGAGCTGTTCAGTGTCTGGTTGTTAGTATACCAGTGGTTTCTTTCTTTTTTTCGGGACACTCCAAATTGTTGTATTGGCTATGCCCAATGCTCGTGCAATGGATCTGATCAATATTCCCTCTTTTCTCAGCTTCAAAATGAATTGCTTTTCTCCCATAGAGAGCTCTCTGGTCTTCCTGTTGTTTTATCATGTTTTACAACAAAAGCAGTCTTCACAGGCAAATCCCAGGGCTCAAGCCAAGAATAAACATTCAGAGCTATTAGTTGTTTAAACAGTCAATCTAACAGGACACACCTGAGCAACAAGAAGCACATGTCAGTCACATGTTCCAGCATTTTTGATCACTTGAATATGGGTGGGTTCAAACAAAAGGTGCCATGTTCTAAGTTGTTTAATAAATCTAGATGTAAATATTAGGAAATGAAAGCTGAAATTCTGATCTATCATCTCCTATTCTTTTTAGCTCAAAACCAAATGTCTTCAGTGTTCAATGTCTTGCCGTTCCAATACATTCAGAGGGGCCTGTGATTCTGTAATATCATTTATTAACACAATATTGATTCAAATAGTGTACTCTATACATTATCATGTAGTGAGTTAGCAATAATACTGTTATCATCTAGAAATAATATTTTTTTCTACTTATATTTCTGAAGAATGATGGAAACTGGTTTGAAAAATACACACATTTTTTTCATGTATTATGAAATGGCTTTCTTGCTAGTTCTTGGGAGCTGATGCAAATGCACTTTTTCCTTTTCTTTCTTTTTTTCCTTGAGATTATTTGGTGAAAGTATATAAAGAGATTTGGGAGATTGGCTGTAGTATTATTCATGGTTTGCATGTACTTATTTTTCCATTATTTGATTTTTATCTGAAAAATCTCTCTGTGTATCCTCTCATTTTTATATACATTATCTAAATCTTTTGTACCGAAACATCCATATGAATCCAATCCATATTTCTTTTCAATGTAGCTGCTTGTACAGGTTGTCGTATTTAACTGCTTTAAAGAAATAAATAAATAAATTGTGATTTAAATGCGCATCCTCTGGTGACCTTCAGTTCTGTTTATTGAATTAACAGCATCCAAAATAGGAATTATTCAGTTTCCATGTCAACAGATTGAGAGGGGTGTGATCAAAAATAAAATAGCAGTAAATTATAAAAAAAAATATGTGTTTATCTGTAATTTCTATTTCCTAACACAAATGTTAAATAAATATGTCCTTACAGAAAATTCCATTTTTTAATGTTATAATGCAATTACACTATATTATTTTTTTATGTATTTATTATTAGTCTTATTTGTCTGTTACTATTGAAATGCTAACGTATTAGAAAGAGTGCATTAATATAAACGTATGATTTGCAGCCTGAACTTTTGCCAGAGCTGCTCTTGTAGAAAATTAATCAACACAGAATTCAACAGCACTGTGGTATAAATTTTGTTGTTATATTTATTATATAAGTACACTGCTCAAAAAAATTAAAGGAACACTTTTTAATCAGAGTATAGCATCAAGTCGATTAAACTCCTGGGATATTGATCTGGTCAGTTAAGTAGCAGAGGGGGTTGTTAATCAGTTTCAGCTGCTTTGGTGTTAATGAAATTAACAACAGGTGCACTAGATGGGCAACAATGAGACGAGCCCCAAAACAGGAATGGTTTTACAGGTGGAGGCCACTGACATTTTTTTCCCTACTCATCTTTTCTGACCGTTTTTCACTAGTTTTGCATTTGGCTAGGGTCAGTATCACTACTGGTATCATGAGGCGATACCTGGACCCTACAGAGGTTGCACAGGCAGTCCAACTCCTCCAGGATGGCACATCAATACGTGCCATTGCCAGAAGGTTTGCTGTGTCTCCCAGCACAGTCTCAAGAGCATGGAGGAGATTCCAGGAGACAGGCAGTTACTCTAGGAGAGCTGGACAGGGCCGTAGAAGGTCCTTAACCCATCAGCAG
>CM040454.1:10684461-10695769 GCA_022758105.1 Pangasianodon gigas | reverse complement strand
ACTTTGATTTTCGGGGTGTCTTTGAATTCAGCCCTCTGTAGGTTGATAATTTTCATTTCCATCAAACGATGTGGCATCCTTTCGTTCCTAACACATTACCCAGTCCATATCAGTATAGATATCCAGCATGATATTTTTCCCCATTGAGATCTGATGTGTTTTCAAAGTGTTCCTTTAATTTTTTTGAGCAGTGTATATATATACAGTCAGGTCCATAAATATTTGGACAACGATAAAGTTTTGCTATTTTAGCTGTGTACCACAGTATGTTGAATTTGAAATTAGCTTTTAGATTATTTACATCCAAATCAGGTGAGGGTCCCTGGAGGACTAGTGGTTAGGCCACAGCGCTCTCGCTGCTGCGGCCCGGGTTCAGTTCCTGGCCAGGGAACCAACCCCAGCCACTGGGAATGTGTGCAATAGTACTCTCCAGTGCCGGGCCCAAGCCCAGATAAAATTGGGGAGGGTTACGTCAGGAAGGGAATCCAGCAAAAAAACTGTGCCAAATCAAACACATGGACCAATGATCCGCTATAGCGACCCCTAATGGGAGCAGCTGAAATATCAATAACAACAACTTCCAAATCAGGTGAGTGGTGTAAGAATTTCAGCATTTCCCTCACTATTTCACTTATAAGTAAGCAGATAAATAGTCTAGAATTGATTGCAAGTTTGGCATTTGCATTTGTAATCTAATGCTGTTAACTTTTAACATGAAATCCATAGAGCTGTCACTGCCAGTGAAGCAAGCCATCATTAGGCTAGGAAATCAAAACAAACCCACCAGAGAGACAGCAAAAACATTAAGTTTGGTCAAATCAAATAATTAGGTATTTGGTATGTTCTTAAAAAGAAAGAACTTTGGTACATGAGAGAAGAATTCTTTCTCTGTGTTAAATGTCAGTCTACAGAAGGACACAGGGCGAGTGAGGAGACTAGAGAAAACACAAACAACTCCCACAACAGAATTCCTTCAAATAACAGGTATTTTTGCAGAGATATGTAATAATTAGTACAGTCACCATATGTCAAACAACCAATAAAACAAACAGGCCGTCGCTCCAAGGGTAAGTAAATGCCAAAAGAACAACCACAACAAAAAAATACACTAGCTCAACCCCCAAACCTACATGCCCTAAACAATAAATAAATAAACAAAATGAAAATTAAATACAATTTACTTCCCAGAAGAAAAAGACACAATCAACAAAAAGGCACATACCCCCTTCCAGCCAGGGTAACAAACACCCAAACGAAGACATTTCAATATATTACTACCAAATTCTGCTCTCAAGAAATCTAGGTAACAACTTTTACACAAGAGAATATTGCTCAGACCAATATACAAACAGGTCAGCCACATGGCATGCAACATGGAGTTCAGGTTAGTGGGAGGCTCTTCTTCTTCTTCCTTTAGCTACTTCCTTTATAAACCACCATCCAGTACACAACACTCCATCTAGGAACAGGGAGGAGAGAAACACACACACGCGCACACACACACACACACACACACACACACACACACGGGTCGTTACAGGACACCCACAAAATAATGGAAGGGATGAGGAAAACTCATAACACCCTGGAATAAAAATGATGTGACTGCTGACAAAAGCAGCAAGATGAATTCTGAAATGTATAGAGCTATATTGTCTGCTCAGATTCAGCCAAATGCTTCAAATCTCATTGGACAGCATTTCACAGTGCAGATGGACAATGACACGAAGCATACTTTGGGAGCAGCCAAAGACTTTTAAAGGCAAAGAAGTGGAATATTCTGCAATGGCCAAGTCAATCCCCTGAATCAGCTTAAACATATATTTCACTTACTGAAGGCAAAACACCCCAAGAACAAGCAGGAAATGAAGACAGCTGCAGTAAAGGCCTGGCAGAGCATCACCAGGGGAGAAACCCAGCATCTGGTGATGTCTATTGGTTCCGGACTTCAGGCATACAATATAATTATATACTTCAAATATAATATCAGTATAAATTTCGCTATATAGGCAACTGGCTGATTCTAATATGTTGGATTTATGTGAATCTATAAATTGGTAGTTCTGTTTTTAAAGATATGTGACAAATAGGTCAGAGAATCCCTATTGGACACTTATCAAGGGCATTAACCATAACTTTACATATAATTCACTGCCCAATTGACTGCTCAATACATAAAGGTAGAGTCCGTGTAGAATACATACCTGCTATGTTGGTGAGGAGGAAGGTGGAAACAGTAAAAAGCCAGTTTGTACAAGAGTGCTGACCTAGCATCAGTTTTTGCCTTGCATGTTTGAGCTTCACATGTATAACACTTAAGATGATGACATACCTGTCACACCTTCCTGCTCATTCAGACCACAGCAAGGAAACTGTTCATATGAATTCATGAGAATCTGTGAGGTACATGGTGAGTTTCTCAGCTTGCTTGTTGACCTTGATGTTATGCTGTTTGTGAATTGACAGCTGCTACTGGCCAGTCAGCCTTTCTGCTGTATTTACAATTCACTGCAGTCTGGCCTTTAAGCAGGAGGAGGCTGAGCTGAACCTCATGGTTATTGATGATAAGATGCTCTCGATGGTGGGTCTGTAAAACTGAGTCAAAACTTGTGCAGAGTTTTTGCAACTTCCATAGAAAAAAACTATGTGATTTGCTTTCCTGATTATGCTTGTTGTGATTATTTCCCATTTGAGGTCTTTGAAGATGTTCGTGCCTAGGAATTTGAATGACCCCCCCCTTAATGACTGCATGGTTGTTGAATTCCAGGGGGTGGTGGGGAGGTGGCTTCTTACAAAAACCAATAAGAATCTCTACTGTTTTTTTGTTTATTAAGCTCCAGGTTTATTGAGCTCAGTACACCACAAAGCAAGATGGGTGACTTCTTTCCTGTTGGCAGATTCATCATTGTTGCTATTGAAGTGTAATAGGGCGTCTGCCTGTATATGTTACATTTGAGGCCAAAAGTTTATGTACACCTAGGCTTGTGGAGCCCCAGTGGTGATGGATAGAGGTTGTGACTTGGTAGGGTCCCAGCCATACAAACTGCCTCCTGTCTGTTAGGAAGTCAACAATCCACTGGCAGATGACAAACCTCCCGGGATAGATGATGCAGGAGGTTCCATCACAACCCATTTCTCTGTAACATGGCCTTTGACATTTACTGCCCCTTCAATGACAATGCTCTGTCGTGCAGGAACGACAGCTGGCATGTCCCCAAGCAGCCTCACACATCCTATGTTGCTATTTTCCTTCTGCTTATGTCGGTGCTCTATTGTCTTTAAAACTGCTCTATACCCATACAGCAGTGGTTCAGAATTTGAAGAGTTGGTGTCAAAGTATTTCTCATAGGCCAAATCCAGAGTATTTGTGCCTATTAATACATTGGGCTGAGTAGTGGCGCCTGTGTCTGGAATGACTAATGCAAGAGTTGTCACCTCAACTTCTGATCCCAGAAAGTCTTTGGGAAAAGATATGTTCACCTCCACATATCCCAAGTAAGGAACGGTTTGGCCATTTGCAGCCTTCACTTCCAGAAGATTGTTCAGAGGATTTATGCTCAAGTCTGAGAAGTTCTGTTCGTGAAAAGACTGAGAAATTGTGGTCACTTGAGACCCAGTATCAAGAAGACAGTGGCAATCTTTGCCTTCAATACACACTTCTGCTGTGCACTTGGCACCGACCAGCCCTTTTGGTATATGAACAGAGCAGGACTTTGTATGACAAATATTTGGGTGGTTCTGGATCGCACCAGGGTCAATGGGACTAAGCCTACATGCACCTGCCCTTGTGTGTCCCTCCACAAGAGCTACTTCTCGTTTAAAGAGTCAGAACTATACTGGCTGTCCCATAATTGTTGTCTTTCCCTTAACTGCCTCCTCTTGCTTGCTACGAGTGAGAGGTTCGCCTCATCATTACATGCAGAAGCAATGTGACCGTCCTCACCACAATGGAAACAATAGCCAGGCTTCGGTCTGCCCAGTGCCCTCTTAGTTGCTGTGGGAGGTGGACCCTTTGAAAAGGGTTTGTGAGAAGATGCTTTCCTCATTCCATCAGCACTTCCATGACGGTTCAGGCACTGTTGCACATTTAATTTTGTGAGTTGGCTCTGCAGTTCAGTGATTTGTTTTTTCAGATCTAGAACAGCACTGGTCTGGGATGGTACACTCTTTTCAACAGACTTGGTCTCACGTTTGGTAAGTTGGCTTTGAAGTTTGGCAACTTGCTTTTTCAACTCAGATACTTCATCTTCTGTGGTCAGGTCTGGATTATTGTCAGTAGGGCAAAGAGATACAACTTGAGAGGAAATTTTTTGCTTATGTGCTCCAAGATGTTTCCTCATTCTACTCTCTTTGGCCGTGTTCTTGCTTTCCTCACTACGTAACTGTAGAAGCAATTCAGGAAACAGAGGTGGATTGTCCCTCTTGTGCTCAAGTTGGAGGCCTGCTATCAACACATTGTCCCAGCATCCTCGACAAAACTGTTTAAGCAACTGCTTTTCAGCTTCTTTAAAAGAAACACCCCCACGCTTTATTGCCTTGGTAAGAACTGTCTGCAACCGCTGTAAGTATAATGATGGCTTCTCACCAGCATCTTGTAGCATGTTTAAGAATTTGGCAAAAAGTTCATCGCCATCTTCTACAGTCTCAAATGCGGAGTCCAGTAAGTCTAAGTAAGCTGAAGGAAGGGCCTGTGAACCTAAGTGTTTGACTACATCTGCTGCTGGTGGCAGAAGGCTATCTAGAATCTTTCTCGAACGATGTAAGTCAGAAAAGGAAGAATCTTGCAGAATGAGTTCCACATTGTTTCTCCAAGTTTCGTAGTCAACTTCAGTACTTGGCTGGGGGATTTTTCCAGAGAACACTCTGAGCCTGAAAGATGTGTGCGCGTGTGAGGATGCTGCATCGCTCTTTACAATGTGCTCCACCACCATGCGTTGAACTTCTGATGGGTTTATATCAGTTACCCCGACAGTAGGTGATTCCTTCTCTGTCATCATTGTTCTGGCTGTAACTGGGCTCTGCAATTGTTGGGTCAGGTCAGTGCTCCTATCAGGGGAGAGGGGGTAATGTACATGTGGCTCACTGGTAAAAAGTTGACTTGTCTCTTTCAGGTGACAAGTGGCTGACTCTGTGCATCTGGATAGCTGCTCCTTCAAGATGTCGTCAAATGATTTACCGCTAAGCTTAGCAATCTTCTGCAGTTCACTGAAATAACTCAAGGTGGCGTGTTCAGCGACTATAGGCAGGTACACACTTGACAAGGGCCTTATTTGGTAGGTGATATTGTGTGAGCTCTTGAAGTTATGAGGCATCAAAGGTTCAAGGGTTGTGAGGGCATAACAACTTTCATACTCCACAATGGCATCTTTATGGTGTGGAGATTGTGGGTCATCTATACGAAGATATATAGATATAGATATTTTTTTTTAGGCTCAAGATTAACCCAGTCGAGACTATTTTACTTTTAGGTCTGTATGCTTTATTTTTCTTTCTTTCACTTTATCTATTTTTAATTTATTTATGTTTACAATAACTGCTCCTGGCTGGCTCGCCACTTTTGTGTAACACTTGTGTCACTCTCAGGTTGAGGTATGCTGGACCAGTATCTAGGTTCAGAGGAGCAGTAATGAAACTCACACAGACCACCAAATGTGTTTGACCTGCCGGCTTATATTGACAAAAAGTGAGCAATTGTAAGATGTCACTTAGCACAAAAAAAAAAAAAAAAAAAGAAATTACAATCACAATATGAAAGAATGGGGGGAAAAATGAATAAAGAAATATATCAAATGTTTGTTTACCCCTTCTTTTTCCTATAGGTTTTCTTCTATTTGCGCTAATTTAACTAGTTTTGTTCACCTAGTTGTTTTAGCCTATTTTGTTTAGATCTAATAACAGTTTTTTATGTTCGCTTTTAGGCCTAATCAATTTGAGTTTGGTTTTTCCTTATATATATTCAGTGGTTCCCACTACACAGTATTACTCAGACTGCTTCAAAGTAACATTTTTGTTTGGCACAAAAGAATACATCACTAAAACTCAACATTCAAGGGAAAAAAACAAGAAAATGCACAAAAGTTGCAATATTCTCAAAGCTGGTTTCACAATTATGTACAGTAATTTTGGTTACCGTCGGTCCTCTATAATCAACTCAGTCCAACTGTTGTCTGCAGGAAATAAAATGTAAAAGTCTTTACAGTCCTACCAGGATAGAGATTACTCAGGTAAAGTTGCTTTCCTTTGCAGGTGGCTGATATGTAACAAACAGTCTCTGTTCTCCTCAGTGGTTAGTTGGGTGGCTCGCCATCTTGTTGAAATGGAATTTCAGATGTCTCAGGAAAAGAAAAGACCTGTCCAAATCCGTTTTCTCTCAAATACACAATTTATATTTCACAATATACTCCAAATCAATCCCAGAGATGTACATGGAAAAGATTTCACCACTGTAGCACCTCAGAACAAATTAAATGTACTTTTCCAAGCAAATAATCAAAATTATTTTCTTCATTCACCAGATCTCTTTTAGCATCTCCCCATCTAGCGCATTCTCTCTCCTTAATCAGCACGTGCGCTATTCTTAAAGGGGCAATGCTCTTTTATCCTCCTCACATTAAAACAGTGTTTTAAACATTTCAATTGATTAGTTTAGTAACCCAGAACGTTATTTTAAGATTTCTTCTTTTTTTTTTTTTATTTTAGGTACTTGATGTTGTATATTTATATTTCTGTCAACTGTTAACATTTTAACCTGGGTTACATATGATTTGTGAACTCTTTTTCTTGTAGCCGGTGATGGTTTGTGAGTGCCACACTGCAGAAGTGGTTTTCAAAGGCTTGTTCAAGGCTGTCCTTGTACTTGTAATTTGCTGACATGATTGCTTTATGCTCCTCTCTGTTCCCTCCTCTGCGAGCCTGCTTTCTGAAGCCGCCAAAGGTAAGATTTAAGATTTCTTTATTTGTCACATATACAGTAGAGAACAGCAAAATTCTTTCATTGCATACCCCAGCTTGTTAGAAAGCTCAGGTCAGACATGATACAGTGCACCTAGAGCAGAGAAAGTTAAATGCTTTATTCAGGGGCCCAACAGTGGCAGCTTGGTGAAGCTCCAACCTTCTGATCAGTAACCCCGAGCTTTAACCACTAAACCACCACTGCCCCAGTTGGGTTTTGGTAGAAAGGCACTATGTGCTCACAGAATGACATCTAAGAGCAGACACTGTGAGTCTATAGAACCGCAGGTTGCTTGTAGGGATTTTCCAGTTGATGGTGCTCAGTCCCGGGAGCAATTGCACTGCTTCAGGAGTCCACCTTCTGACTGTTTCTTTCTGACTGGTTCTCTTCAGCTGTTGAAAGCATGATAGAGCAATTGATAGACTATAACAGTGGAATAAAAACGGTCTAAATGTGCTGCACATCACATCTGTCAACACCAGTGTACAATATGTTTATTTAAAGTTTGCAATAAATAAATAAATAAATTTTTTTTGCAATATTTTAAGTATAAAATTAACATAAATCAGCTGCTACCAATTAGTTTGTAATTGTTACTTTTAAAAAATGTTTGAAAAAGATCACAATACTTATAATATCACAGAAACGTGCTTCATGACAATTCATAATCATAATATCAATATTATCTCATCATATTGCATTATAAAGCTGAAACAAAAAAAAAGGCCAGTATCTTACAAGGCTTGTGCAACTTGATTTGTCCCTGCTCAGTAAACAATATAAAAACAGAACAGTACAAGGAATGTAACATTTTTTGGACAAATTCAAAAGCACTGGTCAGCCTTGTAGGTTACCTGAGGTGAAGGGCAAAGATCAGGAGATTTCAATGGAGTGGTAGTGAACAGGATCTTTTGGTGTTCGAACAATGGAACACCTCAGCCTCCTTATGCAAACAAGTTTTCAATAGCTAAGTTATTCAAACGTAAAGTTTACTGCAGTACTGACTGCAGTGCAGAGTCTTGACGTGGTAAAGTTCAAGTCCATCGTGGCGTTTCAAGCAGTTGTTAGGCTAGCTTAATCTTTGCTTGCAAGCTTACAAATTCCACACTTTAACAAATCATAAATAACGTAACTTACCTATTACAACTCAATTTCCATATAGAAGATAAGAAAAATTGTTTTCTCAGGATCATGACTTATTTTTCTAATGATGTAGAAGTGCATAATTAGGCATACTGTACATGATATAATGCATACAAGATTCAAGAACATGAATAATGTTCTTTGAATGTTGAATCCTATTTCTGTTCATAATTAACTTTAATGTTGTGAAATGTTAGTTCCTGTTACCCCTTAGGGTGTAACAGCTGTAAAACAGTCAATCACTCACTAGCTTTTCTTTTCCCTCTCTCTATTTCTCTTGAAATAAGACAAAAAGTGTTGTAAGACAAAAAAATGCAGCACTTTAAAAGCTTAAAATATTACCCCTCATCTTATCAACCCAAGATTTTCTCAGACAACATAATCACAGAATTGGTGCTTTTGAATACAAGAGTATTAGCTACTAGCTGAGCGAACTAACCACGTGCCAAATGTCATGTGTGTCTCCATAAAGCTCGATACTCGTCACAAAAACAGAAGTGTGAAAACCAGAGACTTCTAACATCAGCAATTCATTTCAGTTTTGACTTCAAACCTCAAAGGACAAGTCTAGTAGTGAATTTTGTGAGTATACAGTATGGTGGCAGTGTTGGCCTAGATAATTGTACCTATTTTTGAATTTATTATCTGCACTGTAAATGTAATTGTTGTGTGTTATTGATTTTGTTAATTGCTGTATATGCGTTACTCTTGATGTCTGTGTCTTCTCTGGTTTGTCTTCACAGCTAACACTTATTTATAAGTACAGACTCTGCAGTTCAGCAGTTTACTCAGCACTTTTGTTTTCTTTTTCTTTAACCCTAGGGATAACTATTTAATATTTGATGCTGAATGGCGACAGTGTGGAACATGAGCAGTGTTCATTTGGAAACCACAACACCCAGGTGAGAACATATTACATTCCAAAGGCAGTCAAAGTCAAAAATATGAGAAAAATATTATTTCCTCCATAATGGCTTTTAAAGCATGGCTAATAATGAATTTTGGAATAATGTAGGTATTGATATGAATCTGTAGTTGCATTCTTTATATAATCTCACAAGACATTTAATAAAGTAAACAAGCTTGTATTGAAAAGGCTAACACTTTATTTGAAGGGGACCTGCATATGAAGGCTTTCATAGCACATTCATAAGCGATGCATAAACCTTCTGCAATTCTGGCAATCAAATTTGCATTTATAACACTGTTATGAAGCACTATGTATACTTTGTACAGCTTTCTCAGCTAATAACTTGCAAGATAAGGGTTATAAAATTGCACTAACAATGCTCAAAAGTCAACCCATAATGATAATCAGAAAAGCTCTCTTCTTCATGAAAAGGCACAGAAAATTTCTAATGTCACCTCATGTTTTAATTTAAGCCTCTTGTAAATTCTCTAGCATTGCTTTATAAAAGATGTATGCATAGCTAATGAATTTGTTATAAAGGGCCCATTGTTATATAGGTCCCCATTAAAATAAATTGTTGCCTAAAAAGTGTACATGCTTCCTGTGTTTCTCTGCTTCATGTATTTGTTTGACGTATACCAACGTGATGGAATTTACTGAAAGAGATGTGGTAGGAAGATTAGACGTGCTTCTGAGTTATTCTTTAACTCTATTATTACTCTATGATAATCTATTGTTATTTATTGGCTTTGAATCTTGTTTTAAAGACTTTAAATGAACAAATTGAAGTTCATATATAAAGGTCATTTTTGGCATAGCCAAACTTTATTGTTCCTCCAAATAACTAGCTGTTTGTTAACAATCTAAATAACAACCAATTATAAATCCCTGCTGGCTGAATATTCATGTGTGGCAATTTCTTCATATTCAGAGTCAGGTTGCACAGCTGCTTTAGTCTCTTGGGCTCAGATTATACAAATTACCTGCTTGTGGTCCATGCCTTTGAGATTGCAAGATTTTTCTTGATTAGAAGCAGCTGGGATGGTATTTTTCAGAAGCGTACAGATCACTGCATTTAAACGCAAGCGCTCAACTTTAAGACCATGAAGATTACACAACTTCAAGTAGCCACCAAATGTTAAATCAAGATCATGAAATCATAATGTGCGTATGGAATATAATCTATTTTACATTTTACATTTTAATTCCTTATTTTGAGTTATGAAATTAATAAAACAATAATGCCAATGTTTGAATTAATTCTATGTGCTGTCCTTTAAAAAAACAAACTCTGGTTTGAAGAATAAGCTGAGCGATTACTCATCTGCTATGCTTATGACTCACTTGAAGCGTTCTTCATAATTTTATCTATACAGAAATTAGTTCACCAAGATAAGCAATGTCTCTGATTTAAATGCTGTCTCCTCCAAAGTGCTCGGGGTGAAAGGGACGTTAAAGTGATGATACTCCTAATTAATTAATAGTGCCATATGTTGATGTATAATAATATCCTCAAATGGAATTCAAAAATTTTTGAGTGTATTTGCAAGCTAGAACATCATTTTCAGCATGATATACAAAAGACAGCTTGTTTTACTCAATCTCCACTCTGCGTGCCTAACTCTCATACAACATCTGAACAGTGTTTAAGTCTATAGTTATGTCTGAGGTCTGAATATTGGTGTACACAATTCTGGTTTTAAATCTTCACTGCACACTAATTCAGCTTCTGATGTGTTGAAACTCTCTTGCAATAACTCTCTCCTTACTATTTTCAGGTTCACAACAACATATGACATAATTATGCAAATGGTCTAGATTACACCTCTGAGATTGCTAGATCTTGAGTAGAAGCATTTGAAGCTATCGAGTTTGCCACTGCCTTTAAACCCATGCACTCACTTTTAAGAAAGAAAAATAAATCAGGGATATTAAATGTGGACTGAAGAAGATAGAGGCAGTTTAAAAGTGAAAAAAGAAGACTTATATGATGATATATGATTGACAACATGGCAAGCATTGAAATCTAACAGGAATCTGGTATATTGTCGATATATTGGTGCATAAATTGTCCTAGGTGTAATTAGCACATTAAACACTGCAAATTTGGTTTAACGGTATGGCTTCCCCTCTTATTGTTCGGCAGCTTATAAAATAGCACTTGATCTAGCACAAACTATTATTTTATTGCCAATGTTTTGCTTAATTTGATGTGCTCTCATGTCAAAAAATATAAATAAATAAAATACATTTTAAAAATAAATGTAAAAAAACATGCTGTAGTTTGAAGCATAAGGTGACCT
>CM040454.1:10598597-10673939 GCA_022758105.1 Pangasianodon gigas | reverse complement strand
ATTTAATAATGTCCTTGAATGCCATTCTATAGTTTTGAGTGTATTTATAGCCTAAAACATCAGTTTCAGCATGATGTACAAAATGCAGTGTGTTTTATTCAAACTCTGGTATCTGAATACCCATGTGCACAATTCACCTGTAATTGTCATGTAGTAACTCTCGCCTTACTGTTTTCAGCACAACAACATATGATTACTCTGATTTTGAAACTGTTGAACCATGTGATTATGGAACCCATGCAAGACATTTTCTCCCAGTGCTCTACTCCCTGTTCTTCATTGTGGGCTTCCTGGGCAACATGCTGGTGCTGTGGGTGATCCTGAGGGGAGCTCATTTGAAAAGCATGACTGATGTGTCTCTCCTGAACCTGGCCATTGCCGACCTTCTACTAATCTTCTCTCTCCCCTTCCTGGCTCACTATGCCAGAGGTACCTGGGTTTTTGGCAGTTTCATGTGCACTCTGGTCCTCGGTGTGTACTACATTGGATTTTATGCCGGCATTTTCTTTATTGTGCTGATGAGTGTCGATAGATACTTTGCTATTGTCCATTCTGTGTTTGCCTTGAGAATCCGAACAAAGGCTTATGGGATTTTAGCTAGCATGGTCATCTGGATTATAGCTATTGCAGCATCATTTCCTGAGCTACTGTATCTTGGAGTTGAAACTAATGAGAAAGAAGTACTTTGCAGTGCTTATCCGAAAGGTAAAGGTCACAATGATGTGAGAAGTGCAGCTTTCATTAAAATGAATGTTTTGGGCCTGCTAATTCCACTGAGTATTGTGGGATTTTGCTACTCGATGGTGCTCCGGAGGCTTCGGACCCTTCGTACATCCAAGAAACTGGCCATTCGTCTTGTTGCTGTAGTCATGGTGGTCTTCTTCTGCTGTTGGATACCATACAACATTGCAGCATTCCTCAAAGCACTGGAACTGAAGCTCGTCCTGCCTCCAGGGTGTGAGCTCAGCAAAAGGATCCAGCTGATGCTGCAAGTCACTGAAGCCGTGGCATACTCGCACAGCTGCCTCAATCCATTCCTCTATGTGTTTGTGGGTGAAAAGTTCAGGAGGCACCTCGCCAGGCTTCTGCGCCAGACACCATGCATCCAGGTGCAGTGTATGAAGAGCTACATGACCCAGGCCGCAGCCTCTGTGTATTCACAGACCACGAGTGTGGAAGACCGCTCCACTGCATTCTGAATGGTGGCGGTTTTCAGAGAAACATATAATCTTATTTCACAACTCAGCTTACCATTCCATGCTCTGTTTTTAAATGTTCTGTACATTTTCAGAAAAAAAGTATACTAAACTGTACCTTTTCTTTTCATTGGAGTGATACCTTTATCTTTTGTACCTTTAATATGTATCCTTAACGTAACTGGACTATAATTACCTGTTAGAGTAAAGTCTGGATTATATTTGCTTTTAACGGCGGTCACGGCTCTGTGTAGGCCATTTGTGTTCTTCCACACCATCCTTGGCAAACCATGTCTTTATAAACCTCACTTTGTACACAGGGGCATTGTCATGCTGCAACACGTTTGGCCCTTTAGTTCTAGGGAAGTTATAATGCTACAACATACATAGACATTCTAGACAGTTCCAAATTTGTGGCAACAGTTTGGGGAAGGCTCACATATCGGTGTGAAGGTCCACATGCTTTTGGCCATATAGTGTATATAACTAAGAGTTCCACATTTTCTAGTATTGCAACCTGGAGTTGAAATGGACTTATTTGGGATATTAGCCCAATTAACACCTTATAACACAGTGAACCATGGTGGTGGTAGGATCATGTCAGGTTGACAATTATTATTATTATTATTATTATTATTATTATTATTATTATTATTGGCCTACCTATCATTAATATTGAAATGGGAGGAAAAATCAATATAGTTTGCAATGTTATTTACAATTTAAAAAAAAAATGTTGCCAGAAACCCCCTAATTTAGTGCAAGCAGTTGCCACCAGATGTCTCATACTGTAACTAGTTCAATTTTAAGGGTTATTTCAAGCAGATTCATGAAATCCCAGTTTATTTCCAGGTTGTAATACTATAAAATGTTGTATCTAGAGGGTTAATTACTTATGTAAGGCATGATATATACTTTATAGTTGCACTGTAAATAAAGGTATAGAAAAATACATTAAATAAAAAATGCCATGAAGATTTTAATATATTAATTTACTATTCTGACTTCTCACTAGTAGTTGTGCTTACAAATATAAAGCTTTACTGAGCTCATCCTTATGACTTTTTAAATAATACTGTGATGTCATTTATTACCATAGTTTTGAGTCAATTCCATACATTATCATGTAGTGATTTCAGCTAATAACACTGATTAGAACTTGTATTTCTGAAGAATGATGGAAACTGGTTTGAAAAAAAAAAAAAAAAAGTTTTTTTTTTCATATATTATGAAATGAAAGCAGTTCCTTTTTTCTTCTCTTTTTTTCTTGGGGTTACTTGGTAAAAGTATTTTTAAAGGGGTGAATTATTGCATCTGTAGAGGTTTTTGGTGGTTTTCTGCTATAGCATTATTCATGGTGTGCATGTACTCATTTTCTTCTTATTTGATGACTGAGTCTTTGTTCCTATCTGAAGAATCGCTCAATGCATCTTCCCATTCTTATACACTTTATCTAAATCTATTTTTAAGACAACTTCAGATGAAATTTTGCCAAAGCAGCTGTATGTGTAAGTTGTAACATTTTACTGCTTTAAAGGACAAAATAAATAATGATAATTGTCTTTTAAATGTGCACCTTTCTCCTTTCAGTTCTGTTTATTGAATTTACAGCATATAAATAGCAATTATATAGACAGAAAAAGCAAACAGAGAGAGAGAGAGAGAGACAGAGAGAGAGAGAGAGAGAGAGGAAACCACTTGCCTTGAAAAGGAGTCAGCTGATATAAATAAACAGTTTATCACACCTTTTCTACATCCTGTGTGTTACTGAGGAAGCGACCAAGAAGACCAACAACATCTGACATCCTTTTTCTTCTCGAGTGAGTTAACAGTGACTAACTTCACATAGTCAAACATCACACACTCAACCGCTGCAATACTATCTATTAGTTGTACTAATTATTAATAATTAGTAATAATAATTAATTAATTAGATAATAATTAATTATTATTAGTACTAGTAATAATATTGACAAGTAAGGAATAAAAACACTTGAAGAGGTGCTGTTATAGGAGAATAATCAGCGATGGGGAGGTGTTATGCAGCCCACTGCAAAGAAGAGGAACTACCACAAAATGAAGTCAGATTTAAAGTACAATAAGATATACCTCTGGTAAAGCTACTCATAATTAGAATAATAAGGGAATCCTATTGAAGCCTTGGTGCTGCCAATTAACGTCACACTTCCGATGGTGCGGCAGTTATGTGGCAACACTGCAGTGTCAACTTCTGAAATGAGTTCTCAGTTCTTGTAAACCTCTTGTGGGTTTAGGTGTAAAATAAAGGGAGAACACACCTAAAAAGGACATGATACTTTCCTCAGCAGTTTTACTATGTGAAAAGCAGAAAAACATATTGAGTTTAAGATTTCGTTTGCATGAAAATTGTTCAGCGCCAATCGCTTTTCAGTGCTGATTTCAGGTCTGATTTTTTTTTTTTTTTAGTTCACCATTATTTGGAGTGCTTTTCACAAAAGCTTGTCACAAAGGATACTCAACCTAACTCTCCTAGTGTGTAAGCGTAAAGTGCATAAGAAACAGCAAGAGGAAACACAGAAGCCAGGAAAGGGAAGTCCTATTTCTATGCACAGTGCTGGCCTGAACAGTTTAAATTAGAGCAGACTGCAGGAAACCATGCAAGAGTCAGTGTGACCCCCTTCACACACCAATTTGAAGAAATTCCTTCCAACCACATATAGAGGTGCTGAATTTTTTTTTTTTTTATGTGTACAGAAGCCCAGATGAGAATGACGAGACGAGAATGATGAGAATTCTGAGAAAGTGCTACGTTGTTTTGACTTTCTGCTTATTTTGTTTCAGGGCTTCCACTGTAAATTGAAGGAAAAACCAACACGACACGTGTTAGTGAGGTGTTGGGCCACCACAAGCCACCAGAATAGCTTCAGTGCTCTCGGGCATATTTTCTATAAGTCTCTGGAACTCTACTTAAGGGATCAACAGCGTTCTTCCTAAAGCTATTCCCTCAGTTGAAATTTTGATGATGGTGGTGTAACATAGGCCTACTTATACACCTCATAAAATTCATACATTTTCTGTTTTATATTTATGAATTTATGAATTCATGTTCCTTTATATTACATTTGACCAAAGGGGGGGAAAGCTATTTCCTTATTTACTCTGCATTTTCTATCCCTGATTTTTTTTCCAGCTTAAAGGCAAGTGTTTGTGTTTAAAGTCAGTGGTATAGATGCTATTAAATAACCCAGAAGCATTCGAGATTGAAAAATCTGACAATCTCAGAGGCATAAAGTACACACAGGAGATTTGCACAAGTACACACAAGAGATAATCGAAATTGTGCACCAAGAAAATCGACTTAGGCATGTGCGTAACCAGACTCATACCAGAATACGTGTTGTTACGTCCCAGGGCGTAATTCCTTTTATTAGTTTACTATATATATGCAGTAATACATGTTACACATGTTATATACTATACATATACAGTAATACATGTTATATATGTTGATTACTGTGGTAGTGTTTTGTTTTGTGTTGTGTTGTAGTTTCTCTCTCTCTCTCTCCCTCACTCTCTCTCTCTCTCTCTCTCTCCAGTACTGAGCTGAATGAACACCAGCTGACTCTGCTTGCCAACTGCTGGACTGCCCTGATTGGCTGCTGGAGGTAGAACCAGTGGATAAAGCTAGAGTAGAAACTTGGTTTCTGAGCGGCCTTTTGTTTTCACACCACTGAGGCTTTGTTTTCTCCTGCCCCAGAACTTTAGCAAGTGTGCTGACGTTGCCGTTGGAGGTTATGCAGTTGTTGCCTCTGCTAGCGTACAAGTTGTTGTTCACCAAAGTAGCTAGTGCCAACCTGTTTCTTTTCTATGTTTAAGTAACAAAACTAGAGACTTAAATTGTATTAGTTTTTGTTGAAAGCTTAGAAGAACTCCTCCTAAAAACTTTCTTTGTTGTTTTGGCCTGGTTCCTTTTTTTGAAGCGTCCCTTTTGTGTTAAAAAAAAAAAAAATTACAAAATAAATCTTGCTTACGTATCTCTACAAAAACTGTGTGAATTTGTTAAGCACTGGGACAGGAGAACAAAAGCTCTTGGTTTGCCAATATTATTTGACTTTTATTCTTTTCTTATCTTGTTATTCCTTCCCCAACCCTAGACTGGGGGAGGTATGCACAGTGCACAGTGTAACTTTACGTGTATGCACAGTGTATGCACAGTGTAACTTTCCCTTTCTAAATATTACATTTGGACTCTACAGCCCTATTTCTGTGGCCTGCCATTGTGCACGTGTAAGGTTTTCTTTTGATGACTCTTCCATGCAGATCATGTTTATTCAAGCAGCACTACCCAGTGGACAGGTGCACCACTACTCCCAGTCCAGCAAAACCTTCCTTAAGACCCTTTATATGACATTGGGTTTTTGCTTTGATTTTCTGACCAGTCTATTGTCTAACACTGATTTTTTTTTTCTTGGTTTTCCAGACCTTGAATTTGATTTGAACATATCGTTGTAACTTTCATTTCTTAATAACATTTTCATTTTTAAAAAACCTTTAGTCAGCGGGCTGACGTATTAGCGCAGAATGTTGGGTTGCTACGTCACAGTTCCAAGGTTAATAATAATTTCAGAAAAATTTTCTTTCAACTGCATGACTAATAAATGTGTCTAGGGTGATTCCCTAGAGAACGTCTCCTGCTGCCATAGAGCTAATGGAGGTGATGGACTAATACACTTAAATGTCGCAACTCTTCCGTTTTTCTCAGAACTCCTACCCAGCAATACTAATAATAAAAGTAGAAAAAACTTGCAGTGCATTGTGATTATTTTGGAGGTTTGTGCGTTGCATGGAAATGAACAGAACAAATTCTGTGTAGCACTTATGAAATCTCATACTCACACAACTGAGGCTGTTTACCAGTAGCCAGTGGGCAATTTTTAAAATGCAATAATGACATGTAGGTTATGACATCCTGTTGAGTAACTAAAGTTACTGAGCATTTTCAAAAGCTATATTAGATTATAATGTGATGTGTAGGAATAGCAAACATATCAATAAAGGGAGGGTCCACTCTTGAAAAAAGGAACAGAGTAGTTCTCTCTTGGAGAAAAACATACCACAACTAAAAATTCACAGTGCAGTATACACAGCTACAACATACACCCACCCTAGTGACTGGAACATTCTGTGGTTTATGTATGATCTCACATTAGCCTACAACTGAGGCTGTAGAGGTCATAGCAGGTCATGACTTTCTTTAATAATATCATGATATATCCCTATCTCTAATCCTGGATGATGTTATAAGATGAGAAATGCATGTTATTCATTTCATTAAACAATGAAAAAGCAGCAGTCTGTACAGTGTAATGGCTTTCAAAAAGCTGACTACAATATTGTGCAGAAATGTTGGCCGTCTTTATTTTATAAGCTCTAGCACTTTTTAAAAAACAAAGATAAACATTACAGACAATATGACAGTTGTTTTACAATATGACAAGCTTTATTTCCCACAACAATTCATGTTTTAATATGATTTTATTAATTTTTTTCATCTTTAGTAAACGTTTTAACCTGACCTAGGTCATGGTGGATCCACAGCCTCTCCCAGCCAGAATACACCCTGGATGGGATGCAAGTCCATTGTACTACCTCCATTTTTTTGGGAGGGAAGGAATGGGAATATCCAGGGGAAACCCACAAGGACATGGGGAGAACATGCGAAACTCTTCACAGCACAGGAGCTCAGGACTGAACCAGGGGCCCTGGAGCTGCAATGGGGCAACGCTACCCTCTGCACTACCATGCCACCGAAAATTAAAAGTGTAATACAAAATTTCTACTAAAAAGGAATTCTAAAAATAATAATAAAGTAGGAAACAGGAAATTGTAGCTCAGAAAAAAAAAATTAAATTAAATATTTAAAACAAGCAAATAAATAAGTAAAAAAAATACATACATGCATACATATTGTACATGTACATATACAAACAAATAAATAGTCATATTATAGAACAAATATAAAACTAGAGAAAAGCTAACGTATTTTAAGCTGCTTTTAAAATTGCAAAGTGAAGTTGCTTGCTGTTTGTCTTGTGGGAGGAAGTTCCACAGTTTGGGTGCGCATACGTACACGAAAAGGAGACTCACCATTTTTTTTTGTGTTTTGATCTTGGAAGAGAAAGTAATTGGAAGAACTCTTGCTGCTGCTGCATTCTGTCCAAACTGTAATCCATCTATAGTCTTTTTACATGTGTGTGAACAATGCATTACAAATAATCCAAACGACAGAAAATGAAACCATGAGTCAACTTCTCAGCAATGTGCAGTGTGAGATAAGGCCTGACTAGAAATATTTCTGAAATGTATATGTAACACTACCTGTATTAACCACTAGTTACCATTACCATCACCTTTAGTTCACTTCGGAATGTTTGAATCGCTCGTTCTGAAACTGAGCAGAATTGATCAGTAACTGCAGTCACAAAGCAGTATTCATGGGATCATGACCTCTAGTGGTGAAATGTGGCAACTTTTTCCACACAACAGATTCACACTGTTTTATTCCACCTTCATATATACACAGTCCTATACATACATACATACATACATACATACATTCATACATACATTCATACATATATATTGGGGTCCAAAAGTCTGAGACCACTAGTGAAAGTGGTTCTATTTTGCTTTCTTTTCTAATTTAACACAACAATTTTCATTACAAATTACATTATTGACAACAACTTGATTGACAAAACCTTATGATCCATTTTAGAGGAAATCCATCGGGCTGTCATCTGAACACATGCTTCAAGAGAAGAGATTAAGCATGAGGAAAATCTGACCTTCTGTACAAAGCAGTTAACATGGTCAACATCCCAAATTTGTTTACATTTAAATAGAGACCTAGAAATAGTGCAGAATTTTGAATATTAAATATTCAAGATATTGAACATTTACTTTCTTTGTTTTAAATATTTCAAAATTCTAAAATCTTTATTTCTCATTTGAAATTAAAAAAAAAAATCTCAGATTTTCAGTGTGGTCTCAGACTTTTGGACCATGCTGCACATACATACACTGTTCAGCCATAACATTACAAGCACCTGCCTAATTGTGTAGGCATGGACTCCACAAGACCTCTGAAGGTGTGCTGTGGTATCTGGCACCAATACGTTAGCAGCAGATCCTTTAAGTCCTGTAAGTTGTGAGGTGGGGCCTCCATGAATCAGACTTGTTTGTCCAGCGCATCGCACAGATGCTCGATCGGACTGAGATCTGGGGAACTTGAAGGCCAAGTCAACACCTTGAACTCTTTGCCATGTTCCTCAAACCATTCCTGAACAATTTTTGCAGTGTGGCAGGGTGAATTATCCTGCTGAAAGAGGCCACTGTCATTAGGGAATACCTTTGCCATGAAGGGGTTTACTTGGTCTGCAACAATGTTTAGTTAGATAATACTTGTCAAAGTAACATTCACATGAATGCCAGGACCCAAGGATTCCCAGCAGAACATTGCCTCCCCAGGTAAGCGATGCACATGCACCCAGCTGTGCACATTTTGCAAAAGAAAATGTGATTCTTCAGACCAGGACACCTTCTTTCATTGCTACATGGTCTAGTTCTGATGCTCACGTGCCCATTAGGTGCTTTCGGCAGTGGACAGGAGCCAGCATGGGCACTCTGACTGGTCTGCGGCTACACAGCCCAATACACAGCAAGCTGCGATGCACTGTGTGTTCTGACACCTTTCTATCATAGCCAGCATTAACTTTTTCAGCAGTTTGTGCTACAGTAGCTCTTCTGTGGGATCGACTAGATTGGCTATCCTTCGCTTCCCACGCGCATCAATGGGCCTTGGCCGATGACCCTGTCGCCGGTTCACCGGTTGTCCATCCTTGGACCACTTTTGGTCGGTACTAACCACTGTATTCCAGGAACACCACAAAAGACCTGCCGTTTTGGAGATGCATCACGATTTGGCCCTTGTTAAAGTCGCTCAGATCCTTACGCTTGCCCATTTTTCCTGCTTCCAACACATCAACCTTGAGAACTGACTGTTCACTTGCTGCCTAATATATCCCACCCCTTGACAGGAGCCATTGCAATGAGATAATCAAGGTTATTCACTTCACCTGTCAGTGGTTTCAATGTTATGGCTGATCAGTGTACATACATGCACACATCCATAAAGTGGGTAGAAAAAGGTCTACACATCCCTGTTAAAACTGCAGGTTTTTGTGATGTAAAAAAAAATAAAACCAAGATAAATCATGTCAGATCTTTTTCCACATTTTAATGTGATATAACAACCAACAAAATCTAAGTGAAATACAAAGAGAAGTGTGGCAGGAGAAAAAAAAACGTGCAATAACCCGGTTGCATAAGTGTTCACACCCTTTAACTAATACATTATTAAAGCACTTTTTGCTTGTAATACAGCACTCAGTCGATTTGGCAATTATTTCCAGTCCTCATTGCACAAATGCTTCACATCTATCAAACTGCGAGGGGATCTCTTCTCTTTTTTTACATTCCAAAATTTGGCTTGATCAACAATACCCACAGAAAATATGCACAGAATTCATTTTAAATATTTAAAATATTTATTTTAAACAAAAACATACATATACAAATATGAACATAGACAAACACACAATACTGTCAAGGTTTTAAGATGGAGGCAGATGCAAGTGCAGATTTTGTTTATTGGAAGTGAAACACAAAACACAAAGAGCAAGAAACAAAATGAGGATAGCAACACAAGGCAACAACATTAACATGACATCAATAAGGACAAAGATATCGACAACAGAAGACAAAAAAACTACATATTGAGTGCTGTACAAGACGTGACTTAAATACTAGTGCTAATTAACATAAATGTGAATCGGGTACAAAGCAGTCATGTGACATGAGTGTCATGATCAGGTGGTGTGCAGTGGCTGATGGGAGACTTAGTCCTGCACTGTGTTTGGCGCAACCATGACAAATACAATGTATACAAGAATATAATTTGATAGATAACTATTTATCTTTGCTTAAAAGGATGTGCTGTTATATTTCATTATTACAGTCACATGTGTGCAAACATACAAACATCATACAACATTTATTTGAAACAGAGGAAGTGAAAATTATACAAAGGCATCAAATTAGCGATTAGAATGTTTTACTCCCCTTTGAGAGACAGAACTAATTTCACTAATTACCTCAGCAAAATCATCAACTTGTATACTAGATCCCTTACCTACATGTTTCTTCAAACAGATAATTCCAGAAGCAGTCGAACCTCTCCTAAAAATAATCACTTCTTCCCTTAGCTTAAAAAACCTGACCTCGATCCCTGTCAGTTGTCCAACTCTAGGTAAAATACTAACGTAATGTTTGGTGTTCCACAAGGTTCTGTTTTAGGCCCACTGCTTTTTTCTTTATATATGCTACTTCTGGGTAAAACTATTTGTAAACATGCTATTAGCTTCCACTGTTATGTTGATGACACGCTGTTGTATGTTTCTGCAAAGCCAGATGACAGACACCAGCTTAATAAAGTTGAGGAATGTGTAAAGGTAATTAGACACTGGATGCCTATTAACTTCCTTCTACTTAATTCTGACAAGACAGAAGTACTTGTACTAGGACCACCTGCAGCTAGAAATAAGCGTTCTGATTACATAGTATCTCTGGATGGCATTTCTGTTTCATCATGTGCAGCAGTAAAAGATGTTGGAGAGATAATTGACTCCAGTCTTTCATTTGAAGCTCATGTAGATAATATCACTAGGATCGCTTTCTTTCATCTCAGAAATATTGCTAAGATAAGAAATATAATGTCAATACACAATGCAGAAAAAATAGTTCATGCTTTTTTTTACCTCTAGGTTGGATTATTGTAATGCCTTACTGTCCGGATGTTCAAGTAGGTGTTTAAACAAGCTCCAGTTAGTCCAGAATGCAGCAGCAAGAGTTCTTACTAGAACCAGAAGATATGACCACATCACCCCATTTATCCCCCTGCAGTGCATCCAATCAAATTTCGCATTGATTATAAAATATTACTATTGGCTTATAAAGCACTGAATGGTCTCGTGCAACAGTACTTTTGGTCTTTTATGATCCGCCAGGCCTACTTCTATCAAAAGGTGCAGGCTACTTGTTGGTACCTTGAATAGTGAAGGCTACAGCAGGGGACAGAGCTTTCTTTTCCAAAGCCCCACAGTTATGGAACAGCCATACAGTTAGTGTTCAGGACTCAAACACAGTCTCAGTGTTTAAGTCTAGGCTGAAAACATATTTGTTTAGTCAAGACTTTTGTGAATAGCTTAGGACTACAATTGCTTTGTTAGCTTTTGGACCTTGATTCCCACAAACAATCAAGTTTTGCACTCCATCAGTCTCCTTCAGTGAACAGTTGATAACAAAATAGATTTCATGTGAAAAATATAATGAACTTTCGTGGTTGCACAATTGCACTTTTTGACCATACAGTATACAGTTATAGAAGGGAATTATTTATAATCGCACTATCCGGTGCCACCCAGATGAGGATGGGATCCCTTTGAGTCTGGTTCCTCTCAAGGTTTCTTCCTCATGTCATCTCAGAGAGTTTCTCCTTGCCACTGTTGCCTCTGGCTTGCTCATCAGGCATAAATTTATAAATTTAAATTTATATCCTAAATTTATATATTTCTGTGAAGCTGCTTTGTGACAATGTCCATTGTTAAAAGTGCTATACAAATAAAATTGAATTGAATTGAATTGACTCAAAGAAACAGAATGTTTCAGACTAGAGTCTGAAAAAATAAGTACACCCTTCCTACTTCCAAAATAATTAAGGGAGTAATTAGCAGCCAAGTGTTACTAATGAAATGCACAAGACTAATTAATCATCAGGAAGTGTTACTATCTCTATAGAAGCAGAACTTTTGGCAGTTTGGTGTTCTGGAGCACTCAGGTGTGTATTTACATCATGCCAAGAAGAAAGGACATCAGCCATGACATCAGAGAAGCAATTGTTGCTGCTCATCAATCTAGGAAAGGTTATAAAGTCATCTCCAAACAATTTGAAATTCACCATTCTACAGTGAGAAGGACTGTTTACAAATGGAGAGCCTTCAAGACAGTTGTCAATCTTCCCAGGAGTGGGCGTCCCAGCAAATTCAGTCCAAGGTCAGCCGTTTTAAGGCTCAGAGTTATAAAGAATACCCCAAGAGCTATATCATGTGACCTACAGGCCTCTGTAAACACATTGAATATTTATGTTCATGACAGCACAATCAGAAAAAGACTGAATAAGTATGGCTTTCATGGAAGAGTGGCTAGGAAAAAGCCCTTCACCCCAAAAAGAATATGGCAGCACAGCTTAGGTTTCCAAAATTGCATCTGAACAAACCACAAAAGTTCTGGAACAATATCCTTGGACTGATGAGACCAAGGTGGAGATGTTTGGTTATCATGCACAGCACCATGTTTGGCAAAAACCAAACACATCGTATTGCCACAAACACCTCATACTGTCAAGCATGGTGGTGGAGGGCTGATGATTTGGGCTTGTTTTGTAGACACAGGACCTGGGAAACTTGCAGTCATGAAACACTTACCAGAATATTCTTGTCAGACCATCTGTCCATCAGCTTAAGCTGGGCTGAAATTGGGTCAAGAAACAGAACAATGATCCCAAGCACACCAACAAATTGACATCTGAATGGCTAAGGAAGACAGAAATGAAGGTGTTGGAATGACCAAGTCAAAGTCCAAACCTCAACCCCATTGAGATGCTGTGGTGGAGTCTTAAGAGGGCTGGACATAAATGCCCTCAAACATCAATGAACTGAAGCAATGCTGTAAAGAAGGGTGGGCCAAAACCTCTCCAAGACATAAATGTACACAAAATAAAATGGAACATTTCGGCATTGAGACAAAGCACTATGTTTAGAAGAAACACAATACTGCTAATCACTCTGTGAACACCATGCCCACTGTGAAGCATGGTGGTGGTAGTATTATGTTGATAGTTACTCTTGGCTGCTTGTCTGGCCAATGTGTTCTTTACCCTGTCACTGACCTTTGCTGGATGGCCTCCTCAGTTGTGCCACATTCTTTTCATTTTTAAATAATCAATTTAATGATACTCAACAAGGTGTTCAACATCTAAGATGTCTTTTTTATAACCAAACCCTGATACTTTTCCAGAACTTTTGTCACCTCCTTGGTCTTCATGATGCTGTTTGTTTAGGAATGTTCTCTAACAAACTGGGGAACAAGTCCATTTATACTGAGATCATGTGACACTTTAATTGCACCCAGATGGACTCCAGTCAACAATGTCTCGACATGATGCCACCACCACCATGCTTTGCTGTGAGGATGGCATTATAAGAGTGATCAGCAGTGGTGGGTTTCCATTTTGTACACAAAATGTTCAACTGTCTATTGTGTAGATTGACAGATGACAAGTTCAGCTCAGCTCCTGGTTTTAACAAGTGGAAAGGTTCGGGGGGAAGGTATACTCTTTACTCTGTGGACAAGAAAACTATTAAGTCCACTGAATCTAGCTACATCACCAAGAGATATCAAGAAAGATAAACTGTCATTTATGTATTTGCATTGAGTTTTTGTCTCTTTACATGCCCATTCATATTAGGAATCACACAAATTTTCATGTGGGTTGGGACTGACTAGCTAGTGCTTCTGAAGGTGTGAAGGTGAAACCAGTTCATGTTCATTTATACTTTTATTTTATTTTTTTTTTAAATATAAACTGGTTTCACTGCCCAAGCACTTGTGATAAAGGATGTCTTTTCAGGAAACAGCAGTCTTCAAGAAATGATCAAAAAAACGAATACGTGCAAATTTAGTTTCAATATGATCGGCACCTGATGACTCATATTTGGTGAAGCCTTTCCTGGAGAGAATAACAGCACAGAGATCTCTTTCTGTAATGTCTAATTGGGGAAACTTGTAGAGGATCTTGGTCTCTTTGGACTGCAACATGATTCCAACTGTAGTTCTTTGTAAAGTTTAAATGCTGCATTTTGTGGGTTGCTCTCAGGAAGGGCTTTCTTTTTGTCTTCTTTTTCCAAAACAGTATGTTCATCAGCCCAACTCCTAGTACATTTTCTAGTAAGCAGATGATAATTTGCCAGTTTCAAGTAAAATAAAATTTTAACTGATTTCGTTTTTAATGCAACTACACCTGAAAACATCATTAAATCTTTTTAAGTCTGGTGGTCATATGTATAATTAACGACACATAGTTTGACAATCTATTGTTCGGAAATAAAAATATCCTGTAAATAACCAATATTTACCATTAGCTAGAATTTGACTTGCTGCCTAGCCAATTAAGTTAGCTACTGGATTCGATGCTAGTCTAACCAGGCATTAGCAAAGAAAACAGGCTAACTTAGTTAAATATAGCCAGTTAATGTTAGCAAACTAAAGTTAGCGAACTTACTTGAACATGCATTTCAAGTTGGATGCCTTCAAGGGAGGCAAAGGAGGTGCCTCATTTTAAATAAGTAGCTTACTGAGGTTCAATATTCAGACGCACATGGATAGCCATAGCACTAACTACATTGTGTAGCATGCGAAGGTCAATGCAGATTTATCTACATTGATGAACCTGATTGCATGCTAACCTGATCCAATTTGAGTGATGTATAGTGTGCAGTCATTGGCAAGATGAGAGAAAAGACTCATGAAATAAATAATGCTTAATTATTATATTATATTAAATTATTTTAAATTAAATTAATTATATTAAATTAAATTATATACAGACTATAATTACTTAAGTATTTTCCACCCCTTGCTAGTGAGAAAGTTTCCACACCACCACTTCCTTGTCTCCTCCACACTATTCATACTACGTCCTACTCGAGAGTGTTTAGTGAGAGGCTTGACTATCTGGCAGAAAGCATAAGTTCTCAGAGAAAGCTTTAGATTTACACCTCTAGTCTGTGTGTGCCTCCTGGTGGTATGCAAATGTAAGACTGACACCCACACACACACACCTAAGTGACATTTGACTCTAAAATCCCCTTAACACTCATATTCTGAAGCTCAAGTAGTCATTTAAAACTAAACACCTCTTAGCTAAAGACAAATATGAGTCACACAAACATTATGCAGCTCATTCTTAGAAAGTTAGTTTCTCCCTAAAAAAGCGGGAAGTCTCGTCAGAGTTTAACATTAGAAAATGCAGCTTTTTTATTGCACCACCCCATTTATATAGCTGTGCAAGATAAGGAATGAGTTGAGGTCATGCTGGAGATACGATCACTGCGTTCAACCTCATAAAATCACAGAACCCCTGTACCATAAATCTCTGTGTGTTAAATTTACTGTAAGATAAGCCAATATCAAGGGTTATGATACAGATGAAAAGATTGTTAGAGAGATGTTAAAGAAATAGTTTGGCAAAAATAAAATCCACACATTGGACTTCAGTACTGTAAATTATTCGTAAATTGTTTGCAAGAAATGTGGTATTTGTAAAAATCCAGTTTAGAAAAAAAAAAAAGTTTGTTACTGCAATTTTATACACAGGTTACACTGTTAAGTTTAAAAAACTTATTTATTTCAATTGTACACTCCACACTGTAAAAAATATTTTAGTAATGCAATTATCAACAAAATGAAGATATGTACTTGCAGACTGACATGAAAAAAATTAAGTATATAAATAAATAAATTTTGAAGCAAATAATATAATAAATATGTACAATTTTACATAAAAACATGAAATTTCTTCAAATGTTTGCATGTAGCATTCCATGTATTTTTCAATAAGACCCAAAAGTGGTTTATCTCCGGTGAGCATTTTGCACATCGTGTGTGAACTTTGCCATTTATTGAGTTTTGTAAGTGTCACTAAATGCAAACGCTGTAAACTCGCTTGGTAAACTACGGCCATTAATCAACATACGCACGTCAGTATGAAAAAAAATACATAATTTAAGACTAATAATAAACAGATTAAAAAATGTGTTTAACAAAGTAAGCTGTATAATCATTGACATGGTGACATTTTTTTCTTAGGAGACATTTATTTAACAGGAAGGAGTCTCGGAGTCTTCGGGAGTCTTTACATGAGGCTAATATAGCGTACTCGGTTACTAACGTAACCTCGGTTCCCTGAGATACGGGAACGAGTACTGCGTCGCTAGACGCTATGGGGAAAACTCCTTTTTCTCTGATGACTGAAGCTTTTACAATCACGCAGTGAAACTGCACGGCCATTGGTTCGTGCAGTGCAATAAAGCGAACCAATGGCTCGGCAGCGGAACTGCACGCGCCTATGGCAAGGAAGCCGCCAGGATGGGCGGAGCCATTTGGCTATATAAGCGGGCATTGTGCCATAGGATCTCAGGTCAATTCGACTGAAGCGACGACTCTGAGAGTGCAACGTCATGGCACGGCCTGCAACGCAGTACTGGATCCCGTATCTCAGGGAACCGAGGTTACGTTAGTAACCGAGTACGTTCCCTTTCGATACTACACTCGTACTGCGTCGCTAGACGCTATGGGGAACCAATACAATCACGCCGTGCCATGAAAGTGGAACGATTGGCATGAACCGGCCTTGAGCAATAAGACTCAGAAGGACCAGTTAAGACGGGTGAAACCCACAGGAGGCAGGAGGGATGAGCTCGCTGAGGTCAGCCCAGCCTAGGATAATCGTTCCCAAATAGTCCCATGTCGTCTCAGCACCTTTTAGAAAGGGCCAAGAACGCACTAGGAATACGCCTGTCATAAACAGGCGTGTGCCCTTAGGCAGAAAGGATCCGAGCCTGTAAGGCCGGAACATCCAGGCTATAAAACCTGGCGAACGTGGACGGCGAGGCCCAGCCAGCCGCCGCACAAATGTCTGCCATGGACACCCGCTAGACCATGCCCAAGACGAGGCTACACCCCGAGTGGAGTGGGCTCTAACTCCTATGGGGCTATGGAGGCCCAGGGAGGAGTATGCTAGCGCAATAGCGTCAACTAGCCATTGAGAAATTCTCTGCTTTGTGACCGGAGACCCTTTGGTGCGGCTGCCAAAGCACACAAAAAGTTGTTCCGACTGCCTGAATGGAGCGGAATGCTCGATGTAAATTCTCAGTGCCCTGACAGGGCAGAGAAGGCTCAACTCTGGGTCTTCCTCTGATGGAGGAAGCGCCGAGAGAGTGATAACCTGTGCTCTAAACGGGGTGTAGAGCACCTTAGGAACGTAACCATGCCTCGACACTTTCAGGGAGATCTACTGATTCCCGTCGAGAGCCCAAAGATGTAATGCCCACAACTCGGGTTGGGGGTGCCAAATTGTCCTGTTCGCCTGAGAGAGAAGATCCTGCCTCAGGGGAATGGGCCACGGGGCCGCCGTAAGTAGCTGAGATAGCTCTGAGAACCAAAGTTGGTTTCTCCAGAGCGGGGCCACTAGGAGGACTCTGTGTTTGTGGTCCCTGATTCGTCTGATTACCTGAGGGATCAGAGCGATCGGGGGGAAAGCATACAGGAGAAGATTGGGCCAATCGTGGGCCAACGCATCCTCGCTCTTTGAAAAATATATTGGGCAATAAGAGTTGTCTTTTGAGGTGAAGAGGTCGACCTCTGCCCTGCCAAAGACCTCCCAAATTTTCTGAACCGTCTGCGGGTGGAGCATCCACTCCTCCGAGGGGACGTTGCTCCGAGATAGCATATCTGCTCCTTGGTTCAGCACGCCAGGGACATGTGCTGCCCTCAACGACCGCAGATTGAGATGTGCCCACTCCAAGAGGCGTTTTACCATTTCGAAAAGGCGTTTCGAGGAGAGCCAGCCTTGGCGATTTATATAGGCGACCACTGTCATGCTGTCCGAGCGGACTAGCACGTGGTGCCCCTTCAGGTCTGGCAAAAAGCTTTATAATCCCCAAAACCCAATCTGACACTCCGGGGACACTCCGGGTTTTTTCCTCGCAGGTCCCTGGGAGGAAGAAAACGGGGGGGGGGCGCGAGAAGCGGCATCGCTTTCTGAAAATAAAGCGATCCGAGCGCGCAGAGAAGAGAGACTCATGCTCACACAATGCGAGCATTCCATCTCTGTCAGAGCGGCTTACGCATGGGGACGGCCCAGACAGGAAACGCACTCTGAGTGGCCATCATCAGCGTGCAGGGCAGAGCTGCAACGACGGCGCGGCATTATATCAACGCCGCTTGCTCTTTTAGAGGAAAAAGCTCTTTTAGAGAAAAAAAGCTCTTTTAGCTCTCTTTACTCATTTTAGCTCTTTTAGCTCTTTTTTAGCTCGCCAGATGGCGGCAGTTGGGGGCGAGTAGCTCTTGTCCGCAGCGAGGCGTGTCAACAGCGAGTGGCTTCAGTCTTGTAGCTCAGCGTAGAGATTGCTCTTCGTCGCTGAAGGAGAATTGATCTGAGATCCTATGGCACAATGCCCGCTTATATAGCCAGATGGCTCCTCCCATCCTGGCGGGCTTCCTTGCCATAGGCGCGTGCAGTTCCGCTGCCGAGCCATTGGTTCGCTTTATTGCACTGCACGAACCAATTCACTGCGTGATTGTAAAGGCTTCAGTCATCGGAGAAAAAGGAGTTTTCCCCATAGCGTCTAGCGACACAGTACGAGTGTAGTATCGAAAGGGAACTAGCCTCATCTATTTGGGGAAGCTACTCATAATTTAAAGTAGCTACGCTACAAAGAAGTAGCTAACTGAGGGAAATCAACTGTGACAATATCATTTTAGCGTGTAGCTGCTTTATTGCACAGAATAAAAACTGGTAGTAATGGAAGATCATAGTGATCAGTTTAGCATCATGCAAAGTACATACTTCACACCGTAAGCTTAAATGACTTGGTCGAGTTGTTCAGCATGTCAGACGTACTTATATGGTTTCTGACAGCGTGTATGTTTAAACATGGACTAAAGTAAATTGGGAAGATAAATATCCTAGTAACTAGGCACCTTAAAGCTAGAATTGAGCATCAGACTCAAACAGGAGGTATAACTTTCAAATTATAATATAGTTCCAATATGATTTATACATTTAATACAGAAAAAATACTTCACCATATCAATTCTTATACCTTTTTACACATTTTATTATACATTTTATACATTTTCATATAACAGCACAGTCTGGAATGTGTTATTCTGCTTTACAGCAAATTACAATGTTTAATTTTCTAATGAACATTTCATTTATTAATGAAGAATGCATCACGCAGTTTAGTTATAGTTACATAGTTAGATGCTGTGAAACATCTGAGAGACAAGTTAGTTCCTGTCAATACTTATGTTACAGCTGTGATAGTCATTCCCTCACCAGCCTCTCTGTTTCTCTCTCTCTCTCACACATACACACACACACACAAAAAAAAAATTTTACCGAGAAACTGAGCAACCTCTGTCCTGAACATTTTCCGGTGTTGGGAAACTCTGCAAAACACTGTGACTGTTACAAAACGCTTACATCTGAGAATCTTTCCAAAAATGTTAAATGAATGTCTCCTAATAAAAAAACATCACACAACCACATCTATGATTATGCGTTTTTACTTTGTTCGACAACATTTTAAAAATATGTTTATTATTAGTCTTATATTAAGTGGCGCGTCTGCCATACAAGTCCCTGTGTATGAGCTGCTGCTAGGGAAAAAATAACGTATTAGAATGAGCATATTACTATTATTAGTCAGAACTACTGTCTGAGCTGTGATGTTACAAAAAAAATAATGCACACCTTCTGACCAATCAGATTCGAGAATTCAACCTTGCTGTGGTTTAAAATTATATAAACTCACGAGTTGAATTACAGCCAGAACTACTGTCACTGTTTACTGCTGTTACAGAAAATGAATTGACTTTTTACGACCAATCAGAAACGAGAAAACAGTGATGCGCTACAGTTTGTTTTAATCCAATACAATATAATACAATACACTGCAGATTACAGCTGTTTTAAGTGACAGTGAGCAAAGCAAGAGCAATAAATGCCTTTAGAGCAATAAAAAGAATCTATGTAAGAAGAAAGGAAGAAACAATAAGAGGAACCTAAATTCAACAGTGAAGTGTGGGTGTCCACTTGACCAACTCTGTGATCATGAGTTATTTTTATGGCACATAGTCTAGACCAGACAAGCTTCTCGCAGCTAAGGACCCCTGTAACTGTAAAACAAAAATACCCACAGACATTCTTAGTACTGATTCACTTTATGAATATAGTGTAACTAAAATATTAAGTATTATATTATTGGTATTATATTATGACATTCAAGTTACCATTACATATATATATATATATATATATATGTATATATATATATATATATATATATATATATATATATACACATACACACACACACACACACACACTGATCAGCCATGACAGGAAAACCACTGACAGGCGAAGTGAATAACATTGATTATCTCGATACAGTGGCACCTGTCAGGGGGTGGGATATATTTGGCAGCAAGTGAACAGTCAGTTCTCAAAGTTGATGTGTTGGAAGCAGGAAAAATGGGCAAGCGTAAGGATCTGAGCGACTTTGACAAGGCCGAATTTTGATGGCTAGACGACTGGGTCAGAGCATCTCCAAAACGGCAGGTCTTGTGGGGTGTTCCCAGTATGCAGTGGTTAGTAACTACCAAAAGTGGTCCAAGGAAGGACAACCAGTGAACTAGCAACAGGGTTTTGGGCACCCAAGGCTCACTGATGCGTGTAGGGAGCAAAGGCTAGCCCCGTCTGGTCCGATTCCACAGAAGAGCTAGTTAATGCTGGCTATGATATGTATGTATGTATATATATATATTCAAGTGACCAGGCAAACAGGCTAATAGCTATAAGATCTCAATAATAAATATAATTTTGATAATAAATAATAAATATAAATATAATATTTGATAATGTTGGACCCTGGCTTGCCTCACAGAATTTTTTTTGAGAAACTGAAAGCAAATAAAGGAAAGGGTGGATATATTGAATATCTGAGATTCTACTTCATTAGTTCTACGTACGTAGTTTCTACGTAAAATGTTTTCCTGAAGTTTTTTTTCTCTTTCTTTTCATTCACGCAGTTCAGACGTCATTCTGATGGGTTTGATGTAACATGCATCATCAGGTTTTTCCACAAACTTGTGGAGAAATTGCCAGCTCAAAAGGAGGATGTAGCAAAGTTGGGTGCAACAACTGAAAGATTTGGTTCGATGCATCGATGTAAAGGCAGTGACTGAAATGAATGGCAACAAAACAGGACAGACAACTGGTGTGTAAAAAAAAAATCATTCATAATTTTAAAAACTGATGTGTGAATAGGCTAATATGGTGATTTACCCATCACTCTGCTACTTAAGGTAATCCTTCTCTATGTCATCATCACTTGTGATTTAACTGTAGGTCCAGATTCGGAACAAAGTCGGTCACAAAGTCGGTCACATTGTATCATATCGTATCTTATCGTAGCAGATTCAGTGATATCATCAAATATCAGATTGTTGCCTTATAAATCAAAATTGTATCACATTGTTTCGTACCGTATTGTAGCAGATTCATCTCACAGTATCATCAAAAAAAATCAAACTATTTGTTTATGAACATTTATTTTGGATTGTGAGTATTATGTGTTTTTTGGCTGTACAAGCGACTTTGTTTATGAGAAAGGCGCTACATAAATTAAGCATTTTTCACCAGTAGTCTCAGACTTTTGGACTCCACCGCATGTGTAACGTACTCTGCCACAGTCACTGGAAGATGACGAGCTCCCCCTGCTGGGTCTTGGCACCTTTTAAGACCACTTCCTCCTCAGCTTTATCATAAAGAGTTTGTCCTTGCTAACTTTGCTTGCCTGTAAAGACGTTTTGAGATAGAATTTGTAAAAAGCTCTTTTAAACCTCAGTTCTTTTTAAACTACATGACGGTCGGTTGAGACTTGCAGCACTTGGATCGAGGTCAGCTCCTGTACAAAGCTAATGCTCAGGGTGTTATTTTTTTTCTCAGTAATGTACATATAAGGTTCCACACTGAGTACTGTACACCTGCGTACACATAGAAAGGCATAACGTTGAATTGAAAGGCAAAAGAGAGTTGTGAGTCTCTCTTGAGAATTCAGATTAGTAAAGATAGCTGTGGGTGCATGCAAAACAGCACACACACACACGCACGCGCACACACACACACACAAATACACACACAGAGAGAGACTTGTGGTATCTCAAACTTCACACCTGAACAAAGACAGGGGTTGTGGAAGGTTTTTATTTCACACTATCAGACAAACAAGTCATCATTGCATGCAAACATTCAGTGTTTTAATTCACATACAAAGCTTTTATCCGGGGTATGGGGGTGGGGGGTTATGGGGGGGTTATGGGGGTGAGGATGTATATATAAAATCTTGTAAATTCTTGTAACATGGTGCCTAAAAATAATTTTTTATTATTTAAAAAATACATGGAATTTGATGCTGGGCAAATAATATTTTAATAATAGTAATAAAAAACCATACAAATAATAAAGTAAATGTTATAATAACAACAAAAAATACAATAAATGCTAGCAAATATTTTAGACAAATAAAATGAATTGAACTAGAAAAAAAATTGCTAACAATACAATGAATTAAAATGATACTTTACATTATTTTTTATTATGTGGCATTTTGTTCATTCATATTTATTTAAGAATGAAAAGTATAATCAACAGGAATGAAATAAAATCCATAAAACAATTAAAAACGATTCATTTACATTAGTCAGACAAAGGCCTTAGCTTACAAAACACTAAGTAAATAAAATGTTTTTGTACTTTTAAAACTTTAGCGCTGATAAACACTTTTTTTTAAAAAAAAAAAAAACAATTTGTGTGTGTGTGTGTGTGTGTGTAGTGTGGCATAACAACTTCCCTGAAATATTGAAACTCATAGCGAGATGTGCAACGTGTGACATCGGGTACAGCAGCCATGGTTGGCCGTGCTACTTCTGGTGTAAACCGTGTTAAAGGTTTTTTAATACGTTTGATGAGCGACAGACTCAGATGTTTAAAAAAAAAAATGGCAACACTTTTTCAACATTAAGCCTAAAGAAAAACGTGCATTTTACTATTTAAAAAAGGCAACAATCTCACAAGGTTTCTTTGCTAATAGGCTGCATTTTGCTCTTAAATGAGCAAATTAACCAAAATGTGCTTACTAGAATCCATGCTAATTAAAACACGTTTGAATGATTTTCTTACATTTTTAACACATTTAAGTTACTTTCAATCCATAATTTATCTAACAGCGTTGTACTTTCTAAGTGACCTCATCACTGAAAATACAGAAAACAAAAGGAGACACTTCTCTTCCTATGATTATCAAGAAATTATACTGATGCAGCTTCATGTGAAATATTGTGAAATATTTCATATGCGTGAATCTGTTCCCTGAACACATTCACGCATATGAAATATTACCCTGAAGTATTTTAAAGCTTATATTTCATATATATTAAATAGTGTTTAAAATGTCTTTTACCTTTACTTTACACAGATATTTATGAATGTAATACCAGTGGAACACAAACAGTAGTTCCACAGAGTGAATCATCTAAGATCGTATCTAAGAACCATCTTAGATACGGACCCCACATTGGTTAAATTTAGCACTTGTAAAGGTCCTTTGGTTTGAAATGATAGCACATTAGAATGGATGCATTAATATAAACCTTTTGATTTGAGTCAGAGATCAAGACAGCTTTTTTTTTTTATTGTGAGGGTTTTTTTAAACATAGTCTTAAAAATATAACTTTTATAACATATCTTTTTTAACATTATGCAAGCCTGTTCCACAATCTGATAATTTGAAATATTTCTCTTTAAAATTAAAATCTTCATACGTAGAAGTACTGGAATTACTTTTCAATACATTTTCACAATTCTGGTGCTTTCTACGGAAATTCATACATTAAATTATAATTTTTTATTATAAATTTATATTAGGCTGTTACAAAGCCCATATTTTGTGACTGCAATATGCATGAACTGCAATATATTAAATTAAATATTTACGAT
Source organism: Pangasianodon gigas (assembly GCA_022758105.1). NCBI lineage: Eukaryota > Metazoa > Chordata > Actinopteri > Siluriformes > Pangasiidae > Pangasianodon > Pangasianodon gigas. The sequence goes on along the minus strand of CM040454.1, from coordinate 10,649,741 downwards.
CAAGAACATTTAGTGTTCTACATCAATAATATTATATATTATCTATATATATACTGTATGTATATATATATATATATTATATATTATATATATATATATATATATATATATATATATATATATATATATATATATATACTAAAATATATATTATATATTATCATTCACTGCAAATGAACTGCACTTTCGCACAGACTGCGTGTCTTTGTTTTATACACACTTTCCTATCAGCATGCGATAAGATCTGCCGTGTTATTTTCAGGCCTTATCTTCAGATCTGCAGATGAAGTGGCTGCCTGCATTTTTCACACCTTTTACACCTCATTACTCATTCTGGGCAGGTTGCTAGGCGTGAGGGTGCAGCAGAAGGTGCTTCAGCACAGATTTGAGAGGGGGACTGAGTATTGCACACAAAACACTTAGCGTTAAATCGAGTCTTATTTGCTCATTTAAGTTCAAGAAGACTGTAGCTGTTAATTCACTTTCTGTAACTCTTTAAAATTAAAACCCGTAGTTTTTGGACACCATGTAATTAAAACATTTTTGGTTAAACTTCAAATACACTCGAGTTATATACTCTAGAAATCTCTAAAATTCAAAATCTTGGTTTATAGAAACTTACAGTCTTAGTCACTGCTTGAACAGAGAGAGTTGCATTAGAATCTGACAAGAAGCCTAAAAATACAAAGATTTAGGAGGTATTTGATTGAAAACTTTTTTTTTTCCTTATTTAATTGACAATAGTGGGTTAAATAAAATGTAAAAATAAATAAATAAACACTCCATGCTGTGTGTACATATATACAAAAATAATTAATTAGAGTTTAGGCATTTGTAAGACTGTAATTGTGTGATGTTTATGATATCCTGACTCTACAAACACTGCCAGCGAATCATAGTTTTTCTGTAGTTTGGTAAATTAGAGCAACAGCACCCTCTTGTGGGACATTTTCTGTATTGCCCAACAGCATCATATGTCAATTTTGACTCAAGATCTATTTGTTTGTTTGGGAAAAGAAAAAAAAAGTCTGGCATATTATTAATTAATATTAACATTCATTAAATGTGTGGTGATCTGGAAAAATCTGTCAGCTGTCTCAATTCTGGAAATCAGCCAAAAATGATGAAAAACATGATCATGTTTTGACCAAGAGTTGTTCTGCAAGAGTAATACACTACCATCTCTACTAAAATATAACAAAAGATAAATATATTTTACCAAAACAACATGGAAATATTTTTTATTTAGTCTAGTTTGTAACCTTGTTTGGCGTCTGCTTGCAAAGATGTTTAACAAGCACAGTGTCAGTCTGTAAAAGAGTCAGTCTAAAGGTCTAAAGCTGGCTAAAACCTTGCAAGAAATTGCAATAAATATCACGAAACAGAACAGAAGTGACTAAATTAATCAGCGATTATTTCCACACCAATGTTTGTGTGAAGAGAAATCAGTCAAATGTGAGACGACGACGTTTAAATGCCACCGGTGACTTTTACCTCATGTGATAAGACCGTGACTGATGTGGACGATGCTGATAATCAAAGAGCGAACTTATTTCCCACTGTAAATGGAAATTCTTCAAAAATGTGTAAGGAAATGTTTTTTTTATAAGTAGATTAGGGTATAAATGTAGAGTTGGGTGGGGGAATGTCTATACATATATACATATATATATATATATATATATATATATATATATATATATATATATATAAATTCAAATTCAAATAAGTTCAAATTTGAACATGTGAACAGGCTACCACACAAATAACTAAAGGAAATGAAACTAAACTAAAGGAAACTCAATGTTCTTACATAAAAAGCCAAGTTATTTTGGGAGCAGCTTAAAAAAAGGCTACCTAATGTAAAAAAAAAACCCCAAAAAAAACATGCTAGCTAAAGGCCCACATTACCCGTTTCCATTACACTACAATGGTCTAGATTTCTGTCCAGGTGCAAGCTAATACTCATTAATACTATGGGTCACATTCAACTCAAATGAACCTCAAGACAAAAAGAAAACAGGAGACCAAAATTACCAATAAAATGTTTTATGTGTTTAATCTCAATAAAATATGTACAGCACAGAATGTGCAAACATATGGTTTCTGTACAAAGAAATTTACACACAAATGTGGGAGCCAAAAGCATTCAAAATGGAATTTTAATCGCATGTATAAAATATGACGTAGCTACGCGGGTCTTTACGGTTGTTCGAATCTGTACAGCTATACAAAATGACCAAATAAATTACAACAAAACAACAAAAACTGACCTTGTTTTGACCCATGCTTACTGACACAGCTTAAAATTTAGTAAAATCACGACAACCCGACTTTAAACAGGAACTAAACAACATTAAAACAACTATAATTAGAGATTAGCCCTGATGGGTTTTACAATCTTGAAGTAACGAAAGACAGGCTTTGTTTATCCATGCAAATATACATCTTTACGTCTTTTATAAAGGACAAATATTAAAATGCTTGGAGAATGTGTTGAAATGATTGTAAGATGTAGCACTACTTCAATTATCTTAGCAATTTAAAAAAAACACACAACAAGACAATAAATAAAGATTAATCTACATAAACGCCTGCATCGTCGTTGTTTTTTTTTCTTAAATCATTACTGTGAAACCATGTGTAGGTGCGTAAAAGGTTAACTTTGGTATAAGAATAATGAGAAGTCATAACATTCAAATATAAACAAGTGCAACAGAGATACAAACAACTTAGCTTCCACAAAATAATACTGAACACAGGGAACTTAGCAAGAAAGAGCCACAAACACATCCGAGATTAATTTATAGTGGCTTATACACATACTCAACATCAGCAGGTTTAACGCCACTTATCATAAATAGCTGCAAAAATCCCAAACATTGCACATAGACAGTTCCAACAAAATACGAGTGCACATTTACGCAATGCTCCTGTGTACCTGGTAAGTCGAAGGTGTACTTCAGCCAATGCAAAAGCATCTGAAATCAAATACATCGCTGCATTTCTGAAAAAAAAAAATTAAACACTGCCATGTCAATTTCTCTTCACAAACCGAAGGTGTATGTCAACCGTGTCACAAAACTGAAAAGCAGCCTGCTTGCTAAGCTAGCTAGCAAGCTAATTAGTTAGAATCAATAGTAAACTACACAAGGAAACACATTAAGTATGCTAATATTGGAATATTTGTGATGTACTTAGCGATTTGTTGGTTGGAGAAAAATCTCAAACATAACTGATAACTGTCAGGTTTGCTGTTAGCTCATAAATACAAAAGAGCTTCTTTTCTCACCATCATACAGCAGTGAGAGAGTATGGATGAAGCGAAGGCAAAATCACCACTATCAGCAGGTAGTCAAATAGCAAACCATTAACCAAACTAAAAGACCACAAAAAGTTAAAACAAAAATAACCTTTTAGAATTTCATTACAGAATAAATCCTGGACAGCATCAAAGATCACGTTAAGTATAAAGATTAATGTGCACGTCGTTCAGGGTGGATTTTTCCTTTAACATGGCGATGGGGATTCAAGTAATGTGAAATGGTGAGAAATCATTGACGAGGTGTGTTAAAAACAATATTGAACGATCCAACGTGAATTGGTGCGGCTACAGTTTCTTTATTTCCAATGGACAAAATAGAAATTTTAAAAAATGTACAGATTTGTTCCTCTTACTTGCAGTATTTCCGAAAAAAAAAAATTGTTCAATGAGTTTTATGAATCCATAGCTACAACAATTCCAAAATGAATGGGAAGTTGATGCTTAACCAGTTTCATTTCTCCCGCTTTATATAATCTTGTATGTTTTTTGTACTCCAAAACATCAAAGATCTCCTTTGCTGTGCTTCTATACATATTTTATACAAAATGCTTTCCTGAATACAGCTATACAGTACTGCAACAACCTGATTCAAAATACTGTCAAAAACAAAAGGCTTGCCCTTTACTGGCTCATAGAAGAAAAACTCTCAAAAAGTCTCGTTTGTGCTTCTGGGCATTTTTTGTACAAAGAGGATATGATAATGAGGCTGATGTGATTTGGATTTACTTCCAAATTCAGGGTCTAAGTGTTTTCAAGGGTTGGGAAGCAGTTGTTCGAGTTTTGTCAGCAGCAGCAGCAGCAGTGTACAAACAACATGCCACTTTACTGTGGAACGTGGCTTTAAAAAAGAGGATGAGATTCCAGTTGGATTTCCATTTATGTAAGATTTTTGCTCACATTCTTCGTTTGGAGCTTTCAAAATTCTTGGAATTTTCCCCCAAAATGTCAGAAGTCTCCGATCTCGCGGCATCATTGTGTTTGCAGGGATTGACTCGGTACTATCCAGGATAGTTCTGAGAGAGGATGAGGTGGTTGCTGGACATCTGAGTTCCTCCATGCTCCCTCCATCTTCCAAACTCCCTCTCAGCTGCCTAAGGAATCCAGTGTGTTTTTCTGGACCTTTCCACCAGGTATTCAAGAGAGAAGCAGGTGAGCTTAGCATCATGAAGAAACTTGAGACAGGGACTCTCGAGGGATGTGGTGATTGCTGGGGCTTAATCACTGGCTCACTCATACTGAAGGCTCAGATTTACAGCTTGCCTCTTGCACCTTTGATTCCTCCACTGTCAAGGGTCCTTCCGAGCTCCAGGCTTCCTTCTTGCTCTAGGCTCCCTCATACCTGCCCGAGGAACCCATTTCCAGTACACCATTACGTCACTCTATACAAGAGGACCAGGTCTTTAGGGAGTACCCTCCATGCTCTGTCATGCCTTACCCAGCAGCCGGCTTCTTAAAAATGTCCTCAGGTTATCCATTGGCCTCAAGTCACTCTGGTGCTTGCGCCTCTCAATGAAGGCCACAAGTCGCGCTGTGTCGAGACGGACCAAACCGGAGGCAGCTCGGGGACGGAGCCACGGCTCACCCTGCAGGCAGGCCTGAGCCGAGGGTCGCCTGGCTGCTTCGGAGTGTAATAGCAAACGCACAAAATCACGCGCTGCCCTGCTCACACCTCCAAAATAGTCTTCAGGGAAGCTGAAGTCCAGACGGCAGATGTTGAGGCAAGTCTCCTCGGCGCTCTCGTCTAAGAATGGGGAGGCGCCACTCAGCAACACGTACGCCAGAACACCCACGCTCCAAAGATCGGAAGTTAAAGCCACTGGCTCACCCAGCACCACTTCAGGTGCGCTGAACTCAGGGCTGCCCACCAGAGGGTGGATGTAAGGGGAAGAGGATAGGAGCATGGCATCGCCGAAATCCGTCAGCTTGACAAGAGAATGAGCAGATGCCTGCTCCACCACTATATTCTCGGGCTGTGAAAGAAAGAACAGATCAGATATTGCTTCACTGTATTGTGCCACCAGGTCCGCACAAACTATTCACTGTTAGTTGTTACTGCAACACGGCAAAGGCACTGGGCTGCTGGGCTACTGAAGGAGCCGAATTCAAATCCCAGCACCACTAAGCTGCCACTACTGGACACTTGAGCACGGCCCTTTAACTCTCAAAGTTGTATTCCTCTCTCAGTTGTAAGTCGATTTGGATAAAATCATCAACCAAATCAGGTCAGTTCAAATGTATAAACTTATATTATATGAAATATGCCAATAAACACTACAAAATACCACATTTTTATTGTGTTCTGTGAAAATTCTGACCATCCCAGAGGTCCCAGGTAACTTTTCAGCTGGTGTGTTGTTAGTCTTTTTCTAAGTATTCACCCCCCACCCCCACCCCGAACTTTTCCACAATATGTAGTGCTACAACCTGGAACTGTGCAAGACTAGAAAACTGCTGTTCACCAATACTTTGAGCAATTTTCCAAGAAGAATGAGCATAAATATCAGGGTCCAGATCAGTATATTCCATTAAAATCATTCATCATTAAAAAAATCATAAAATGTCTGGCATTTCATTAATAAAGTGTCAAGAATTTTCTTCATTCTTTATTTTGTTCAGTTGATGTTTGTGAATCTGAGGTGTCAACAGAAGACATCTGACTACTATAAATGTTGATATAGAAGGGTAACAGGCCCTTACCTTCAGGTCGAGATGAGCTATTCTGCAGGTATGTAGGTAGTGTAACGCTTCTAATATGTCCCGCAGGTAGAGAGCCACCTTCTCCTCAGTCAGGTTCCCCCAGCTCACAATGTAGTCCAGGAGACGACCCTGATCGGCCCTGCAGAGCAACAAAAAAACAATCCTAAAAAAATACTAATAAACGTCCAAAAACTGTTTTAGAAATCCTTGCAACTGAAATCAATCTGAATTTCCTGTTTGGTCAACATTTTGCCAAAATGTTATTAAACGTTTACTGCCTTTCTACATTTCTTTTCCACTTTCCATATTTGCTCATTTTTAATCTCATATTGATTCGCTCCTTCTCTGATTGTGTTCACCTGTTGCTTGCTTCCCCTCAGTCTGTCAATTTATACCCTGTCTCTTGGCGTTGCCTGCAATTCATGGTCACTGTTTTATCTCACTCTTTGTATTTTTTTTAGTTATCCATAATTTTCAGCTCTTTTTTTGTGGTTTTACATTTTACTATTTTTAAGCCTAGACTGTCCATCCTGGTTCTGTATAATGAATTACATACAACCTTGACATAGCAATGGCAGGTTTTGAAGACAAGGAGACTTAACAAACGATCCCATCAATCCTGATGTATAGAGTGAAAGGAGTGTTGCAATATTACTGTGTGGAAGAATTTTAAAGTATTACAAAATATTACATGCTCTAAGATTCAATTTGTCTTCAAAGTCTACTAGGCCAAGTAACTCTAAATCCACACTCATTTCTTGCCTTTATCTGACCACTGTGGCTTTCCACACCCTGCACCCTGCACTGTCAATTCACAAGTCCCAAGACTAAAATGATTACCAAATCAATCTCGATTTGGGGAGCTTACATTTCTAGCACGAGCACGTAGCTGGTGTTGGTCTCGAACGTATCGAGCAGGCCCACCACGTTGGGATGCTGCAGGCAACGAAGCACATTCAGCTCCCTCATCACCTGCTCACGACGCATCAGCTTCTTGTTCACCAGCTTCGCTACCACTGAGCGGCGTGAACCTTGCTGCTCACACCACTTAGCCACGGAGAACCTGCCTCTGTAGAGATGGCAGTTAGAAAATGGTAACAAAATAATTAAAATTTTACAAACTTGATAAAACTCACAAAAGGGTGCAGGCTCATTTACTAACAGACGGTACAGAGGACTTCATCTTTCAACTGAGCAAAATAATATATGTTTTCCTTTTTTTTGCCATAATGAATATGCAATTGGGGCGTTACTAGCCAGAAGCACAAAATACAGGGCCATGCAAATATATTAATTTAGCACCTGTGATGTCATTTACGGCCTGGAAATCACTTGAAATGCACTGATTAGTTTGACCAAAGGGCAGGTATTAAATTTGCCAAAGTTCATTTCTGCCGGTCGAAGGCAAACTGATATTGTTCGCTAGGTTTATAATGACGTGGTCATGCCTCAAAATGATCAAACCATTTCTTAAAATGATGACTTAACATCACCAAGGGAAGGTTGGTGCAGCACATTCAAACCTCCAATTCCAACATTTTTAAAACAGAGCCTGTAAAAAAGGTTTCCATTTACACATACCGTATGTGGCTTATGAACAGAACATAGAAACCTGGCATGTGGTGAGATTTAGTTTAAGAGCTTGACCCTTCAGTGAGTTTCTTAAGAGATCTGAACTCATCTGAACTAACGGCACATGCAAAAACCCAATTTAAATATTGGTTTCTACGACTATTTTGCATTTGACATAATTCATGCAATTATTCTTTGTAAATCCCTTGAAACACACTTACAATTTGCATGCAATGTAATCCTTTGCACAAACAAATCAGCATTCTTTATGTGGCATCTTAGTAAAGCAGGGCCTTAGACTTCTGGGCCAGACTGTGCACGTGTCAAAAATTCAACTCACCTCCCGAGCTCCATCACTTCAGAGTAGAGCGACTCAAAATTCTCCTTCCAGATGATTCCTTCACCGTAGGTACCTGTGCAAAGCCATTAGGCATTTGAGTCATTAGGCATGGCTGAACCCCAACCCTGCCACTGCTTAACCCTCAGTGATCCAACTCTATGCTTGGACTGTATTTTGCTTTCCTTGAAGGCAAAATAATAATAATAATAATAATTGTTTGCCTTCAGAAATATCAAAAATATATCAAAAATATACTGTATATACTCATAGACAGGAATGTTTTTAACTTAAAAATGACAGCTTAAAACTGTATATATTGCAAGTTCACAAAACTACCTAACTAAATAAATAATAAAAAAAAAAACAGTGGCAGAGAAGGTTTCAGGGTTGTTTTTATTTATATTAAACATGACCTTGAATAAATGACTCAACTGAAGAAAAAAAGCTTTTTTTTTTTTTTTTTTTTGCTTCATTTGTTTCCTCTGTGGTTGAAATCATGCTCTGTAAGCAGACATGTGGTTCTTTAGGTTTCCATTACTTAAATGTCAAAAAGTGATGTGAAAACTGTCTCATAATTTGGACATATTTAGGGGATTTATTTTGATAAAACTTTCTGTTCAACACTGGTTAGACACTTTTATAACATTTTCTTATGCTTTTTTATACCAAAGTAAATTATTTTCCAGTAACAGCATGTCCTGAAGTGTTTTTCCCCCTCTTATACCACAGCAATTTGCCAATGCTAACATTTTTCATAACCAACTTCTCTTTTTTCTCTCTCTTAAAGTTAAAAAAATGCAGCTTGTCCGAGAAACCATAAACCTATCCATCCTGTGTTATAGTCACCACTGTTACAAAGATTAAACACTGGAGATTTCTTCTGTAAATGTTAAATAAATGTCTCCTCACAGACCACGTCACCATTTTAAACTCAAGAGTGCAGCTGTGCCAGTTTTGGGGTGCCAAAAGTTTTAGTTACTATTGTATAGTTCATATTGTATGTGCCACTGCATCTTCTTCTGTTGGATATAAAAAATGTAACCATGGTGATAAGTAGGTCAAAATGTGTGCAATCGAAATTAAAATATAGGCCATTTCTCATAACGTTGGTACAGTTACCATGGCTACATGCTATATGATAGGCTAATGTGTGGAGTGTGTGTTCATGCTGAGGGTCAGACACATGCGCACCTTGCACTCTGAGGCAGGTGGACGAAGTGACCGTCCCGACATCGTTGGCAGCGGTGCAGGTGTAGGTCCCGCCATCCTCTACAGTAACAGGTGAAATGTGCAGGGTCACCTCACCCGTCTCACTGTAAGGACACACAGAAAAGGGAACTGAAAAAAATATATATATAAAAATAATATCTTGTGAACAGCAGAATTTATTGTAGAGCAGCTTTTGAGACTGAGTGATTCACACGGTCTGGTGTGAAGGCACTTGATTAGTTCCTTCTACAGCATGGGAGTCAAACACAGACATAGCAGGGAGACTACATGACCAAAGTCTTGCTGCTATGTCTGTAGATTAGGGAAGTAACACAATAAAAAACAACAATGTTGTAATATGAATAGGAGACACACTGTTTATTGAGTTAGTTATTTATTATTTTAGTTTTGGAACACTTGCCGCAAAGGGCATCTATTTGACACTAGATCCCACTGGACCAGGGATCATGCGGGACACAATGTGGGAATGAGTATGAAGCTTGCAGGACAAACACAGACCATGTTTATTAAAAAGAATGTGTTTTTTCTTACTGCCTGGTCAGAGCTGTGGGGATTTAGATCCACCTACTAGTTTGTTTAGATTTTGGGAAATAAAACCTACTTATTGTTTAAAATATCGCATGCAAAATAATAACTGCATGGGTACGATTAAAAACAAACACACATCTCTAGTGGAGACCAGTTATGAACTGAGCTCTGGAGACACCTTTTGGTGAAGGTGTGTAAATGCAAGACATAAATACATATTTTTTTAGGTGTTTGTGTGTGTGGAAATAATATACAGCAATGACCTGACTTTTTGTATGAATAAATAGTGAAGAAACCTAACAAGATTTTAAAAAAAATTTATTTCTTTTCAATGAGTTACAGCTGCATGAGTAAAAGTCGTGCCTTATGTGTCTGCATGTGTACCTGTGTGTCAGTGTGTACCGTCCTCCGTCACTCAGCGTGCTCTGATCTGGTCCTCGCCAGGAGACTGAGGCTCTCGGCTGACCTCCGACCTTACAGCGCAAGGTCACACTCTCTCCGCTCTCGCACGCCAAATCGCTCAGCGGCACCAGAAACTCCGGAGGAACTGAGACACGAGAACCGAGAACACTTCAGTTCAGCTCTCATCATCTTCTTAACAATAATAATAATAATAATAGGTGCACGGTATTTTTTTTATCAGACCTACCATCGTAGATATAGTTCGGATTTAGAAGCTGAAAGAGAAAAAAAAGGTGTAAGAAAAGTCTCACACAGTATCATGTGCTCCAAAACTAATTTCAACATCCTATCCTGTCAACAACTTGCGAGTGTTTATCAGCTACGTTTTCACCAAAGAGTAGAGCGTGTAGCAAGGAAAAAAAAAAAAGTGTCCTAAAGCACCTGAAATCCTGTACTAAAGCGGTTAGTAGGTGATTGTTAATTAGCTAGTTTATAAATAAATTTAAAAAAAACCTTAAATAAATAAATGAATCCGTTTTTCTGATTTGTAGTCATTTTGATAGAGCTGTTAAATCTGTGATCAGCAGCCTAGTTTACATCAAGGTAGCTATAGAAAGTTCTTCAACATGGTCATAACATAAAATGTTTTCTCCTTTACAAAGCAATTAGCTAAATATAAGATGAAGAAGTAGAATGAAAACATGGATACCTTTACAGACACCTTATTCTCCTGCCGGCACTCTTTCCGTCCCTCCTTTTCTCTTTTCTCTGATTTGCGGCGGATGCGCAACGCTGTGTGCCATGACGATGATTTCCTGGATTCAAAAGCAGGAGATGAAAAATTGAGAAGTATGAAAAATGAGTTTCAAATTGCATAACGTTCGAAACTGATTCCAAAGTATCTCACTGGTTTAACACTAAAATGTCTAATGTCTGTTAAAGGTGCAATGTGGAATTTTTAAAAGGGTATCTAGATGTGTAATAATGAAGAAAATTGAGCTAATTTGACCAAATGTTTGCTATAGGTAGAAGAAAAAAAATTCAATGTAGTACACAAACTTCATCGTAGTACACAAACTTACCATTATTTATTTATTTTATTTGCATTTTCTATTCATGACTTACTTGTACTCGATTTCTATAAGCATGTGTGTAACCCAACTCTGAATACATGTAACTTTCAGCCTTGAAGTTGTGAGGCAAAGGTGCTAACCACCATCCCCCCTCTGACTCAAACCAATATACTCACACTGAACATCCTTTCAACACACTTAGTACTGCTTGTCTTTATAGCATACAGTTGTAGAAGAGTGATGATTTATAATCCCACTTTTTTCCTCATGTTGTCTCAGGGAGTTTTTCTTCACCATACAAATAAAACTGAACTGAACTGACCTGCATTATTCTGGGACACATACAGTATTTATCCTGGACGAGCTCTGTTAGTTTCTATTTAAAACTTTCTGCTGTTGTCGTGCTTGTGGTCATGAACTGCGTCTCAACTCGAAAACCTTACATTAAAAAGTTTTAACTAATCTACAAGACTAACTATAATTATAATGTTAATACTCAGCCAGTTGTTTTGCCTACTTGAGGGTGCTGTTGGTGTAGTCGGGGGCACGGATGGAGGTGTGGCCCAGCACGTGGGCGGGGATCCAGCCCTCGGCTGCTGGGCCCTGTTCTGTGGGAGCTCGGAACACCAGGAACATGCTCTGCTGGTTGGAAGCCAGGATCTGCACAGCCTCGCCCTGATGCACGCTGATCTCATCCTCTTTTAAAGCCACGTAGTCCTGCGTCACCAACATGGTGGACACGCTGCTACTGCTGCTGCTGCTGCTTTCACTCTGACAGCACAGCATACATACACAGGCACGATATTAGGATCAGAGCATGCTTTAGAGAATTTATTTTAAATGAACGATTTATAAATTAAGATTTTAATTTTACAGTTAAAGTTATGTAGCAGAACATTACTAAATATGAACGTTGTTTACAAATTCACACAATGTTCCTCTGACTCATAATATATAGTCAATCAGCAGACGTGTGTGGTGTCTGAAGCAGTATCCTAGAGTCTTCTTAGATGGTAATTTCAATGCATCCATTTTGTCAATCATACATCATTGTATTAGTCTTTTTTTTATTTTTCACTTTTAAATCGTCTTGCTTTAACATTAGATCATACTACATTTTACAGCAAAGAAAAAAATGCTATTTCCTTCTTCAGTCCACATTTTCTATCCATGATTTTTTTCAGGTTTATATGCAAACACTTGTATTTAAAGCCGGTGGTCTAGATCCTATCGAAAAAGCCCGTCTTGGACATTTCAAATTAAGAAAAATCTGGCAACCACTAAGCTGTGAACTACACACAGGTCATCTTAATAATCTGAATAGGGAGCCCAGAAAATCAACTTAAGCTTGCGCATAACCCAACTCTGAATACAAGGAACTTTCCCTGTGTAAATAGGTTGGAAATGAAGTTGGAAGATATTTAGATGAGAATATACAGTATATATAAATAATTTGTGTACACATGGTGTAACTAAGACAAACAACAGAACCCCATTTATCAGTCATTTATTAAAGTTTAAATGATAGCAATAAGCTTCCCTTACTTATTGTACGTTAGTCTGATGTGAAAATAAAGACGCAAACTTTTATAAACTAAAATAAAGACACCAAACAACGCTGATCTTATACATTTGAGCAAAGAGGGAGATTGTGTATAAATTATTTGTAGCTGACGGTGACCTCACGGTTGGGGTGCCATTTTTATTTCACTGATATTACATTTACAGATTTTTAACTAAAGGTAAACGGCATTTTAAACACAGGTAAAATATTCCATAATCATTAAACTACTTCAAAAATCTTATATATGTCAATCTCAGGCTTGAACCATCATTTTCTATGAGGTGTCCCTTACAGGTTATTAAAAATGTACAGTTTCATTAGTACATTCTCTCAATCCTGTTAGCTGAACACATTCACCCCCTACGAATTGCCTGGAATATTCCAAGTTGCATCATCTAAATTTCCTGAAGATCATGGGAAGAAGAAAAGTTATCTTCTTCTGTTTTCTTTATTTGCAATGATATCGTGATGATGACTGACAAGGTCACCTTGAACGTACAACGCTTTTACCAAAATTTATAGATTGAAAGTAACTTATTCATGTCAAAAAACCATTTTAATTTTGTGTATTTGCATACACATTTCTATTCTAAAACCCTCAACCCTATTATTTTGTCAGCAAAAAAAAAAAACAATGTAAATAAGATGGGTTAACACATTTTTAAATGTTTAAATGCATGTGTTCTTAGATTCAATGTTGAAAAATGTTTCATTTTTAATAGTTACAAGGTATAAATGGCACCGCAATTGTGAAATCAGCCAAACTGTTTCTTTCTTTTTTTTTTAAAATGTAGTTATTGTGAGTTATTGTAGTTATTGTATTGTAGTTAATCATAGCTAGTCGTTGCCCTATGAAATTCTGCACATTGGCATTCTACACTGATTGTAACAGAGCAGAAACTTGTGACAAATTGACAAACTGCCTTATATAGTGCGTATGCAGAAGAATGGAGAAAGTGTTTAGTGGCATGAAAGCAAGGCGTCTGTCGAGTCAGGAAGCTTCTCTTCATTAAGTAGCTTTAGTTTAACTGCATCTTCTTTGTGGCATCTCGCAACTTCCCAAGTTTGTTCAAAATGTGGCAGCAGACTGATTAGAAACAGCCGAATGAAGAATGTTAGTATGGGTTAGATTGCTTTCATGGATTGAGCTCTTTCTGTGGTAGAAGAATGAGTAGCAGAGGACAGCAATAGATCTGTGTGTAGATCTTTGAAGAACATTCAAGAAGTGGAGCTATTTCCAGTTATTCCAAGTTAGTACACAAGCTTAGGCCACTTGAGCTGGCGAGGAATTTCTCTGGTTTTGGAACACATCCCGTTGGAAAGTTAGTAGAAAGCCGGAATTAAGCCTGGGTTAGGAGGGAGTCGGGTCCTTACCCCGTTGCTGTGCAGGGAGTGCTCGCTGGCTGATGAGCATGTGCTGACGCGGTCCGGTTCCTTGCGCTTCTGGTTCTGCTCTGGAACTGACGCCCAAATGGAGGACGAGGAGGGTTTGGGGCCGGAGTGGCATGAACTCAGGGGGTTTGTTGAAGGTGAGATTAGTGGTGAAGGGAGCCCTGATCGAGGTCTGGACAAAGCGAGGGACATTGGGGACACCGCAGCTCGAGGAACTGAACGAGCCTCCTCACGCTGCTCATTCAAGGGGACCTCGAGCGGGCGTGTCCCGAACGTCTCAGGAAACGTACCTGAGGCTGATGGGGGGTGGGGCTGCATGGGTTGGGGAATTCTGGATCCACGAGGTCGGGAGCTGACGGCAACGCTGGTGCCCGGGTTGGAAGTGCTCGCGCCCACATGGTTCCGCTGGTACTCGATGGGAGACGTTAGTGCTGAGGGACAGAAAAATGGCTTTAGATAACATTCTAGAATAAGAAGTATTCATCTGTATTAGTATGACTTTTTGACTTTGCTGTAGATTGCATTACTGCATACGCTGTATTATATCTGTCTACAGAAAAGCAAACTTAGTGTCCCCGTACTCATATAGAAGTGTGTTACCATTGAGGAAATTCCTCTGGTTCTCCAAGATGCTGCTGATCTGCTGTACCCATGCATGACACACGGCCGGGCTAGAAGAGTGGAGGACGAAGCGCTCGGTGACCCCTGTGGATGACCTCGATGTGAGAATGAACCTACAGGGGTCGCTGTCTGAACTCTCCTCCAGGCCCAACCAACTGACCTGCAACCGAAAGGGACACACAATGGGTCATTTTCAAATCATTTCAAATCACTTAATTTGGAATGTAGAGAAGTAAGCTGAGATGACAGTGTTTTAAATAATACTGAAAAATGACACAAAGTGTCTTATATCTGTTTATAGTTATGTTTTCTGTTGTGTAGCCTACTGGCAGCTGACATACAGACAATGTTTTACCCACACAGCTGCATGTCTCTTGTGATTGGAGGTTTCCAATTGGCTATGGTCTGGCATATATTTTATGCATCAAATGCTATATAAACAAAGTTATTATTGTAAACACGGCATAGCCTTAAGCTTCCAACCATTGGAACACACTGTTTTTACCTTGATGCTGTTCTTGAACAGATAGCCAGGAGTAGAGAAGCCCTTCTTCTTATCCAGTGGCTCACTGAAGATGACGATCTGCTCGAAGAGGAAGACGCGCCTCTCCTTGGCCCGGGAGAGTAGGCTGGAGTCCTGATCCGACACCATGAATGTGTCTTGGAGGAGGAGCCGGCCCTGAGCTACAATTTTGCCCTGAATACACACAGAAAAAAAAAAAATTGAATGACACCCAAATGACCTTTCACACATAATGTATATCCTACAACACACATATATACTATATTTGTTAAATAGGGTTAAATAGGAGCCCTGGAAAATGTATACTAAGCCTGAGATGGTTGAAATGTAGTAGGCTGGTGGTTCCAGGATTTCTGGCCCTGTCCTTTATCCAATCCACAATACTAAGGAACCACAAATGAGACTTTCTATTATAATTTGATACTAGACTTTTCTAGGGGTTGCATGACTATTTTTTTTAATTAGTTGACCAGTAATTCAAAAAAGGAATTGACTAGTCAACTAGTCATCTTTCCCATAGTTAAAGCAAAAAAAATAAAATAAATAAATCTAGGACATCACTCTTTTTTAGGCTATTTAGCATTAGTGCAGTAAAATGCTGAAAAACGATAATAAAGATCACATCAAACCACACTTCAATTAACAGCCATACACAGACTACTACTGACATTTCCAGTTTTACTGTTTTTTTTGGGTTATTATTTAAGGATGTATCAATTCTTAAAATGTGGCTGGTCAGCTGAAATTGCTGATTCTGGAACTGAGAGTGCACAGCATGGAAGCTCATGTCCATCAACAGAGCCCTCTTTATAGCTCACCAAACGGCCTTCTTTGGAGAGAGGAAGCAATCATTTTTAAATATGATCAGCAATGTCACCAGCAACATGCCCACGCAAATTAGTCTCCTTATTTGGCATCTTAGTAAATCAGGGCTTCAGTGTCTCTCAACTAACAGTTACAGTAATCTTCCTCCACTTGAAAAATCTATCCATATGGTGATAGAGTCTTACATCAAAGCCCTGGAGACGTCCCACATTCATCATGTCGTTGCAGCGTTTGGGCACAACACACATGACCTCCACTGCTTTCTGTAAAATACGGCAAAATGCAGCTTTTCATGGGACGAAACAAGGAAATGACTTGTGTGTTGTATTAAAGGGTGAGACATTGGGGCAGCAAGAAAAATGCTGAAGATGGTGTCCTTACGTCTAATTCTGCCGAATCGACACCAGCCTTTTTGGAGAACTTTAGGAAATCCTGAAGCAGGAAATGAGCATAAATAAACCTGACATTTCATCTCATTGCAAGACAAATCATCACAGCAAATTAACAGCAAGACACCTACTATTGGTACTTTATTACATACGTTTGTGTATAAATCCATTATGGTCCCCTAGTGGACAATAACTATTTTTAATGGCAGCCTAACAATTAGTCACAAATTTATTTACGTATTGCAGTTGAGACCCTAAATTGACATATATCCTTTCTAGTACATAAAAACTAGTCCTGTTAATATATTTCTGTAAATGTTAATGTACCAACTATCATAGGTTCATACCGGCTGCCCTGTCTATAAAAGGTTCCTTTGTCATTTTTTTATTTAAATCTTTGTGTTCATAGACTAAGTGCAGTCAGTCATTCCATAATAGTGTTAAAAGACATCATTACATCTCATCCCAGGCACCGCAATAAAAGTGTATGAGTCAGAATGACACTCCTCACCTTTAGCAGGAGCTGGTACTTCATGATCCTCTGCACAGGTTTGATAAGCAGGTCTGTGATCTGCAGCCTGTGGCCTAGTCGCTGCTTTAGATCCTGTCAAAAGAAAGAAAACTTTCAATATGAAAGCAGGTCCCATGAAAAAAAAACAATCAACCAAAATATGGCTAATCATGAATGAATGATTCATTGGTTCAGCCTTGCTTCTTACCTCAAAATATGTGTCTATGTATTCGGAGACAATGTGCTCAGATTTGGGCTTGTTCTGGCAGTAGACGATGTACATGTGTAACCGGCGTTCCTGTAGGATGAAATACAGTAAATAAATCAATCAGGCATTATCAACACCACAAATATCAGATTCATGGTAAAAATATAGAAGATTTATATCATCTTTGACAGCAACATGTCCCACCCATTGAAATGTAAAAAACCCAGGGGGAAAAACTACATACTTGTTTGATGAACAAGGGCGCTAGCCTATTGGGATCCTCTAGGCACTTTTCCAGCTCACCTAGGAAGAAGCTTTGGGAAAAAATAATAAACTCAATAAAAGTAAAGAACATGGAGGCCAGGGTATGCTTAAAGACTACATATCTACATTTTGACCTGATCAATCAATACCTGATATAGGTCTAGATTTTGGGCCAAATCATGTAGCCTCATCAGGTTTCCAAATTTTGGGCCAAATTATGTAGCCTCACTAGGTTTTAAATTTCTGGGCAAAATCATGTAGCCTCATCAGGTTTTAAAACTTTGGGCCAAAGTTTGTAGACCCATCAAATCGTAACAGAGCTTGGCCCAAAATCTTTAAAAATGATTTGGGCCAAATCATGTTTTAAGATTTTAGGCCAAGCTCTGTTAAGATTTGATGGGTCTACATAGTTTGGACCCATATCAGGTACCATTTAACATTAAAAAATGCATACCCAAAGGATATTATAACACAATTTGCTCCAAAATCAGTATTTTATTTGGGTCTACATTTCGGACCAAACCACATAGACCAATCAGCTATTAACCTACTGGACCAAATTGTTGTAAGACGTGATGAAGACCCAAACTAGGTATTGATTACTACAGATAAATGTTGATCCACAAACTATTAAGATCATTTGGCCCAAAATGTGAACAGGTTAGCTTTTTACCATTTTGGGCCAAAATTTATTAAGACTATCAGACATCGAGTTTTGGAACAAATTATTTTGATACCTTTAAGGTCCACATTTTGAATGAAATTAATGAAGTTAATACTATAGCCCAAATGTCAATGTAGACCCATATCCATTATTAATTAACATAATTAGAATGTAGAAATAGAGGAAAATCACATAAGTTGGGCCAAAATCAATATCTGATTAGTGTCATCATTTTGGGCTAAATTACATAGTTACTTTGTGGGTCTACATTTTAACAATAGTAATCAACACCCAACACAGATTTACAATTTGGCCAAACCCATCATGTTTTAATATTTTGGGTCAAATTCTTATGGATTTGGCCCAAAATAAAGACCTATATCAGCTGTCGATATATATTGGACCAAATTGTATTAATATCCTTTGGGTCTACGTTTTTATGTTAATCAATAACTACACCAATCAATACCTGATGTGTCTATATTTTTGGCCAAATTATGTTAACACCCATCGGGCCTACATTTTAGCTAAATTTATCAACTTTTTTGGGTCTACATTTTGAACTAAATTATATTAATAGTGTGGCCCAAAATGTAGATCCATATCAGTTTTTGATTAACATTATTAAAATGTACACCTAGTGTATGAAGACAATTTGGCCCAAAATCAACATCTACATCTTCACAACCGTAATCAATACCTGACATGTAGATCTATGTGTAGATCTACATTTTGGGCCAACGCATGTAGACCCATCATGGTTTAACATTTTGGGTCAAAATCTGAATGGTCTGCATAGTTTGGCCCAAAATAAATTCATGTGCTGTTTCCACTGTAGCTATGGAGACTAGGAAATGAAGTATCTATTATTTCATTTTCTGCTGAGGATTTCTTACATGCACATTTAAACATTTAAAATATACAGGTGGATGGGAAACCCACTACTGTGTGCCAGCGTTGGACCACCTACTCTTTGTGCCAGTCGTAGATCTGATGAATGTTTCCGAACACAATCTTGTCTTTGCCCTTCATGTCATCCGGAACCCCCTCTTCCTTCATTCGGCTCATGTAGCCCTGCAAAGACAGGGAAAGTCCAAGGACATCGTTACCAGGGAGACAATGGCACAGACGTCAAACAATGGCACAATCTGAGGAGGTGGCACCACCCACAGCCACCAGTTTACTTCCTGTTCCAAGCCTCCACAATGCGCGTGAACATGTGAATGGCTGTGTGAGAGCAGTACTGTGACAGTCACATTCTCAAGCTACAAACGTGTCCATGAGGCTTGAAAAGGGTGAGTCATCGGATTCAACCGAACAGCTTACTGTATAATTATACACATCCTGCTACACACAGCTTCCTATACTGTTCCAGTGCTAAGAGGCATCAGATGACCTCCGAATCTAATTCTAGACACCACAATCCTACGGTGTGACCTCATTCTTACCTCCACCACCGCACCCAGGTCTCTAACATAGTCCCGCTCTGTCTCCACCAGCTCCAAAAGCACATAGCTGCAAACAGATAGAGGCAAGGTTAAATAAGGACATCTGAAAATTCTTCAAAATCATTCTTTGAGACGCTAACCAGGAACAAGCAACAGACTTTGTTAGGTCGCAAACCAACAATTTTCTAGCTAGCTCACTGTTTTAATGTGTTCTTATTTATCACATGTCAATGTGTAATTACAAAATGTTTGCTTTCAAGGTACTAATAACTTTTGCTAGATAGCTAGGCTGATTTATTTTAATGCCTCATAAAAATTTCTCTGTAATGTACCTAAGGCAAACAGCAGTTATCAAAGTCTAATCTTGACGCGATCCAGACCCAAGGCTAATCTATGACCTAATCAGTGGTGACTAAAAGTATAGTATTTAGAAAATAGAGAATTATCTATCTACTATCCCACTGAAACTGTCATTTCCTTAACCATGATAAAACAGTAAAGATGAGAAGGTGCAAGCTAGATAATGTTGTATGAACTATTTTATTCTGCAATTAAAGCTAGTGCCAGTTTTGCTAGCAAGCTAGATAACATTTCGTAAACAACTATATTGTACAGTTTACAAAAGTATTCAAGTTTGCTGGAAAAAATTAGCCTAAATATTAGATTGTGTTTTATAACCAGTATTTTAAACAGTACATCTTACCAAAGAATAAAAATAAGTAACTTACAATTACTATTTATTTACTAATTATAAAATAATCATGCTCTTGCTGACCCAGGGAGTTCTTTTGCAGAGTCACGTAATCAGATCAAACTATAATTTAGCAAAATGAACCAAGTTCCCTTCGCTGCAGAACCAAAAGTCCAAGGGGTGGAGTCGGCCTTGATCCAGCTCCTCCGGGGATAGAGACAACTAAGTTTGTTTCAAGCTAAGTGTGTTTGTTGTTCTGTGTTGTAGAGCATCTTATGGGTTAGGGTTAGGGGGTAGAGTTTAGGGATTAGGGTTAGTCTTACAGGAGGAGTTTGATCAGGTCCAGCTCCACCTCTTGGACTTCTGATTCTGTAGCAAGGACTCTATCTCAAATGAACAGGACTTGTTAAGCCTGGGATGCAGGTGCTTACTGGCGCCTCTTGAAGATGCCTGCCTTATGTTCATCCAGCTCCTCCGCAGGTGAAGAAGAAGAGAGCAGGGAGTTATCTGAGGGGTTACAGGAGGGACTGTTGCTGTCTACATGCTCAACTGAGAGGGAACTTGGCCGATCCTCCAGACTCTGAGAGACAAAAAAGACAATAGAGAGAAAAGAGGAGTAGAATGGCAGATCTGGATAAAAAATTTGAGCTTACAAGATTCTAAGAAGCACAATATACCATCTTGCTCTTGACGAGTTCCTCAATGGCACTGACAAGTTCAGCAGCACTGGGGGTCTCTGAACTGCTGGGCCGCCCGGAAAGACGGGAAGCCTGGGGGTAGAGAGGTAAGTATGAGTTTCTGCACTTATTTTCTTATTTTCTGCCTTATTTTCTTGCCCCACCAAACACTATTTAGCAACTGTTGCTATACAATATTGCCTCGATCAAGCTTTCAGCATCTGGTGCACCAGCACATTCTGTAGGCAAATTCTGGGGGAGAAACACCTGATACCCTGACAGAGTGCAGTGGGGGTTTATTCTATCTACTTCCAAAGACTATAAAGATCATTCATTCTTCAGTAAGTGATTTATCCTGGTCAAAGTTGTAGAGGATCCCGAGCCTTTCCCAGGAACAACTGCTGTGAGACTGGAATACACCCTGGATGGGATGTCAGTCCATCACCTAGGGGCAATTTAGATATGCCAACACACTGACCGGAAGTGGGAGAGAACCAGAAAACATGGAGAAAACCCACGTATACACTGGGAGAACATTCAGAGCTCAGCATAGACAGTAACCTGAGTGTCAGATCAAACCTGATCCCTGGGACCCTGTTGCACCACCATGCCACCCAAGACAAACACAAAAAAATGTCAGCTTTGGATTGGATTGCAGATGGATGTCACTGAACAGTGACATCATAACCAAAGTTTGTTCTGTCTGCTCAAAGGCGAGTCCATTAATTTGCTCTTTAGCTGGATATATGAGAGAACCTGGCAAACTAATAAATTTTCTCCCAAGTTAATAATTTGCCAATCCCAAACCACTAGCTAGTTTTACCTTGTTGTGTGACAGCCACCAACTGAGGAAGGTGATGGTTAGCCTGTGCTTCTGCCAAGACACTCAGAAACCAGCCTCACAGGGCAGCTTAACACTCAGAAGAAAGCACTTTTGCTGTCTTGGATTTCTTGCTATAGATGGCTTCATCAGAGCTATGGATGGCATTGTCAGGAAATCAGCTTCTATCTTAAAATCCTGAACCCTAAAACAGATTTATCATATCTTGTGGTAGATGCTTAATCAATGCTTAATCAAGAAGCTTGCCCTAGATATAGATAGCAACAGTAACCAAGTGTGGGCAGGGTTTGGGATCAGTCAGCTGGGTGTGACCATTTGGTTGCTGATTTATTGAATTCATGTAAATATTGGCTACTGGAGGGTGGTAGAGGTGGTTAATATGATAATACAATTAAAAAATTTCACAAGAGCTTCTAGATCCCTGACCATTTGCAGTATTTCACCATATCAGTCAAATTTGGTGTACACAGCCATAATTAGTGGCCTTATGCTCATTAATTAAAAACCTTCAGAAGTTGTGCAGCTTGTAATTCTGTGCAGGTCTCATATTTAATCCAATGTGAACAAATTCTCACCATTGCAGTTCAAGGATCCTGTCCAGATAAGGTACAGGCTGTGGCTGGTCCCAGGACTTGCTAGCCAATAAGGTGCCAATTACAAGGTTTTGGGTGGGGCTTGGTTCAGAAAAGGCTTTTAGGTTTATGGAATTAAGAGTACTTGTAGCACACATGACGTCCTGCTGCATGTGGTGATACGTACTCTAGAATACTCCATTAAAGGGAAGAGGGCATTCTGTGCACTACACACTAGGGTTTAGTTTTGGCTGTGACCAGGTCTGACCAATCAAAACTTGGGTCAAGGGCTGATGGAGTATTCAAATGACCAACATTTGAGCAAAGAAGGAAAGAATCAGAAAAGTCAAGGCATTTAAAGAAATGAAATTAATGAAGAAGGAAAGGTAAAGAAGGAGACTGGCTTTGCTGGAAAAGGAAGCTACATGGAGAGGTACGGGAACTGGGACAAAACGGACACGGAACAAAAATCAACGTAATGCTGGGGAGTAAAACCACATTAACAAACAAGAGACAAAAAAGTCAGTAGTATTCGATGAAAAAGAGTCAAAGAAATATCAGTTTTATCCACCATTCGGGATAAAACATAGCAACCACTAACTTAACCACTATCCTCCATCCACAATAGAAAAATCAGCCAGAGTTGCCTGATTTTTGCTTGGCAGCAAAAAAAACAGAACTTATTTTAGCCTTTATCAATTACAAAACTATGTACAAATTCTTGTAGCATTTTGAAAATAAGGTTTTCTGGTGATATAAATTCAGTATCAATGGAGCATAACACTAATGAAACACTACCTATTTCAGATTTCTTTATGATAGGATTTTTTTTAGGTTCAGGTTCAACTTTATTGTCATTGTCAGATTATGAGTACAGATACAACAAAATGCAGTTTGCTATACATTGCCATCCTAATTAGTGCTAGAGGTGGAGGGGTGGAGCTTTACCTTTTCATCCTGCGAGTCCTGATGGAGGAGGCTGTGCTGTTGGATGGCCATTGGTGGTGGTAGGGGCACGGCATCGGCGCCCTCTTCACCCTCTTCCTCTCCGCAACTCTGCATGCCCGAAGAGGATGATTTGGAAAGTGTGCCGCTGCTCAGGCCCTCATATCTCATCCTCTATTGAGATATAGGGGGAGGAAAATGAGAAAAGATTCTGTGCTTTTAGTGAAATGTGAATCCATGTTATTTGATTATTTCCTATAAAAAACTAGAAACTACAGTCCCTAATAACTTTCACATCACTAGTGCAGAACTTTAACCCCTAAGCTACCATTGCACTTGTAGTCTCATTTGGGACCATGAAGAAAATAAAATATCATTCTAACCAAGTTTCAAAGGATATAACTTTACCAAAGCTAATTAAATTATGTTCCATAGCAAACTTGTCCACTAGAAATGGTATGTGGCTTAAAGTTATAAACAATATAAATAAATAAAATAAAAATACAAGAGCGTGTTCTAAGGGTGCAAGGTTATTCTGCAGATCTAAGACGATCCATTCCCTTTTTCTGGGAAATAGTTGACCTTCGAACTGAAACAATTCTCAAAAAAATGGATTTTACTGTATTTACATTTAGAGAATTGCATTTTCATTTTGCAAAACAGATATGAGAATAAGAAATCTGACATGTCCCTCATAATAAAGCTATATGTCCCTGTGAATGAGCTGTTTCTATAGAAATGATAATGTATTAGAAACCTGCAATTTGAATTACAACCAGAATTACGGTCTGCTTCTGACCAATCAGAGTTGAGAATTCAGCTGTGGTGTAATAATAATAATTATAATAATAATCCATAATACTATAATATTAAGTCCTAAGAAAATGTGGTTGTAATAATGAATAGCTTCATCATAACTAAACAATGAAAGAAATGAAATCTCCTTAATATTTCCTGCTAGAGAATCTCTGTATCACATGGTTATTCTGTGTCCTGATTACAAACATCTTCGGCGATGTGAAGTGACAGTGCGACGGTGTCACATGTACACAAAAGCAAATGTTTTGTCATTTCGTTGGTTTCGTCTCTTACCTCCTCGACAGTCTCATCCTGTGGTGTCGCTGCGTTCTCGTCTGAGTCCCTCTGAGATTCGCCACTCTTGCGGTTCTTCTTGTGCTTATGTGCGAGTTTCTTGGCGTGCCCGTCTGCTTTACCACTGCTGAGACGCCGCACTGGGCTCGTCAGCCACTTGCGCAAGGTATTTCCTGGACGCTTGGCACCCGGCGAGCCATGCAGGTGCCCTGGCTGCAGGGTGGCGCTGCCTGATATTCCCCCATCATTACTAGACACGGAGAGGGTGTCTGGAAACAAGGATGAAAGGGGTGAAAATGCTGCAATATGGCTTTTAACTCTTTATTAAACCTTTTTTTTTTTAAATGAATGACATTCACACATGGATGTTATCTCATGTATATCATGCATATTCAATAATAGAGCATAGTGTACATATATATATTTATATATTATGCTCTATTATTGAATATGGATGATATACATGAGATAACGTCCAGCATCATAAAAACGTCCGATATTATAAAATAATTAACAAGGTGGACACCGCAACACTCAAGCTTTGGATATGTTTTTAAAAGAAAACATGGAATTTAACTTCCCACTACCACATATCAACAGGCTAACATCATATAATTGTTACGTCTCAAAGGGTGTTACGTTGCTCTGATCTTGTTGGCTTTATGTAAAACATTTTCACGCACCAGAACCCATGACTAATAACTTTCTGCAAATGCAATACTGAT
Organism: Pangasianodon gigas; assembly: GCA_022758105.1. Lineage (NCBI taxonomy): Eukaryota > Metazoa > Chordata > Actinopteri > Siluriformes > Pangasiidae > Pangasianodon > Pangasianodon gigas. The sequence continues at coordinate 10,624,622 of CM040454.1, read as the reverse complement.
TAGTGGGGAGTAAATATAGACGGAGCCTAAATCGTTATTTCTGATCGTTGTCATGGTTACAGTGACATAATGGAGTATCAGAAGCATTGTTTCAGTGCTGTGATTACATTTTGACCACGGACATAACTGAAAAATTTGGAAAGAGATGTAATTTTGCTCATAACTTGGGGAAAATTTAGGAGAGGACGAGAGCCTTGCTAAAAACTATGCTCAAGTCTCATTCATTATACAGTGGATAACTTCACCTTGATTTTATAGACGTAAAGCTAAAACTCTACTGAAATAAAAAAAAAGATCCTGATGCTTATACCGAAGAGTAATGATTTATAATAGCACTATCCGGGGTCACCCAGATGAGGATGGGTTCCCTTTCGAGTCTGGTTCCTTTCAAGGTTTCTTCCTCATGTCTTCTCAGGGAGTTTTTCCTTGCCATCATCGCCACTGGCTCGCTCATTAAGGAATAAACCTAAATCTAGATCTGTATCCGAATATCTGTAAAGCTTCTTTGTGACAAGGTCCGTCGTTAAAAACGATCTATAAATAAAATTTATTACATATAGAGTATGCTCTAATTATAGCCAATGTAGTTCTAGTTAACTATCTAGGCTAAGAAGCAAACTGCAAATGTACAGTAGAGTACAGTGTGCTAGAAGTGATGGTGTAGCATGAAGCTGAATCATGAATGTGATGCTAATAATTTTAACCTCATGATTATATATGAAATTGTGATAAAGAAAAAAAAGTAAGGTGATTCACATTTTTCTCACACATCTATGCTTCATAAAACATTCAGAACTCATAAGTGACTAGCTAACACTCCTCTGTGGGCAGAAGTGTGACCAAAGGGTTTTCACACTCATGAATATTTAAAAGCAAGTCCGAACCGTTTGCTCATATACATATACAGTACATACACTAGTGTGAGATTGCATGCTTGATACCAAAGGCTCTGAACCAAACGAAGCACCGCTATTTTTAGTCAACTGCGCCGTTTTCTATTTCTACCTCTTCTCAGAAGGGAGAAGACTTTTTATAAATTCTGTGCTGTGGCCTTTGAGCTGAACCAAGCTGAGCTTTATGTAAAGCTTGTGTAAGATGTTCTGCTTCGTATCGAGCTCTCTTATCTCCTCTAGGCTCGCAGGTCTTAAATAAACCTGTATTTCTGCAAGTTGCTAATTGGGAGTTTTATTTTTGGAATGCTTGTTAATAGGGTCTTTACACTTGGAGCGTGAAATGTGCATCGTTTCTCAACACACATTATATGCCAGCAAAAAAGGCCCACAGGCTGTGTGTAATATACTATACGCACAACAGTCCCTAGAGTTTATACTGAATGGTGCAGGAAAAAAAAAAAACAAAAAAACATCCAGTGAGTGGCAGTTTTGCAGGTGGAAACGGCTTGTTGATTAGAAAGGAGAATGACCAGACTGGTTCAAGCTGACAGGAAGGTTATGGAAACTCAAATAATCACTCTTTACAACCGTGGTGAGCAGAAACGCATCTCAGAATGCACAACTTGCCAAATTTTGAGGCGGATGGGCTACAACAGCAGTAAGACCACATATACAAATATGACAAACACCAACCAGGCATTTCCAAATTGTATACATAATAATAATAATAATAATAATAATAATAATAATAATGTCTTGACCACTCCCACCTACTGACACAACTATTATTTTGGTTTGTACCCGCAATATTTTCTAATGGATATTTTCCCCCAAAATATAAACAAATACGTCATTTAAACCACAAAGCCCTTGACCAGGAGTTACTAGGATTCAAAGAATTAATGAAAAGGGGAAGTTATACAGACGCAGTAACGTCCTGTGCTGTACAGTCAAGTTAATCAACATGGCCTTTCTTTGTTTTGCAAAGTAAACACCGCTACTCGAAACCTCGAGTCTTCAATGAGGTCATGTGGAGGACTGCAGCTGTAGTACTGCGAGCACAAAGACTTTCATGGTGCTACAGCTAAGCCAAGCAATTCCTCCACCAGCACCATATTAATGATTAGGGTTATGAATATGATTATTATTATTATTATTATTATCATATCCCATGTGCCCACTGTGAACACCGCTCTGGATTTAAAGCTGCATTGCAGGCTTGACAGTTAAGGTCTGTAAACAGACACGCTGACATGACGATACGTTTTCAGCTGTTGGTCTCTGTAATTTGGAACGTTGCTTTGACCTCAGTAACAGCGACCTCTGAACTTTCACACACACACACACACACACACAAAACATCTGCCAAAATAACACAACCCAGGTCCAAGTGAAGAGAATGTCGCATATATTCAGCTCGAGGCCAGTCCATGACATCGCAAACTTACATTACACACAGTTATACTGAGCATCGTAACTGTGATATTGTATTTTTGTATCGTGATAGCTGCCTAAACTTTTATGACGGATTACAGTATCACATTATTCCACACTACTGCCGAATGCTCGAATGTGATTGGTCAGAAGGTGTTGATTAATTTTCTATAAAAGCAGCTCTGACATTAGTTCCGGATGCAAGGTTTATATTAATGTGCTTCTTCTAATACGTTGTCATTTTAATTTTAACAACTTACACAGGGACTTTTATGGCGGACATGCCACGTAAACAGATTTTAAAAAATGTGTAGAATTGTTGATATGGTGACATGCGGAGATGTTAATTTAACATTTATGGAAGGAGTCTGTTTTTCTGGCACGGAACAGTCTTCAGAACAGAGGGCTTTGCAATTTATTGTTAACATATAAGTGGAATAAAACATTTCTGGATGTGTTGGTATTGGAAAATAATCAACTCTGGTGTGTAATCAACTAACACAGTGTCGGGCCACATTACTCCAACACCTGCTGGGTATTATTCCTTTACTTTTTTTTTTTTTTTCAGGAAAATTACTGACATATTAAAGACACACTTTATTGTTTTAATATTAGACCAATGTTACAGTATGTACGGAAAATGCTTTTCTCATAATAACCAAAGCATTTAAGGTCTGTGCGTGTGTGTGTGTGTTAACACCTCCACTGCATCAAAGTATGCAAGAAAAAGGATGTCATTCACTCCCAGCCAAAGGTGTTGCATATGCAGTGACCTGAGAAACAAAAGCCTCTATTCATATCTGTGTTAATGAGCTCTTCCTCCATCAGTCAAGTCCAACTCAGCATGAACCGTTCCTTCAGAGGCAGGAGAAAACAGGAGAAAACATAATACTTCACATCTGAGGCATCCTCCGTTTATAAAATCCCCCTTTTCCACCTGCTGGATTTTTGTGATATCACTTTATGGCTAGTGCCCCGGTGAAATAGAGATTTCTTTATTTCTTTATCTAGTCGGAAATTATTATATTAATAGGATTGGTGGAAAGCATGAGCACACCTGCAAAGGAGGAGTTTATATAGAAATCAAGGTTGCCAGATTTGGATCTGGATGTATTTCATGATTAATGATGGAAATCAAAGAAAGGCAATACAAGAAACCTGATAAAAAAAAAAAAAAACGTATCTCACCATGAAGACCTGTTGCTAGTAGCAAAGTGCAGCAAAAAAATGAGTGATTTCGACGCAATGAAAACAAAAACATTTTGATTACAGCTGTAGAGAAGCGCTGTTCTGAAGAGAAACAAAACCCGCTCTTCACTGCAACCTGACTCGATCCAAGGTAACTAATGTAACTAGCTAATGCACTTCATTTAAAATCAACTAGCTAACATTATAACATAACGGGGAAACATAAACACATCTAAATCAGGTGTTCTATGACGTCCCTGATTGATTAATACTCAACTTGTACTAGGTCTGAAAAAAGTGGTATTGACACATCCCTCATTTTTCATCAGACCACTTAATACTAATAGTTTGAACAATTTTTCATTTTGTGGGACAAGATGAGACAGTAATTTGCATTTCTTCTCCTTGGCTTCTCACATGTTTCGTTCTACAAACAATCTATCGGCTAAAGTTGTTTTGATATTTGCAAAGTAGTTCTGCTCTTTCCATTATCAAACATTTTAAAGTGCAGTGATGGAATCCCATCCATTTTGTGGCATTTTTTACTAGCTATGGTACTTGGATAGTGCTTGGATAGTGCTTGGATAGGGAAGCCATAATTTTCTCAGTATCATACTTCAGTATCACTGTTTACCAAAAGGTTCATTATTATATACTAAGCTAAGTGTATAACTATATACTTAGCTATAAATAAGATATAGTTCTGAAAGCTCCACTGGAATAACATATGCTTACATCCTCTTTTACATGCATCTCCAGAAGCAGACGTTCCAATTCCACTGAAATCTACATTTCTAACCTAAACATTACTGACAAATTATAAACAACTATAAGTTTACGATATGAAATGAATTCTCACTTCGATTACCAGCATCATCGACATCAGCCTCTGTCTCATCACCTGAGGTAAAAGTTACTCATGAGCCTGTTCACTGGTCAGTGTTGTCTCTTCTCTGTTTTGATGATGATGTGATGGCGCAGGAGAACCGCAGACATTTAGACACCTGGTATCTGATTACAAACTTTTGATTAGGCTTAGGTCCGTTTTGCTATGGATTGTCCAACAACTTGGTCAAATCACACTAGCAAGGTTTTAGACGTCTTTAGGCAGACAGACTGTTTTTATTGCTGCGTTTGTTTATACAATTTTTACAGGCAGATGCCGACACAAAGTTAGAAAGTAGCCTAAACACAAACATTCCCATGTCGTATTCACTAAAATATATTTATGTTTTCTTGAAGTACAGGTGTCAAAGTATATTATTGGCCAAAAGCCTCAATTTGGTCACAGTGATATCCAATGGGTTCTACACAAATCTATAAACATCTAGACTTTCTATCTGTTTAGTCTCGAACACCTTGACAGTAAAGCCTGATTAGTGCATTCGGGAGTTTTGGAGGTCTGTTGAATCAGCTGAGCACTCATGCAGAACCGAGCATGGATCCATTAGTTACGTTATGTTTGACATAACCGACTAATTGGGTGAAGGTATGTGTGTTTCTCCGGAGCCGTCCTTTGATGAGGACTGACCTCCTTTGAAGTCCTTGGTTTAAAGCTTCATGTTAACACGACGCAGGGACTTGTCCTGTCTGTTCCAGCCCGATTTATGAGGGAGTCAATAGTCATGACACATTCTTGTCCTGTGGGGTGTGAAAGAAGGTCAGGTCTTGAGCAGTCTTAAGTCCTAGCGGTCTCTCAATTAAATAAAGATGTCTGCTTCATTTCCTCTGGACCTTTATAAGACACCCCTGCACACTAACACAGGCTAGCTCTTTTGAGTGTGACCATTTTAATACTGAGATGTTCCCTATGCAAAAGCAGGAGAGCAATCCAAGATGCATCAACAGAGATGACCCAGTTACTTAATCCATGAGCCACAAATAAACAAGCACCCATGACGTTGATTTATTTCGTTGTTTTTATGTTGCCTTCAGATATAAAAAGCAAGCTGTCAGATGCATGAACCTCCAATTACAGCCAAAAAAATGGGCTTGTCTGAGAATGCCTGCCGAACTTACTGAGTGCTCCACAAACAGAAATGTAGAGAGCAATGCAAGGAATGTACCATAGACCCCCTGGAGGTACGTCAAGTCTAACAACGTGCACAACAATAATAGGTGAGAACGTGGCTGGCTCACATGGGGCAAATGGAAAAGAGTGCATAAATAACTGTATTTGAACTCATACACTAAGCTGAAAAAACATCTTCTAAAAGAAAACCCCAAACATAAAGCAGGGTCCTGTATTATTTAATGATCAGACAGTATGATATCAAGAATATCATTAAACACACCAATGGGAAGAAAGATAAAGTAAGAAATAATTTGATACTAAGATAATATTACACATAAAAAGAGGTCAAGCTGTCAAGTCCATGGTACGTACCCAAATCCAGGAGCCAGACCTTGCAATTTTCAGTGTGTCCACTCGTTGATTTCATATGATACATGGGAGTTAAGGATAAAAGTGAGCTCAGGCTGTGTGCCATGCTCGAAGGAGACGTGGGTGCACGGCGTATACTGGAAGGTTTAACTGAAAACTGAAAATCTCCTGACACATAACGGATGGAGGAAGGAAAGAGAATGTGAGAGCAAAGTGAAGAGTTGTGCTGAGTGGAGAGACAGAGGGAGGGAGGAAGGGAGGGAGGGATAGAGAGAGAAAGAGAGAGAGAGAGAGAGAGAGGAAGGGAGGGAGGTGGAGAGAAAGAGGTGGTTGCTGAATAAAAAGAAGACGAGGAGGTGGAGAAAGAACAAGCAAGACATTTTCCACTCTTGATGTTTAAGTAATGAATTTTGTGAATGAAATGTGCATTCTCCAAAGCTTAATATTAAAAATCTCTTTACTAATATCTTCATCAAACCATTCAGTGAGCCCTCATGCTCTGTGGACATGGTGGAGTCATTCTGGAAGAGACACTCCCATCAGGATAGAAATGTTTCAGCGGAGGATAAAGGTGAAACAGAAGAACTTTTAATTGATTTGCAGTGACGCTTCCCATACCAGCGTTTTTCTTTTAAATTGTCACCTGTCTTCGAAAACATGTCTTTGAAAACATACGTTTTGGGTATCTAGCTATAATATCCCAGAGCCAGTAGGCTTGGGTTAGCTGGACCAGGTTGGAAATAAACTCCTCAGGAAGGTTGAGCTTGACCAAGATAACCATTTTAGGTTAGTGAAAGGTTTTCTGGGTATTATGGTCCAAGGAATATTTGTTTCAAAGAATGTTCCATGTGCCAATTTTTCTGGGTGTTCTGAGAATATTCGCAGACATTTGTAGAGAATGTTCCCAGACATTCCCACAAAGTTTTTTGTTGTTGTAGGTGCCAACATTGCTAACAAGAAAATCCTAGCAGACAGAGAGAAAAAGACCCACTTGGGTTCTATTGGCTCACAAGCCTAAGGCTTGTACATTCCTAGGTCAAAGTTCATACAGATGACGCCGTTGACCACTGCTTTAGCTGAAAAAGCAGAAGAGTGTAGTTTGTAAGTGTCTTCCGTATCACCATAGCAAGGAGTCAAGAATCGTAAATGCTACGGCTGGAGGGAATCTCTGGGAATGTTTCCATATTCCTCATGGGAACGTTATGTGAGCAACATTCTCATACATTCTTAATGCAAACCATTATTACAGCAGTTTTTTAGAACACTACAGGAATGTTACAGTCTAACCTTTTTCAAACCTGTTGAATACTTATTGACTGTTCTAATAAGGCTCTTTCTTAGCCAGGTGGCAGGTTGCTGAGTACTGGACTAGAGTAAGACTGGCAGGTTTGGGTGATATCAGGTCACAGCAGCATTTCACCTACACAGACAAGTGCCTCTCTGACGAGTGATGGCCGATTAGTGCAGGAATATAGTAATGGCATAGTGAGGAGCACAAAGGTCCCCCTGTTGAACGGTGTGTTTGGCTGGTTCCAGTGCCTGGGCTGTGGCCAGTAGGGCTTCTTCCTGTTGCTCAATGAACACACACAAGGCTCCTTTGCCACTCCTTCCAGCACCAATCAACATTCAGGGAAGGATTTGCCTTTGGTTCCACCGAGTGACTAGCATGAATCATGTGCTGCTACACCCCAGTTGTCAAAAAAATCAATGTGATGTTCCAGATCTATGGACTGTCTCTTTTTACACATTCTATAAATACTCACTGTCCCTTGCTAAGAGAGCACAATCTGTGACCTTTCTCACGACTGCAGTCAAAAGATATACAGTCTTTCGATGTCGGAATGAGAATCTGAACCGGGGCAACCTTAGTTCTCTGATTCTGTAGCTGTAGAAAGGGTGATTCAAACATAGATAAAATTACACTCTGGAATGCCTTGTATTCTTTCAGGGTTGTAAGGTGGTTGTTAATTAAGCAGGCAAGTCATGGACAGTTTGCAAGGCCAACAAACACTTGAGATTCCACAAGTTCTTTGTCGCATTTAACAGCTGAGACATATGTGAATCAGAAATATGTCCAAGTATGAAAAAAAAAACAGCTATCCAGCACTGCCATGACTTTATTCAATGCTCAGTCTTCAATTCTTCCAGTCCGCATAAATCAAGACCCTGCAAGATTGCACTGATTATGTGGTTTTACTGTATAAAATCCTTCACTACTTTTATCTTTCCTGTGACACCAAATTTATTTCATATGGTTTGAATCTGTCTCTTATTACCTTCCTACAGGACTTCCTTTTTTTTTAACCACAATGTTAAGAGGTTCCTGATCTTTCCATTAGCTTTTCCCCAATTACGGCATATTATCTGAATCCATTTGTCTACTCTGTTAAAAAAAATGATTAAAAAAAACACAATAACCCTCCCACTCACACTCACTTTGTCAGACTTGATAAACTAAAGCACAATATGCAGTACAAGATGATCCCAGTATAGATAATTCTCACAATATACAGTACAAGATGATCCCAATAATGGGCAATTTCTATGACAGACTGCACATTAACTTGTGTTCTCCACGTCACATTATATGATGAAGATCCTCTAACGATAGACCTGTGATTATAGGAAATTAGCTTGATCTGGGCTCCTGTAGAAAGCAGACTCACATAAACAAAATTTCAAATTTTCTTTTACATTGCCATAGGATAGTTTGTATCCTATGCTGTCCGCCTTTTAGTGGCTTATAGATAAGCATCGTAGCATTTAATTCCATTTTTAAGTAATAATTTTATTTCATTTCAATTAACAATTACTTAAAATACAATTAAAATTTTTAATTTAAAAAAATATATATAATTCTGACAGTGCCAGAACATTGTCACCGAATGTCTTTGGTTACCATGGCACTAAATCATAAATACTAAATAAAGTAATTTATTCCTTTTTTGATTATAGAGTTTAAAATCTAAAAAGATATTACTTGTGTTCCTAAATGTTGCTCAGTGACAGAAGAATGACGCGAAAGGAAGCAAATTGGTCGAGAAAGAAAATATACATAAGCATTTTAAGCTCATAAATTACATGCTGTCTCTTTAAAATATGAAATACAAAATAGATTCTAAAATCAGATATTTAAAAGTTATTTAATAGGAAATTAGGGGGTGGCCTAGTTGCTTCCCAAGGGCTACTATAATCCTGTGTTTTTATTATTCCATTATCTCTTAAAATGTTAACAATAAACACACCATTACAAATATTCACTAATTAATGATCTATTGACAGCCACATAACACTTCACAGGATACCCAGATAATAAATGGGAAAAAGGATTAATAATTGTCCAACATGCGCTGCCAGAAAATCACTATATACGGGAAATAAGCTCTTAGTCAGACCTTGATTCTTTCCCACATTGTGCTCCACAATGAATAGGAAACCTCACTCGCAATAGCTTCATCACAATGACAGTCCAGTCATCGCTTTAGAGCTGACCCCAGATGCCTACGCTTGGTAACTGTGCCAATTAATGCACCTGACTTCCTCTTTGTTAGAAAAGTCTGAGCAAGCAGAGTGCTTTACACGATTTACTGACTCACCGACAGTACACTGCTCTAATCATACTGGGACATGTGGTCAGAAATGCTTAGAAAGCATGAACCTGCTAAGACAGCATATATATATAATTTGTCATTCTCTCTTTTGACCTTCTGGATTGTCGGAAATACCCTGAAGCCATTTGATGGATGCCACAGGTTGCCACATGACACAGTGTCTTCGGAGTGTACTGCACTGGGAAGCATTCAATGGTGAATTATGACTAGGGGTGTTATGTTTTGAAATGTTCACAGTATGATAACCTAGTCTAAAATTGTCATGGATTCCTGATATCATGTGTACCAGTGATGTTTACTCTGACTACATTATATTACCAGACCTGCAAACCTTTGCCCATTTTGCGCAGGAGTACGCTAGTATAAGTATTTTCCCCAATAAAAATGGGAGATAAGCCAATCAACATATGAATCTGGAATGATTGACAGTTTTTTGGAACTCTCTGATATTAACTGACACCACCTGGAAGCTCCGCCCCCTGCCCCATCTCACGTGCTTTCAAGTAGACTCACAGGGCATCCTTGCTTTCTGTCGAGGTAAATTGAGTAAGGTTTGAGTTCATTAATGTGAAATAAATCTATCAATGAACGTTCACTTAAGTTACATTAGACGAGCAGCAGTAATGAAAATTAGAAAGTGATTAAATATGCTGTTTGTCTTCGCTCCTGTGCCAGTCGGCGCTCGGACATGTTCAAACACTTTAAGCAGCAGATCAAGAGTGAAAATGTTGGATGTGTGGACATTAGTCAACCGATTTGTAAGAGGAATATACAGAGATTGTACTGTTGTGTTCTTTTTACTGTTTACTGCACATCACTGCAGAATCATCTAAAAATCCACATTCCAACGTTCACAGTTGCTACTGCTGACAAGCAGTTCCCGACTACACAGCTGATAATATTATTACAACCCAACCCCCCACCCCCCACAGGAAACAGGGAAAAATGAACATTGTACAAGCCTAGTTGGGTCAAGTGTTTTTAATCTGTTCCCTCTTTACGAATATTTGAAAAGTCTCTTAATTTCAGATATATATGAGACCAAACTACCCACAGCTTCTTTAAGCATGTTTACCATTGTATCGACTATCCAACAAGTACAACTGCAAGTCATGGATGACTGAAATACACCAAAACACTCGAAATTCACTCATCCTGCTCTTAAACTTACACTAAATGTAGAGAATTATTAAAGCTACTAAAGGTTGGCAGTCTGAGTCATCACTGAAACAGCTGGAATCCTCCTACACCAGTAAGGACCTGTCTGTGTGGAAAGCCCCTCAGGCTAGGGAATGATGAAATACTTTTTCATGACTGGACCTTACAGAAGCCATTATGGGGTCAAAAGAGTGGAACATCAAAAACCACAAAGCTTTGACTAAAACGGCAATAAAGAGGGGGTTGTCCTATCTTGTTTGCACAGGGCCAGAGTGGCTGCAGCTTTTCGTTCCAACCAAGCAGAAGCCAAGAAGTTAATCAAAGACCAAGATCACCTGATTTAACAGATGGAATCAGTTTTGGCTCCTACTTGGTTGGAATGAAATTCTGCAGCCACACCAGTACTTTGAGGATAAGGACAACCCTGCAATAAAGCTTTAAAACCTGAAGCCCATCTTTCAGAAACATACTCCCTAAAGATATACAACAAAAACCTATGCATAACTCTCAATCAATCCCAGCAACTAAATAGGACTCTTTGGTGAAAATCCATCCGTCTTACCTTTATGGTTGAAGAGCCCCTCCATCTCCATGCTGCTGCGAGAGTGGGCAATGCAGAGCGTGGCGCTGGGCACCAAGCCTTCCTGGGCAGGTGAGCGGTCAGTGGTACGCACCAGACACCAATCGGGTTTGTCCTGAGACCTCTCCAACACCTCCACGGTCTGACCTCGCCTCACGCTCAGCTCCGAGCCGTTACTGGCCATGAAGTCGTGGATGACCACCGTCAACTCGCAGCCACCAGACAGCTGTGGAAGACAGCGAGATGCATCAGAATTTATAGCAGAAAAGTGTTGCAGAAGGGTGATCCTGGGTCGATTCCTGATCTCGGCTTACTGTCTCATGGAGTTTTGCATGTTCTCCTTGTATGTGCGTGAGTTTCCTGCAGGTTCTCCAGATTCCTCCCACATCCTACATGTTGGTAGGGGCACTGGCTTCTCTAAACTACCCCTAGGTGTGACTGAGTGTATGCATGGTGCCCTGTGACGGACTGGCTTGCCATCCATGGTGTATTCCCACCTTGCACCCAGTGTTCCTGGGAGAGGTTCTGGATCCACCATGACCCTGACCAGCAGTTACTGAAATTGATGAATCACTGATGAATCATATATTAAGATTTGGAAAATATCTTGGATGCCTTCCATTATTTGTAGCCAAAACTAAACATTGGACATCAAACATATCTTGGCTGATAGACTACAGTTTTGCTAAGGAGGAAACTCATGTAAATGCGATTTTTGATGGACTATTCCTTGAAGGTCTTTCAAAATCATGAAATGGGTACCATGTCCAACCATGGAGTATACAGTTTAGCCTAAGAGGTGTTGATTGAAAAGATTGTTCATTATTTCCTTTTTAAAAAACAAAATCATATTCCAAAAGCTATATTACACATTATTGCATCCTACAACCAAAAACAGCAATTCAAAACTTCCTTAAACATGGTCTGTACACATACAATAAATAATTTCAATGTGATGATCATCAAATTAAATTATTAAAAAAAAATCTTTGGGTCAGTGAATCAATTCAATTCATATCTATTGTTCACAAACAAGATTCAGTGTTTCAGTCAATCACATACCCACTGGTAGTGTGGCATAGCCAGCGAGCAGAGGAGGTGTGCCACAGATGCTGAGCTTTTACACTCCATATCTTCACCTTCTGGGATCCACATTAAATATCATAAAATTCATAGCCTTTCAGCTTTAATATCTACCATTAAAATCCTCATGCATAGTGACGGAAAGCTAAACGCAAAGGAACACAGCGTTCCTCTCTGTCATCTGCTCTCGCTGCCTGGTACTTCAGCATGCTGTTGGAGGCTGATGACACGTCTCAGCGTCGCCGCGGCGACAGCATCACACGCTTTCGGAGACGGTGGAGCCATTTAAAGGAGCGGGAGGCTAATTAAAACCGTGCATCTGTGACGCGCACGGCTGGCCCTGACCTTTTCACCTCACCGCATACTGTGTTGACCAGTGCTGCACTGATATGGTGCGTCTGTGTGGGATTGCTAATTAAATCCTTTTTTCTAGCTGTATGGATTCATGAATCCATTCGAAAGTTAAAGTTCGAAAATTAAAAAAAGAAATAGATAAAAATGGAAGGGAATGACACAAGGAGTCACACAGACAGGCTGTCACTTCAGGGATGATGATGATAATAATAATAAGTACTCATGTGTGTCTTGTATGTATAGTGGAAACAGAGCTTCCTCACTACTAAGACCTTGTGCTCTTGTTACATATGTTTTGCACATCAATTCAGTCATCGATGCACATCAATGAGCAATTCAGACATTTATAATGAGTCATTTAAGCTTGAGTCATTCCTTTTGTTCAATTTTGTTCGTTTTTATGTTTGGGTGAGTGTGAGTCAGTGAACCCAATCATTTACAAATGAATGTCCGTATTTGAGTCAGTGAATCCTTTTGTTCATGAACAAGCTTCAATTTTTGAGTCAGTGAATCATTTTGTTCATAAACCTGATTCAGTGTTTGAGGTAGTGTATACTTTCATTCATGAACAAGTGAATCATTTTGTTCATGAACAAGATTCATTGTTTGAGTCGGTGAATCATTTTGTTCATGAGCTTAATTTTAAAAAATTCATTCATTAGCAAGATTCACTGTTTGAGTAAGTGAATTCTTTTGTTCAAGAATAAGATTCGGTGTTTGAGTGTCTGAATCGTTTTTGTTAACAAACAAGATTCAGTGTTTGAGTCAGTACATGAGTAAAGTGTTTGAGTAAGTGTTTGCTCCAAGATTCAATTCGTCAGTGAATTCTTTCGATTCTTTAAGCTGAACGAACCAAAATAGGTTTCTGAGACCCTCTATATGTGTGTGTAGATATGTAACTGTGCACTGACCTACCTTGAGTGTATGCAGGGGTATGTGTGTGTGTGTGTGTGTGTGTAAGAAGAACCTTTACATATATAGATATGGGAGTGTGTGCATTAGATTTGCAGTAGCCAGCAAATCTACCTAGCGCGAGTTTATCAATGTGTGTGTCTAGGTGTGCATTTAATTAAGTTTGTGCACACGGGAGACCGAGAGCGTGTCTGTGTGTGTGTGTGTGTGTGTGTGTGTGCTGGGTGGAAAGCTTGTGATGGCGATCGGGTGACAAAAACAAGTCTGTGGGAGAGGCAAGCTGAGCCAGAGAGTGGGTGGAAGAACGTCTGTGCTGTGAGGAGAAACTCCAGCAACGGGAGCAACTCTGTCTCCAGGTGCTTAGCTCACTAGCTGACTGCAGCTTGTTATATTACAGGCACATGCAGACATCCACAGAAAAACAGAGATCAAAACGAAGTCGCCTTTTAGCCCAATACATCTAGACACGCTCTAGAAATACGATGTGTGTATGCTTCCACATTTCAAACATTTTTTTTCCCCTGCACTAATTCACACTGTAGAAGATGTTATTAACGTCTGGCTCGCTGTGGTTTTAAATGCGAGGTGACTGTGAGCTGTGCTAGCATGAGTGCTATATGACAGTTTGGCACTTTGTTGTAATGTATTTTACTCAGCTTCATCATCCAGATAGGGGTTATTCACCTAACCCTAAAGATTTTAATGCAATCATTAAAACCACTTCCCTCCTTCACCAAGAAGCTGTATAGGAAAACAGATTCCTTATACTGGCTTTCAAATGGACGCGCAATGATATGAACAGACCAAAATGAAAAAAAGTGTTATTTTCACTTCTTTTCACATGCGCGCAGCATGGAAGCTCATGCCCATCAATAAAGCCGGATTTTCACTTTCTTTCTAGGATAGGTCCTTATTTTATTTTATTTTATTTATTTTTTTTGTTTGTTTTGTCCAGTGACAATAAATCCATGACAGCAACATCATTGTGTTTCATTTTGGCTGGTGTGTGTCTTCACACTCACCTTGTCACTGTCCAGGGTGTTCTGTGAGGTGCGGGATGCGATGGAGATCGTGTCTGGCTGGCTGCTCACATCGCCCTGACTGTCCAGCTCCTCCCCTTCTCTGTGATTGGTTAAGATAGCCATCAGTCAGGAAAGTGAAAACACCTTAAAGAGATCTGTCTACCTCTCTCTCTCTGTCTCACTCACTCTCTCTATCTGCTTGTCAGGCTGTCTGTATGGATATTTGCCTGTCTGTCAATCTGTCTGTCTATCTATCCATCTGTCTGCCTGCTTCTGTTTCTATCTGCCTATCTGTCAATCTATCTATATGTCTGTCTACATATTCACCTGTCCATCTATATCTATCTGCCTATTTGTACATCTATCTATCTATCTATCTATCTTTCTGTCAGTCTATCAGTTTATCTATATGTGTTTCTGCCTACTTATCTATCCATCTATATCCGTCGATCTATATCTATATCTCTGTTTGTGCAACTGTCTGTCTCTCATCACGTCTGTCTCTCTCATTATTTATCAATCTATCTATATGTCTGGTCCTGCAGCGAGACAG
Source organism: Pangasianodon gigas (assembly GCA_022758105.1). Classification (NCBI taxonomy): domain Eukaryota; kingdom Metazoa; phylum Chordata; class Actinopteri; order Siluriformes; family Pangasiidae; genus Pangasianodon; species Pangasianodon gigas. The sequence continues at coordinate 10,609,451 of CM040454.1, read as the reverse complement.
TTCAGGTGATGTACCTTTTTCCCTTCAGTTTTGCTCCTGTGGTGGTTTTGGGGATGTGGATGGGTTCTTTCAGAGCCCCCCGCAGGTGAATGGTACGTTCCTGAATCACCTCACGCACGTGTTTGATCCACTCCTGCTTATTCTCAATACTGGAGGCCTGTGAATGCAAATTGCACACACACACACACTTCCTCAATTTACTATGTAGACTTGAGTGGTTACATAGGCACACAGGATATGTCCATCATAGCAACAAGTGTGTGTGTGTGCATGTGTGTGTGCATGTGTGTGTGTGTGTGTGTGTGTGTGTGTGTGTATGTACACGCTCACATTTGAATATGACTCATCAGTCTTAACAGGCCTTTAGCCCACGCAGCCATACTCGTGAGTTATATAAGTGTAAAAATGATGTACAGATTTGTAGAGACAACTCCTGAAAGTTTTTCACTACTGCAAATTCAAAAAGCAGATGGTTCCAGGTTTAGTGTATCAGCCCGAAAGCCACCACCCACCTTCAGGACGATCTTGTTGTCTGAGGTAGGCGTGCGTCCGACCCAGAGTGCAAATTTACACGGATCTCCTTCCACGTGTTCCGTCACTCCCAATTCAGAGGTCTAGAGAGAGAGAGAGAGAGAGCGAGAGAGAGAGAAAGAGCAAGAGGTACATTTTCATTCAAAAGGTTCATTTTGGTTATGTTTTTTTCTGAAGATTGTTAGTATGAATTCTACAACTATTCTCTCAAACAGTACAATTTGGTGTAGAGTCAATGCTTCTTTAGGCTGCACTGTTAACTGTGAAAATAAATAAATTCATGCAACATGTGTGCAAAATAAATCTGTGTATCATATTACTTCATTTAAAGATGTCCCACTTCTATAAATGCACTCGTGTGGACCAAATAGTGGCTCAAATAAGTCAATAATTCAAGAAATGAGAGCACGCAGCATGGAAGCTCATGCCCATCAACAAAGCCCTCCTTATAAATAATTGGTCAGAAATTTCTGGAAGGTTTTTCCACCATGTTCAACTCCTGCCTTAGTAATGTCCAAAACCAAGTCTTGATCAGGCTCTGTGAGCTGCCATGTGCACTTAAAATGAACTGAGTGGGATTGGATAGTGACATGGAACCCGATGGAACTCACTCTTCCACAGTGCTAGGATTTCATTTCAATTTTTTACCTTTAAAGGTCAAAAAAGAAACTGCAGGACTAGTAAAGTATATTTAGTCTGCTTTCTTTATCGTGTGACTCACTTGCCATTTCCATAGATTTTCTGTACAATTCGCATACATTAACGTATACATAACCCGAGGAATGACAGGCCGTACCAGCAGCTTGCTCTTGTAGAGGTACTTGCTCCTGCCGTTGGAGTCTTTGACATCTTTGCTGAAGATGAGGGACATCTCGAACAGGAAGAGGTGGCGATCTCGGCCCTTGCGGATCAGCGTCTTTGGGTCCCACACCTGGAAAGACTCCTGCAGGATGAGCTCGCCCTGAGATTCAAGATTCTCATCGAAACCTGCAGAGAGAAGGTGAGAAAGAGGGGTAGACAGAGAGATGGAGAGAGAAAGGCGAAGGGGAGAGGGAAAGAGTGATTTATAAAGAAACAGACGGAGACAGAAGGACTCAGAGGAAAAAAATGGAAAGAAGGAAAGAGAGATGAAGAGAAAGAAAGAGAGAAAAAGCAAGACAGAGGCAAAGAGAGATGGATAGAGAGAACGAGAGATGGAAAGAGGGAAAAGGAGATGGAGAGAGGGAAAGAGATGGAGAGAGGGTCGGTAAGAGGTGGAGAGGAGAAAATAGAGATGAAGAGGAGAAAGAGTGATGGAGAGAGAGAAATATGGAGAAATGTAAAGAGAGACGGACAGAGATAGAAAGAGATATGGAGAGCGGAAAAGACAGAAAGACAGATGGAGAGAGGGAAAGACAGAATGAGAGATGGAAAGAGAAAAGAAGCGACAGAGAGAGAAAGAAAAAAGGAAAAAGAGAAAGGCAGAATAACAAAACAGAAATAGAGAGAGATGGCGACAAAGAGTTAACAACATTTTGTGTATTGTGAATGTATGTGTGTGTGTGTGTGTGTATGTGTGTTGCACTGACCTTCTAGCATGCTGAGGTGCATTGCATCGTTGGCTTTCTTGGGCACGCTGAGCATGACCTCCAGGCCGTCCTTGATCTCACCTTTGCCCTCTTCACAACAGGTCAGAAGCTCCTACAAAACACACACACACACACACACACACACACAGTCACATTTTACATTCATAACACTTTTATATAGCACTATGTCTACCTTCTACAACTTTCATGAATGTGCCTTTGGTGAAAACAAACTAACTGCAGATGGAACTACGGTCATGGCTGCTGTTCTAGAAGATTAATCAACACCTTCTGACCAATCAGATTCAAGAATTCAACAGCGCTGTGGTATAATCCTAATAAAACAATAAGACTCATACTGATGAGATTCTAGCAGAATAAGTGTTTTGTCAACCAGCTGGAAGTGTGTGCTGTTGATTTTGGACACACACACACACACACACAGGCACAGCTTGGTGGCATCGTCTGGCCCACCCACCTTGAGGAGCAGCTGGTACTTGGTGATTCTCTGCACAGGTTTAATGAGATAGGAGGAGATGGAGTTTGCCAGTCTGTGTCTCTGCTGGATCTCCTACACCCACACACACACACACACACACACACACACACACACACATGTCAAAAAGAAATACAGCCAAACTGAAACGAACAATGTCCCTGTCCAAAAATAGCCACGAGATGAACAGCATAGAGGCGGAGCCACTGGGTCAGATGGGGCGTCGGTGCTGGGTTGATTGACAGGTGAGGGTTCTTGTAGGTCTCGATCATATTCTCCTCCAGATGGAGAGAGCTTTCTGAGTCAAGCGCCGCCATCTTAAAGGGGAAATGTGACTGACGCACTCATGGTTTTGGAGACCATGAGTGTCTCACACACACACACACACACACACACATACCCTCCCCAACACACACACACATACACAATAATCACAGTACTCATAATTCCCCATATCCACATTGCACAAAGAGTACAAATTATTAGCTATGTTCAAGCGCAAATGTCTGCGCCCCTCTGTATTTCTGGGGCACAGACATTTGCATTTATGTAGTTCTGTATTACACGTGTTGTGGTTATTATTTGCATCATTACTCATTTTGTTTGGTGGGTCTTTACAGAGAACAAGAAGTTTTTCACCCTCTTAAGTTATGTCAAAAAGTAAAAAAGGATTATGATTTTGTTTCCATATACAGTGTCATTCCTGTTTAGCTGAGAAATGTGATTAGCCTGCTTCTTGTGTAATTAAATGAAGAATGATTTCTGACTCACAAATAGAGTTTATCTTATCATTTATTGACTTTTATGCTTTTAAAAATTAGTCAAACAAAAAAAATCCAGATTGCAAATTAAATGTGGGTGAATCATGCAACAAGACAATCCAAAACACCCAAAAATAGTAAAAAAATAAATAAAAAATACTTTGAACTTGACACCAATGGCGTCACCAACAAGTCTTGTCCTTCGTTACTAATTTTTATGCCACAAACACCGTTAAAATGTACTTTAAACTTTAAATGAAGGAAGCTATTGAAGAAATACTACCTTGCTGTGACCTTGACAAAATCTAATATGTTCACCTGCTGGTTACCATATTAATCCTACAATCATTCAACCACTTGTTCTTGAAATATGGTGCTAATAAATAATAATCTTGGAGGGAGGGATGGACAAATGGGCAACCCAAATACACCACTCAGTGGCAGAGACACTAAAAAAAAAAACTTTTGTTTGTGGGACCATTGCTATAAATGTAAAATTGTTTGTCGGCGCCATTTTGTCACAAGGGTGTGCAAACTTTTGCACTTGAGCGCAGATAAAGAAAAATGGAGAACGTTTGTGGCAGAAGCACAAGTAACAGTTCGACATCAACTTTAGAACACGGCGAAAAAAGGAGGTCGGTCCTCCATGCTTGTTTCGCTATGATCGTCACCTAGTATCGTGAATGCACGTGTGTTCAATATGATTCAGCATTACGTTACAGGCTGGGTCGTCCGTGATCCCTAATTAGTTTGTGTTCTCCAAATCTTTCAGTTACTGTGGAGCTAAACAAAACATGCAGGAAGGTGTGTGACGATTTTGAACTAATATGGCTTGCAAAGGTCATGTAGCGTAGCTCAGACGTAAAAGAACAGTTACATTACACTTACGTCAAAGTAGGAGCTGGCGTGATCCAAGATGAGCTGAGTGGAGTCCGGCTTGTTCTTACAGTAGTTCACGTACATTTGGAACTTGTCCGCCTGTAGGAGACAACAACGCAACATTACAAACAAAACTACGTGATATATTAACATTACACCACAACACTGCTGAATTCTGAATTCTCGATTGTTGACGTTTTCTGTAAGGAGATGTTTAGTTACATGTTTATTTATGGAAGGAGTCTCCAGTGTCAGCGCTAATGTAACAGTCAGAGTTAACGCTACAAATTTTCCGGCACCGGAAAGGCTTCGCGGTTTCTCGGTAACATGATAAGCTATTGTATTTTAACTTTAAAAGAGAGAAAAAATAGAGGCCGGTGAGGGAACGACTGTTTATCGCTGCTATAACGTAAGTGATAACAGGAAGTAACTTGTTACGTGGACATTCCACAAAAATAATTGTAACTGTGATTTTTAGTAATAAATTGACAATTGTAATGTGGTATAAGACAAATAAAACTCTTTGGTCTGTGCTGTTAGGACAATAATCAACTTCAGGGAGGTAGCCCCACCTTGTCATTGATTATTTTCCTATAACAGCCTGCCCCCAAGTGTTTAGTCCTTCAGTCATATATTCTGAGTGACTCAGATTCTCTTAAGACTCAATAAGTTCTGTCCGAACTCTCCCACCAAACACTCACCCACGTGACGAAGCAGTGGCCGACATCTTCAGGCAGCTGCTCGTATTTCTCCAGCTCTTTCAGGAAAATGCTGGAAGAGAAAAATCAAAAGAAGGGGTTAAAACTTTTTTAAAGTAGAAATTTCAACCAAGAGTACACTTCAGGTTTTTAAGGACACTCACTTATTGTGGAACTCATAGAGGTCCTGCATGTTGCCGAATATGATGTGCTCTTTGTTGATGATCCCTGGTGGAATCTCCTCCACACCGCTTGTCATCTCCCAAAGATACGTCTGCAACAACATACCAAAATGTTTCTTCTTGCTGTGTTTGTACATTTATATCAATTTGTTCTTCGCTCTCTTTTCACATACCACCTTCCGTTTTTCTCAAGAGAGTCAAGAAAAAAGGGACCAAAATGGACCAAAGGATGCTGTTTTGCTAGCCTTTTTAACAACAGGTTGAAATGTGCTAGTTTCCATGCTAACAGTTGGGATTTGTTAGGTCTTATTTGCCTAGATAGATGGCTAACAAGGTGGAGTATGCTAGTTGCTATGGACATCAATACCTTTAGGGTAGAAAATGTTAGAAATCAGTTATTCAGTTAAGTATGCTAGTCATTTTACAATTTCATAGAACAGGAGGGAGTGTATTAGCGCCTTGAAAACAGGGTAGGAGTATCATTGTCCTTTTCCTGGCATGCTGGAATATGCTAGTATTTTTTTCCTAACATGATGAGTATTGTTGTCCTTTTACTGACATGATATGTCAGTATATGCTTGTTCTTTGCTAACAAGTTGCAGTATGCTAGTATTTTTTTATGTCATTCTTTTACTTGACCAAAGGATCTAACAGTTCTTTGGACAACAGCATACTGTAGACTATGCTGGTACTTTGGCTAAGAGGCTGGAATGACCTAGCTAATTTGCTAGCCTGCAGGTAATTATGCTAATCCTTTTGCTAGGAAAATTAAGTCCAATTGTCTAACAGCTAGCTTCTTTAAAAACAAAGCAGGAGTACTACAGTCCTTTCCCTGGCATGCTGAAATATGCTAGTCTTTTTGCTAACAGGGTTGGCCATGCTGGTATTTCTTCCTAATTCAGTGAAGTATAATTGTCCTTTTGCAGGACCAACGGGTCAAATAGTTCTCTGGACAACAAGCTAGACTATGTTCGTTACTTTGGTTAAGAGGGCAAATTATACTAAGCTAGCATTGGCTAGCATACAGGTAATAGGCACATTGGGTCACTGGGCGTAGTGTACTAGCTCCCATAAAACATGTAAGGACTATCATAGTCCTTTTCCTGGTATGCTGGGATATGCTAGTCTTTTTGCTAACAGGATGGAGTACGCTAATATTTTTGCTCAGGCTTTTTGATAGACTAATGCCTCTAATAGTTATTTGGATAACAGGGTAGACTATGATGGTACTTTTGCTAAGAGGGCAAAATGCTAAAAGGCTGGAATAAGCTAGCTCATTTGCTAGCTTATGCTAGTCCTTTTGTTAGACAAATTGAGTCTGATGGTATTTCAGATAACAGGGTGGACAATACTAGCTTCTTTAAAAACAAGGCAAGAGTATCAGTTCTTTTTCTGGACTATGCTAGTTCTTTGCTAGCAAGGTGGAGTATGCCAAATTATTTCCTAATATCGAGACGTATGCTCATACTTTTGCAAGAGTGACAGGTTTTTGGCTGGTGGTTGACTATGCTAGAACTTTTTACTTCAGTTCATTGGATAACAGCATCCTGCAAGGTGGCGTGTACAAGTTCCTTAGACAACAAGGTAGATTACTGTAATAGGGCTGAGGGTGTATGTCTATTTTCTGGATAAATGAAGCATGCCAGCTTCTTTAAAAACAGATACTATAATCCTTTTGCTGAGAACGTAGCCGTACTCACATCCATGCACTCGCGCAGGTCTCGGACATAGGCCTTCTCTGTCTGAATCAACTCAGCCATTATGAACCTATACAGGAGACACAAACCCACAACAGACACACCAGATTTGTGAGACAATTGTGTGAGTCTCTTTAGGAAACTCAGTACAATAGCTCTGGGAATGGTTCTGTACTTTATAAGAGCTGAACTGCTGTGGTTAACTTTGACGAGGAATGAAAATTATATGTATCCACGTCCGGGTGCCTTTCTGCGGATATGGTAGTGTGTCTATTTTAGGACTTATTGGGATCTTGGTGTGTGTGTGTGTGTGTGTGTGCGTGTTAAAGCAGACGTACTCTTTTCGCCGCGCTGACTTGCGCTTCTCCTCATTGAGCTCATGATTGGCGTCTCGGAGCTTGACCTCAGCTCCAGGCGCGCTCGCCGAAATGATGTCCAGCTGCAAGTCTTTGCTCTGAGGACACACAACATATGTTTTTATGAATAGAAAATAAAATGAAATCATTTGAATACTTTATTTACTACAGCAGGAGTGAACACAAAATATACAGACACTACTTCTATTTCACAGGTTACATCATTAACATTAAAAATACACACACACATACACACACACGCACGCATGTCCTAATCACCTTGTTGGAATCAGAGGATATCCCCAGCGCTTTTTCCAGACAGCAGCGGTATTTGTCCATACGGAGTGAGAAGTCGCGGTAGCGCTTGTCCACTGATACCACCCATTTCTTGATCTCACCCGCATGGGAGTGGCCCTTTTCACAAAAGCCGTCTGCCAGCTGGATCAACAGCTTCACCCGCTCTTTGGTTTGCTAGAGAGAGCAGAATGAGAGTGAGAGACACGTACTGATTTCTCAGCACTAGTGAACTCTATAGCTCAGCCTGCTTTTTATCAACCAACCAACTCAAAAAAAAAAAAAAAACCTCAAACAAAATCCCATTAGTTATTTAAATGTTGATCATTGCTTTCTTTTTCATTCATGTCATGTGCTTGTGTTTACCACTGTCATGTGCATTTGTTTTGGTTTCAGCCCCGGCTCCACCCCTGTCTTATTGCTGGTTTACTACCCTAATGTGTTCACCTGTTCTGTTTCACTTTGATTTGTTTTGTTTTTTTGTGTGTTGCTTTATAGTTAAATGCATGCATGTGTTAGCATCGAGTGAGAGAAAGAAGCACAGAATTATTTTATTACTATGCATCTACCCTAATGTGTTCACCTGTTCTGTGTTTCTCTTTGATTTGTTTGTCTATTTCTACCCCTCTGTTCCCTTGTCTTTCGATTTCCAGTTTTCCGAATCCTACCTTATCGTTTTTTCCTTTATGGATCTTCCTGTTTTGATGTTGCCCTCCTATGGATTTATTTCCCAAAATAAATATCATTCCTCATTTACTCACTTGCGTCCTGCCTCCAGTAACCACACGCTACAGTATTTGTACTCTTATGTAATATTCTGCAGTGCAGTGTTGCATATCTTAGCCACATCGTTATGGCAGAATTTGTGATTTTGTAGCATTGCTGTATGAATGAAACTCAAACTAGCATGTTATCAGGCTTCTTATATCTGTTTGTTGCTTTATAGCTAAATGCATGCATGTGTTAGCATGCATGTGTTAGCCTAACCTGCTCACATCTGACAAGTATTTCTTGAAAAGATGCATAGTAATAAAAACTGATCAGACGTGAGCAGGTTAGGCTGATAGAGATTCATTCTGCTTCAGATCTTTGTATTTTTTAGTATCTTGAACAATGTTTAATATCACGAATCAGTGTTCTGATGTAACTCGCTTCATTTTGATTGGGTGACTGACCAAAAGTTTTCATAACAGGACGTTGTGAAGTGTTTTGTTCCTCTTATACCACTGCAGTTTGCCAACTGCTGGTATATTAAGCATCATCTGAATGCAGTGGCTTTAATAACTGATATAATAAAGCTGTTATAATTGGCCTGAATAATAATTACATTCACACACACACACACACACCTTGGCTGTGATCTGAAACTCCTCATGCTCCTTCAGCAGCTCCTGTGTATGGTGGATGCTGGAGCCCGTCGATGTGTGTGTGGACAAGTAGAACTCGCCCGTGTCATGGATCCACTCCAGAGCCTAAAACAGATAAAAATGAGTGTGTGTGTGTGTGTGTGTGTGTGTGTGAGACATTTTTAGGTGTCCAGTAGAGGGAGCTCTCAACCTAACACAATCCTGTTAAGATTCCAGGTCAGTCGTACATTCCTAACCTGCCCTAATATTTGTTTTTTTGCTTCATCTATCTCACTATATCAACTTGCAATTATTACGTCACACCTTTAATTCCCAGTTTGTTACACACACCTACCATGTAACTACTTCCAATCATTATTTTATCAGACACACCTATCCTGTTAGTCATTTGCAGGGATGTTGGTTATTTGTATACAACTGGATAGACTTTACTTAAAAATAATCCAAAAAAGAAAGAAAGGAAGTAAGAACATGTAGAAATCAATATTAATAAGTGTACGTAACTTATTATTGCAAATAAGAATACTGTATTTTCTATCACATTTAGGATGTTGTACATCATCACTAATTTGTGCTCTCTGCAATAATAATATTGCAAAAAATATATATGCTGAATAATCCGGTGTATTTATTAAGGAATTATGACACTGACCCAGGTACAATGTGTCAATGTAAGCAACTGCCAACCACAAAAAATGTGTTTTATTCCTCTTATATCGCAGAAATATCCCAATAATTACAATTTAATTTATTTTGAATGATACTTTGTACTTTTTTATCCCTTTATAGTTATATTTATTGTTACATCCATGAAACAAATTATTTGCTCTTATAACAGCCATAAACAGTTGTTCCTTCATCAGCCTCTCTTTTATTTCACTCTCCTGAAGTTAATAAGACAAAAAAAAATACAGGTTACAGATTACAAGTTACCACTCGCCAAGCCCTCTGTCCTGAAGCTAAATCTTAAAATTACAGCTTTACTTCAGACTGTTACAAAGTGCTGACCCTGGAGACTCCTTCAAAAAGAAAAAACAAAAGGAGCTGGCAAATTTTTTTTTAAAAACTTGGAAAAAGAAATGAATTTTAAAAAAAGGAGAAAATTTAAATTTCAGCTACAGTATCAAGAAAAAAAAGACAAAGTAAAACAAAAAAAGCAGCTTGTCATGTTAGAGAAACTACAAAGTGCAAAGCCCTCTGTCCTGAATATTTTCCCATGTCAAAAAACTAAAAAAAAAAAAAAAAATTACAGCACAACCTCTGACTGTAACAAAAAGCTGAAACTGGAGACTCCTTCCAAAAGGAAAAAATAAAATAAATAAATAAATGTATTTATAAAAAAGAAATGTTAAAAATAAATTTTAAAATAAGCAAATAAATAAGCAAACAAACTGGTTATAATAAACTATAACCAGCTACTCAGATAATAAAAACGCTATGAGGATAAAGAGTATAGTGTATATGTGGGGGGAAAAAAGAAATTCCTCATCAGTGAGATTATATTTAGCCAATAAAACTGACTATGAAGAATCAATCATGAATGACTAAGAAGTACGAATCAATTCCTAGTCAGAATAGAAGTTAAACTATGTAAACACACAGAATTTTCTGTGTGTGTGTGTGTGTGTGTGTGTTCGGACCTGAGAGAATCTCCTCAACTATAATTATCCATGCTTTAAGAACAGGGCCTCTAATTGTAGCTGCGGTGGAGACAATTCCTGTGTAGAACATGCCTATTCCCGGATCTCTGCGATCCCTAATTACTACAATTCCATAACATTTACATAGTGAAATATATATATATATTTTTTATTATTTTAAGAGGATCCACAAAAATATGGCATTTACCATTTAGGAATTACAGCCATTTTAAGCAAAGTACTTCCATTTTCAGGGGCTCAAAGGTATTTGGACAATTGACTGACAAGAAGTTAATTGACCAGGTGCGGTCCATTCCCTCGTTACTTCAAGACAAATGAAGCAGATAAAAGGTCTGGAGTTGATATCAGGTATTGAGTTGGCATT
>CM040454.1:10590325-10598497 GCA_022758105.1 Pangasianodon gigas | reverse complement strand
AAAGTATACCACATCATGTGTCAAACATGGTGGAGGAAGTGTTATGGCATGGGCATGTATGGCTGCCAATGGAACGGGCTCACTGGTGTTTATTGATGATGTGACTGCTGACAGAAGTAGCAAGATGAATTCTGAGGTGTATAGGGCTATACTCTCTGCTCACATTCAGCCAAATGCTACAAAACTGATAGGATGCCGCCTCACAGTGCAGGTGGATAATGACCCTAAACATACTGCGAAAGCTACTCAAGACTTTTTGAAGGCAAAGAAATAGAATATTCTTCAATGGCCAAGTCAGTCGCCTGATCTCAACCCAATAGAGCATGCTTTTCACTTACTGAAGACAAGACTGAAGGCAGAAAGACCCACAAACAAGCAGCAACTGAAGGTGGCTGCAGTGAAGGCCTGGCAAAGCATCTCCAGGGAGGAAACTCAGTGGAAACTTGGTGATGTCCTTGGGCTCCAGACTTCAAGCAGAAAAGGATTTTCATCCAAGTATTAAAAATTATGGTTATATTTACAATTATGTCACTTTGTCCAAATACCTTTGAGCCCCTGAAAATGGAAGTACTTTGTTTAAAATGGCTATAATTCCTAAATGGTAAATGCCATATTTTTGTGGAACCTCTTAAAATAAAGCCGAAAATCTACACTTTGATCACATCTTTATTGTTTTATTTCAAATCCATTGTGGTGGTGTATAAAGGCAAAATCACAAAAACTCTGTCATTGTCCAAATACTTCCGGACCTGACTGTATATATATATATATATATATATATATATATATATATATATATATATATATATATATATATACACACAACAGGAAAATTAGTGTTTGTACATAAGTGAACTTTTGACGTACATTGTAAATTGTTACATTTCTCAAAACAAGTGGTAAAAAGGTGGAATATCACGACCTACATTTTTTATTTAAGTATTTAATGGCCACATTAAGCTGAATTGTGAGCACAATGATATAAAAAAAACTGGCTTCATGGGTGAAACTTCGTTAAATTAAGACAAATTTGCAGTGAACATACTGTATATTAGGAATATTCATGATACTCAGCCTCAATATACATACGCATATTAATTGATTTTTATTAGAATTTTTGCAGTCTGCTTTCAGTCCAAACACTAACATTGTTAAAAAATTTATTAAAGTTTTTATAGTTATAATTAAACAGTTGTTCCCTCACATTCTATGGAAAATGAATAAGCCAGAAATAAATGCAGATTGTTATTGAGAAACCACAAAAAAATCCTTTGTGGCTTTACCTCAGACTTTTCCCTCTGACACTGGAGACTCCTTCCAAAAACGTTAAATAAAATCTAAAATCATTGATTAGTTTGAGACATCCTATTACTAGGTGTGTTTTTTATGTTACATGCAACATAACAGGAAAAAAATAGCATTACTATAGCAACAGTAACTGCACCAATAAACACTACATACAAAGTTTCAGCATTAAGTTGGTATGTGTTATCATTTGGCACAATTTCTGTGTGTGTGTGTGTGTGTTGCTGACCTGCTTTGCGCTGCGCTCAAACACCACGTACTGCTGGCACTGGTCGAGCCTCCTCTTCCTCATCGTCCAGAAGTGAAGAACTCTGTTCTCCCTCTGCAGCAGCTCATTCAGGATATCTATGTATACACACGCACACACACACACACACACACACACACTATTTTCATTGACTGATCTCATTCACCCGTTTCTTATGTGTGTGTGTGTGTGTGTGTGTGTGTGTGCGCGTGTGTGTGTAAAGCGCTCACTCTTGACTTGCTGTTCTGGAGCTTTGATCTGTGCCAGCATGCCCGGCATGTTCACACTGTTCCTGTGTAGGTACTTCATAAATACGTCCGCATTGCGTCGCGCCAGTGTGCATGCCTGAAAGGGAAAAAAAATTATAGGGCTTTTATTTTTATTGATATTTTATTTAAAGAAAAATAAATGAATTATTAATTAATTCACTGATTCGTTCATAAAATGTATTCAACAAACAAACAAACAAATAAATAAATAAAGTCAGAATAATAAATAAAAATTAAATTAATAAATAAATGGGAACAGGTAAAATATTAAGCAAAAAACTAAACTGTACAACAAAAAGGTAAAAAAGTACTCAAGGTGACACTGCGTAAAAATTAAATGGTAAATTTAATTTTAACTGAATTTATTTAAACAAAAAAGTTCTAAAATAAAATATATACAGATACAGAAAGGTAAATAAAAAATGTATTACAAAAAATAAATACAACTAAACATGCAACGTAAATTATTTTTAAAAAAATAGCAACAGGTAAAATATCAAGCAAAATGTAAATCTTAGTCTTAAGAAGAGTAGTAAAATTAATCTTGCATAAAAATGAAATATTAAATGAAAAATGTTCTAATATAATACATGCAGTTGGATACCAAGAGGTCAAATAAATAAATAAATAAATAAATAAATAAATAAATAAATAGAGTCTGGCTTCAACAGTGGCATTCTCTAATCGCCTTAGTGCTTAACTGAACTCGATTTACAGAAAACCTCCATCCTGAAACTCATTAAATATGTTTAGATTGAAATATTTGTGATGTGTGTGATGATTCTGAGACATTGTTAGTGCAGTTACAGTGGCATTTAATTATCTCAAACACAAAGGAATAATCATCAGGTTTCACTGTTAGCTCGCAAAAACAAAAGAGCGAGAGCTTCTTTTCTCACTCACCATTTTCCAGCGATGTTCAGTGTCATATTAATGAGAAATCCAGAGTAGAAATAGTGGAGACACCAAATGTTGGACTCAAAGTTGCATTAATTATGGCAGAGACTCGACTCGGCTAGTTAGAGATCTACGAGACGACGAGTGTGATAGTGTTGATGGGTAATGGTGTTAGCATGAAAGTTAAACCTGAATGTACAGAAGAGGAGGTGAGAGAACTGGACAAACTGAATGACTAAAGCGCCACTGCATCACTCTCTTTAGGTAGAGATGACGCAAGGGCTAAATCAGTAGGTAGTCAAATGGCATCGTGAGTAATGTAGGAAACCAAATTCAAAAAATAAACAAGTCAGAATTTCATCATGAAGTAGATCTTAGACACCACTGAAGATTACATGTTAATTATAAAGATTTTTCCTTTAATATATAACCTAATGTAACAGTTAGCTAGCTAATACTAGCTAGCAAACTAATATTCCAGAGGAAATCGACTAACTATCTTGGCTAGCTAGCTAACTACGATCTACAACTACAACCAGCTACAACTTTAATGTGTGTGTATGTGCATCTAACTGTACCTTGAGGAAGGCCTCCTTCTGCTCCAGGTGTTTGCTGATCATTGGGGTCACATGATCTGACTCAGAGTTCGGCCCAAGCTTATCGGATCCTCCGCACCAGTCCTCCTCCCGCTTATACTCCTGCTCCAGACTCTCTAATACACTGCACACCTGAACACACACACACACACATTACAAACTGATCCCAAGAAGCTGAAGTGCAAAAGCCAAACACCATACCCTCATTCCCTCCCTTATTTCCTATGAGGTTTTGCAGATGTCTGTGTCCTAAATGGCACCCATGTTCCCTTATTTGCTTGGTGAGGTTTTGTTGTAGCATGCCTCCTAACATACTACCCTTGTTCCTTCATTTCCACAACATGTCAGAGGTTTTAGAGACATGTCCATCCTAACTTGGCACCCTTGTTCCCTCATTCCCTTGTCCACTCTCTTGTTTGATGAGTGTTGTAGTAGTATGACTCCTATGACTACACCATTTTTCCCTCATTCCCTTGTACCCTAGTTTCCTTGGTGAGTGAGGTTTCATGCAGTCGTGGCCTAATGGTTAGCGAGTCAGACTTGTAACCCGAAGGTTGTGGGTTCGAGTCTCAGGTCCGGCAGGGATTGTAGGTGGGGGGAGTGAATGACTACACCATTCATATACAGTGCTCTCTTCCACTCTCAATACCATGACTGAGGTGAGACCCTTGAGCAAGGCCCTTGAGACCCTTGGGCAAAAAAGGCTACCCACTGCTCTGGGTGTGTGTTCACTACTGTGTGTGTGCACTTGGATGGGTTAAATGCAGAGCACAAATTCCAAGTATGGGGTACCATACTTGGCCACACTTCACTTCACTTCACTAAATTGGCACCCTTGTTCCCTTGCTGAATGTTGTAGTAGTACGAGTCTGCATAAGTCTGTACTATTGTTCCCTCATTTCCTTGTCCCTCACTTGCTTGATGAATGTTGAAGTGGTTTGACTACTAAGACCGCACCATTGTTCCCTTGTGACCTTGCTTGCTTGATGAACGTTGTAGTAGGATGACTCAGAAGACTTGGCACCATCGTCCCCTCATTCCCTTTCCCCATGTTCCCTCATTTCCTAGTTGCTTGCTTGGTGAATATGGTAGCAGAATGAAGCCTAAGACTGCATCCTCATTCTCACATTGCCTCTGAGGTTTTATAGATTTGTGTTTTAAACTGGCACCCTTGTAACCTTGTTCCCTTGTTCCCTTGGTGAATGTTGTATGAGTATGACTAATTCTGCAACATTGTTCCTACATTCCTTTGTCCCCTTGCTTGCTTAATGAATGTTGGGCTAGTATGACTCCTAAGACTATAAATGTGTTCTCTCATTCCCTTGTCCCCTTGCTTGCCTGGTGAGTGTTGCACTAGTATGACTTCAAAGACTACAGCCTTGTTCCCATATTCCCTTGTCCCCTTGTTTCCTCAATCTATTCCCATTGCTTGCTTGGCGAATGTTGTAATAGTATGACTCCTAAGATTGCACCTTCGTCCCCTCATGCCCTTGTCCCCTTGTTCCCTCATTTCCTAGTTGCTTGCTTGATGATTGCTGTAGTAGTATGACTCCAAAGACTTGGCACCATCGTCCCCTCATTCCCTTGTCCCCTTGCTTGCCTGGTGAATGTTGCACTAGTATGACTTCAAAAACTACAGCCTTGTTCACATATTCCCTTGTCCCCTTGCTCTATTTTCCCATTGCTTGCTTGGTGAATGTTGTAGTGGTATGACTCCTAAGACCCTTGTTACCTCATTCCCTTGTCCCCTTGTTCCTTTATTCCCTTGTCCTCTTGTTCACTCATTCCCTTGTGCTCTCGCTTGCTTGGTGAATGTTGTAGTGGTACAACTCCTAAGATCCCACCCTTGTTCCCTCATTCCCTTGTCCTCTCGTTTCCTCATTCCCTTGTCCCATTGTTTCCTTATTACCTTGTCCTCTCGCTTGGTGAATGTTGTAGTATATGGCTTCTAAGACTGCATCTTTGTTCTCTTGTTCCCATATCCACTTGTCCCTTCACATGCTTGGTGAATTTTAGACTAGTACGGCTCCTAAGACTGCACCCGATTGCACCCTTGTTTCCTTGTTCTCTTAAATGCTTGTAAGGTTTGCAGAAACATGCTTTCTACCTTGGCTCCCTCATTCCCTCTTTCCCTTTTCCCCTTGCTTCCTTGATGAATTTTACAGGAGTAGGACTCCTAAGATTGCACCCTTGTTCCCTTGTTTCCTTACTTGCTAGAAAGGCTTGCAGAAACATGCATTCTCACTTTTTATTAAGTCTGCTTGGTCCCCTCACTCATCCCCACTCACTCATACCTCTTTCCAGCACTACCACAAAGGGTTTGTATGTGCGTGCTTGTGTCATAACACTATCCCCTTTCCCTCATTCTCTTCTTCCCCTAACCTGCTTAACTTGAAACCCTGATCCCATAGACCCCTTGTTCCGTCACCTGTTTTGAGGTTTTGTCCTAACTTTGCACCATTGCTTCTTCATTTATAGAATGATTCGTAGAAATGGTTTGTAAAAGTGTGTATGCAGCCTTGTTCCCTTGTTCGCTTGTCCCCTCACCTGCTCTGAGGTTTTGTAAAAGGCCACGGAAGCGTTGACCAGTTTGAGTCGGTCCTCCATCTTGAGCATGAGCTGCTGCCAGTGAGAGGCCACCTTCTCAGCACACTCGCGGATGGTCTCGGCGTCATAGTGAGCTGCCTGTAGCATAGCCTCAGCCTTTTGCTGCACCTGCAATGCGCTCTGGTGTGTCTTCTACAGCCCAGACGGGGGACAGGGAAGAATAGCAAAGCTTATGTCACTAGAGTTCAAGAGCTAGTGCATTAGTCAGCAAGGATCATTATGTATAGTGCACCACTGTGGCATTTATACATTATAACATGAAAGGATTTTTTTTTTAATTTACTGAGTTGATAGTGATCATTTTCACTTCCTCTGACCCAGAACACTAACCCTGAAATGTTCCCAATCAGTTTTTTTTTTTCCAAGGTCTCAAATGAGCTGAGAGTGATGGCACTTTCTCTCCCTCTGACTTTGTAACATTAAAACAACTGCAGACTAGTATTTGGAATGTCTTAGGATCTCTAAAAAAGTGTATGTTTTTTTTATGGATGGTACTTTTACCTACTGAATCAAATAAATAAAATGCACATGTTCTACTATTATTATAAAACACACAAGTTCTACTATTATTATTATTATTATTATAATTATTATTATTATTATTAACATCTTTCATAAATTTCAGAAGCACATCAAAGTGTGTGGGTGTGGGTATGTGTGTGTATGGAACACCTCAATGGCATGCTGGAACTGCTCATGTTCCCTCTGTAGCTGCTCGGCCTCCTGCAGAGAACTGGCTGTGATCAGGCCAGCGTTCAACATGGACTCACCGTTACGGATCCATCCCAGGACCTGCAGCACACACACACGCACACAGAAACAGGAGTGAGATCAGAAATGCCACATACAGGCTCTCCCTGCACTTTCTGACTCATCACACACACACACAGACACACACACACACTACACATGTTTCAGACCTGACACTACGTATAGTGTACTATGGTTTGCCTCTTGTGGGTGTGGCCTGGCCAACTTAAAGTTTAAAACCAAGGAAAATCTGAAACCACAGTTTGAGCTCTTCTTCCATGAGTAAAGGGGAACTGACCACAGACAGGAAATAAAGTATTGAACCACAGAATTGAGGGTGACCCTGTAGAATGTTTAAAATCCTGACAATGTTTTGGTGAGCCTGTGCACACTGTAGCCTCAGATTTTAATTCTTGGCTAACCCTAACGTGGCCTTCTGATGTTATAGCCCATCTGCCTCATGATTTGGTGTGTTATGCGTTCTGAGATGCCTTTCAGGTCACCACGTCTGTAAAGACTTATTATTTGAGTTACCATAGATACCATACATCCTTTCAGCTCAAACTAGTCTGGTCATTCTCCTCTGACCTCTCTCATCAACAAGGCATTTCCTGGATGTTTTTTGTTTGTTTTGTTTTGTTTTTCACACCATTCTGTATAAACACTAGAGACTATTGCACGTACAAATCCCAGGAGCTCAGGAGTTTCTGAAATACTCAAACCAGCCTGTCTGGCATCAACAAACATGCCACAGAGATCACATTTTTTTCTATTCTGATGATTGATATGAACATTAACTGCAAGACATTATGCATTGCACTGCTGTCACATGATTGGCTGGTTAGATAATTACATGAATGAGCAGGTTTTTTATGGTTTTTTTATGGATACTACAACCTTGGATAATTTTATAGACAAAACTAATCAGAAAAACAAATCAAACATGGATTTTTTAAACATATTTTTGGTTACTTTAATTCAATTATCGAAAATTTTTTGCTGTTTAAAATGTTGATACCGATGCCAAAATTTCATCAATTAGTCTCTAATCTCAAAAACAGCTGAAAAATGATTAACACAATACACTACAATGTTGTTTTTTTTTATAATTCTGCAAAAGTGTAGAGCCAGAAGCTGCAAAGAATAACGAGTATAAGGCGCTAGTACACACTGCACTCTTATTTAGTTTTGTGTTCTCTGATAAAAGGATTTTTAGTTGCTCTGCTGGTGTGTCTCTTTCTGTCAGAAATGAGTCAATCTTCTTCAGAAATGAAAGAATCTTTCTGTCAAAAATGAGTGTGTGTGTGTGTGTGTTACCTGTTTGACCTCAGCCTGTAGGTGGCGCAGCTGGACACACTGCTCCAGGTGACGGCGGTGTTGCTCAGCCGCTGCGTCCAGCTCCTGCTGTTTCTCGTGCAGGAAGTCCAGCAGGTCCTGAACACGTGTGGCCATGTCCACATCCCGATCACACAACAACTCTATACCTACAGAGAGAGAAAGA
>CM040454.1:10582825-10587825 GCA_022758105.1 Pangasianodon gigas | reverse complement strand
TGACAGGTACAGATTTACAACACTCTCCAGCGCACAAATCTGCTCTGCCTGGAAGAACATTACCTCGCACATGAATCCCACCTTGAACGAGGAGAGACATCTTTGCGTCTTCTGTTTCTTAAGTTTAAAGCAGCGGTTGGACGAAGCAGCAGGAGCCAGGAAGAATGTGAGGAAAGGGAGCATTTCAGGACACACACACACACACACACATACACACACACACACACCCTGGTGCTGTCACTGACAGGCGCGTTCCACCCAGCTTTTCAGGAATTCCGTCATAAGATGTTCCAGCTTCAGGTATTGCAGGAAAACGCTTTCACCCTCTCATTCATGACTCGAACGTGACTCCTGTTACTGGAGAACCTTGTTGATGACTCAATCACTCTGGCTATGAACTCGCTTATGAAAACGATAGCACCGGGTATTAGGTGACATTAACCGAGCCACTAACAAGCAGCGTGTTTTATAGGAATCAGGTTACACTAGATCAGGTGTCATGGGTGATACTGAAATCTCTTAGACTCTGGATAACATTTAGCATTTACCTTTATTTTACTTTACATTAAATTAAAGGCATGATAACATTTCCTACATCCGACACACACATTATGATTTCGTGACTCGATTTAGTATTTTGTTGCGCAACTAATTTGCACGTACAAGTAAACGTCGATGCTCGATGTAAATGTCGATATATATTTTTAAAATAAAATGCAAAATAATGCAATGTGCTGGATCAAGTGCTATTTTATAAGCTGCTGAACATTGATGGTGGAAGCCATTTTGTTAAATTCAACCAAATTTGCAGTGATTAATGTGATAATTAAGGACTATTCATATAGTATATTCCCAATATACTAGATGTTTATTTGAGTGCTTGCATCTTCTCCGTTTAAAACCCAATTGCGTCCTCACAAACTGTGTTCAGATTTGATCTTCGTTACTTCCTGTTAGTTTTCTATTTGTTTATTTGACCTCGCTGTGCAGCACTTTGGTGAACGTATTGTAGTTCTGGAATAAGAAACACGGTTGTACGATTTTCAGCTAGTGGTGAGAATGAACTCACATCAATGGCGTCCCTCTCGAAGATGCGCAGCTGGAGGAAGAGCTCCAGTTTGATCTTCCTCTCCTGAAAGAGCTCCTCCATGCGAGCCTGAGCCTCATCCAGCTGCTGCAGCACACTCTCAATGTGTGCCATCGAGCTGTTGTGTGGCGTTTTATTACTGGAGATCGCAGAGTCTCTGTAGGGGAGAAAATGAGAGCATCTAGGATGTGGAACAGGTCAATACACCGGATAAAACAAATCCTGTGGAATCATCTTAAACACAGGCATATTATTTACATTCTTTTTATTAGACTGTATAGATTACACGGCATGTCTGCTATACAAGTCCCAGTGAATGAGCTGTTACTATGGAAACGGTGAAGTATTAGAATGAGCGCATTTATAGAAATCTGTGTTTTGTCTTACAATTGGCACTACTCTCAGAGCTGCTGTTGGAGAACATTAATCAACCAATCAGAATTGAGAATTCAACAGTGCTGTGGTATAACTCTTACAAACTGTCTGCTTTCAAACTCTATTGCTCACTGTACGTGAATAGCCGACAGTTCCGTACCTGAGCTGCTGGATGAGTTCCTCGCCCTCTTTGATGACATTGACGGTAAACTGCAGTGTGGTCTGCTGCTGCTGCCCGAAACGCTTGATCAGATCCTGCACGGCCTCCACTGACTCAGCGTACACGTCATCCAGCAGCTCCTTCTGCAGCTCCTCCAACCACGTCCACAGCTGCAACAAAAAAGGTGTCAGTCATTTATCTGTGGCTGTTGTGATCTTTTTTTGCAAACTGTTAAAAATAAGTTGAACTGGAGAGCAAAGAACTTTAGGAGTCGGTAAACTGGCTTCAAGTAAACTGATAAGAATCCAAGTACAGGAGTAGGTAGATTCAGCCTCAGATACTCCACCCATAGGCCATTGTGCACTTTTCTGGCATCAAGCTTCAGGATCTGATTACCATGTCACACTTGCATGTGCTGGTTTCCAGCAATAAAACGAACTTATAAACACCACGACATGATGACCATTCAAACATTCAAAGCATGAATGTTAACAGAATACGATGTTTAAAATGTATTAAACAGTTCATGGCAAGTAAACGACAATCACAAAACACACAAAAAAGTCAGAGGTTAGCCATCTGCAATGTTGATCGAATTGCCTCTTACTGAGAAAGTAGATGGTTATCCGCTACGTTTACTGACAACACATACCAGACTCCCAAAAGCTTAATAACTATAAGGACGTGTATTGAAAATGAATGGATGTTGGACTGGAGCAAGATGGAAAATATAAGACAACATTGTTGTAGAAGATATTTTCATGCTATAAAAAGCTATTTTTTGCTAAACCCAACAGCTTTAAAAAGGCCAGACAGATTCAAAGATATAAAATGGATAAAAGGACAAACAGATAAAAGGCAGATGAGGTAGAAGAGATGGGAGGGAAACTCAGCTTTCCTGGTGCTGTTGCCATCTGCCTGTACTGGCATGCCAACGAAAGTGGAGCTCAAGTCCCAGCAAGTCTGGCGATAGCTTTTTTCCCTCTCCCCTTATTCCATTTCCATCTCAACCTCTCACAAAGTTCATCGCACAGTCACACAAGAACTGGAAGCCTGCGCTAGTCTCTAGCCTGCAGATAGCAGATGGCTAACCTTGTGCCATATGGGCACATTAAGATAAGTGTTATTTTATGCTATTTACTATGGCATCACTTATGATACACAATTATCTTTGCTAATGCATGCGGACTATGAACACAAACAAGGGCAATAGTCCAGTGTCTAGCCAATAGACTCCAATGGACTGCAGTTTCAGAATGAAGGAGGGAGATTTTGGCTCTGCAATGGAGCTAGTTACACTAGTAATGGTGTTATGGTATAATATTGATGATTATTATTATTATTATTGTTATTATTATTATTATCTGTGTATAAAACGAAATATATTACAATGTCCAGATCTCACACAGCTATTGTCATCTGCAAGTCTCCATATCAAGGTGGAACAGAGTTAACCCCAATTAACCCACCTTATTATTGGACCAGTAATGGAGGTCAATAGCTGTCTCTGGTCAAAAAGAAGTTTTTCACCAAAATATTGCTCAAAAATGAGATTTGAGAAGTTGTTTCTAATCACAGAACTGTCAGAGAGAATCTTATTGCTCTAAGGTCTACCCAGAATTTGTGCAGGACTGGCTTCTGAACCGACGCTTTAGAGCATCTTGATCACACAAACACACCTCTTTGCCGTGAGTATGGAAGGCCACAGACATGTCCAGCAGGACTTTTCTCTGCTCCACACGCCTCACAAAGTCCTGGATCCGGTCCTGTAACTGGTGGGCGGCCTGGTAGATCTCCTCTGGGTCACACTCGCCGGTCTGGGCCAGCTGTTCGGCCGCCTCCAGCAGCTTATCAGCGTTAGTGTACGTGTTCTGAAAGAGATCCAAACAGACTCAAAGTATACAAGATGATCAAAAAAAACAATCGAGCTTTTAATGGGACCTCATTGACTTCCCTTTATTTCCTCTTGGTTGCATTCACATCACCTTCTTGAAAACCATTCTGTTACTTCATTAGCTCTAGCAAAGTTCGTTAGATGACTCCATTGAAGACCCAAAGGAATCGATCCAGCATAAGTGTGGAAATCTAATTAAAGTCTTCTTTCATCTAGCACATAGGACGTAACTGTTACTTTAAGCTTAAATTGGCAGGTCAGTCATGCGCTGTTAAGAGCTTTCTATTTCAACTGATATGTCACAAGTGTAGTCTGCTGTTGCGGTCAGTAGTAGGGATTTTAGGCAATGATGGTGGCAGGAAAATAACCTGAACTGTACTATGCATGCTCAAATTTGACTTGTCGCTTCCTGCCACTGTAGTCCGCAGTTCTACTATGGTAAAAACACCGTCCGGCAAAACGTGAGGATTAAATTCACATTTTTAACGTGTTGAATTTGAGCTATATGTACACTAGGTAACGACACTATTGCTTCAATGAATTCAGAGCAATGAGGTCAAAGGCACTCATCCTTTAATCCCGGTGTAAATTATAATTTATAATTTATACAAAGCAATCATAGTAAGTCAGCTTATATGAATTTCTGATGATGTTCAAGCAGTTAGTTGATACATCCAATGACAGATACACCCAAAAGTTGAGCCGTAGCATTAGAGTTGTTGCTTAGTGACTTTGGTTTTGACGTAGCCATCCCTACATCCATCCAAGTGTAGCATGGCAAGAGTCAGTAACAAATCCAAACCCACTCATTTAAGTAAGATAGGTTTTCTGGAGTTTTGTGGTCATTAGCAATGTAATAATTGTGTAATTAGCACAATTATTTAAATACCACCTTTGCTTTGAAAAAAAAAAAAAAAAAAGAAACAGAGATATAGCTTATTTGAAGTCAAAATGTGTGTGGCGCTGTTGCGTGTCTTCCTCACAGGGTGAACTACTGAGCACGAGACAGTCAGTTTGACATAACTGACGCAAAAATATCCGAGGGTGCCAATACTTTAATCTTAGTTAAAGTAGAGAAATTGTTTGTAGGCAAACTTTGTCAGATGAGTTTTAAAATTCAATAAAAACATTAGGAAGTATGCAATTCCATGGTTAAACCTCAAATAATGTTCCACACTAGGCATGTTACAGTTGAGGTCAAAAGTTTACATCCCCTTTTCAGAATCTGCAAAATGTTTATTATTTTACCAAAATAAGAGGGATCATACAAAATGCATGTTATTGATTATTTAGTGCTGACCTGAATAAGATATTTCACATAAAAGATGTTTACATATAGTCCACAAGAGAAAATAATAGTTGAATTTATAAAAATGACCCCGTTCAAAAGTTTACATCCCCTTGATTCTTAATACTGTGTTGTTACCTGAATGATCCACAGCTGTGTTTTTTTGTTTACTGATAGTTGTTCATGAGTCCCTTGT
>CM040454.1:10557698-10582725 GCA_022758105.1 Pangasianodon gigas | reverse complement strand
CGGGGTCATTTTTATAAATTCAACTATTATTTTCTCTTGTGGACTATATGTAAACATCTTTTATGTGAAATATCTTATTCAGGTCAGCACTAAATAAACAATAACATGCATTTTGTATGATCCCTCTTATTTTGGTAAAATAATTAACATTTTGCAGATTCTGAAAGGGGGATGTAAACTTTTGACCTCAACTGTACATCCTCTGTAGTGAGCACACACAGTGAATATGAAACCAGAAAAAGACATTTTAGCAATCACTATGTTTGATCAGATCGTGCACTATCTCCACCGACACGGCGTACGTGTCATCCAGCAGCTCGGCATACAGTTAGGTAGCGATTCTGAGATGCATGTGTTTGACCAATCAGTGAAATGCACTAGATCTAGCTCCACCCACATGTTAGGCTTGAGGCAAGAAGGGCAGCAATAATTCAACAGGGGTTCGTGACTCAATCAAAGGAAACACGGAAGACAAAACATAATGACATCGCAGTTGATTTACAGAGCCACACTGTTTTGTCTGGTGGAAAAAAAAAGGTTTAAGTGAATATTTTTTTAAAGAAAATGGGTGTTAATGTTGGCCATTTGCCCTTTTGCATATATGTTTAAAGCCCTAAAGTTAGTAGAGACTGTAGAATTTCGAAAAAGGTCAGAAAATAGTATCATGATGTAATTCATCATGATGACATGAGGACAAATAAAGGTAAGTTTAAGTGGAACTCCATGGCTATTGTTCTTCTCCTCACCTGTGCCACCTCTTCAAAATCTTCATGGCGTTTCTGCAGAGCCCGGGCTCGGTGCAGGGACTTCCCCACGCCCGTGTGCTTACTGAGGAACGCCTCGCCGTGATTCTCGATCCAGTCCAGCACCTGATGAAAGAAGTGGGAGATAAAAGAAGAAGAAGAAGAAGTAGAAGAAGAAGAACCACAAGGGGGCTCTTGTGAGCAGTAGGAGCCACTTCACACCGCAAAACACCAGCACACTTGCAGTGAAGTCAAGTTCTAGTTCAGTGGAGTTAGATTTCAGACCACATCATTTTAAAGCTACGAGACGCTCAGTCTGGGACTTTATGGACTCGTAAAGCTGTATACCGTATCGCAGACAAGCACTGTGTGTGGAAATGTGTGGCTGTGTGTTGTACTTAAGAAGGAACTGATCTTACCACTAAGAGGTCTCCTAAATAACACTAAGAGGCTCTTTAACATTTTACTAAGGAGTTCCTCAGCAAAGACGACAAAGGCGTGTGCTGTTATAGGAAAATCATCAACGACAGGGTGGTGTGATTCAGCCTGCCGTGAACCGGAGTGACTCTTACCACCCTGAAGTTGATTATTTTCCAATAACGGCATGCTCCCAAGTGTATATTAATGCCATCGTACATTAATGACTAGAGTAACCATGGCTTTGTCATTTGTGAACGTGTAAAAGAAAACCGATTGAAGTGTCAGACAGTCTTGGGAATGCTTTAACAGGACTGACAGGTGATACTCGCAGTTCAGCTGCGCTGCAAAACCGCAAAACGTAAAGACACACTTCCCTCAACAACTCTAATAACCATGTAATCAACACAATACCCTTTTAAAATTGTCTCAAGAGCTTTTAGCCTTTTGTGAATAAAGCACCAGTGCTCTATTCATTATAGCACCTTTAATCTGCCTCATTGCGGCATATGGCATTCTGAACGTTTCCATGTGTGTGTGTGTGTGTGTGTGTGTGTGTGTGTGTGTGTGTGCGTGTTGCGCATGGTGTATTAATATGAAAGAGGAGAAGCAGGCCATTTGCTGTACAGATGTGTTGCACGGGGACCCCTCCGCCTGCGATTTTTTTATGGGGCACACCCTCGATGTAATGAGCCTACCGAACGAAGTTACCATGGTAACCTTTATGGAGCACATGTATGTGTTTGTAAAGGAAGGTTTGGGTGGAACAGAAGCAGTGAAAGAGTGACAGAAATTCTATCATTACGTCTACCTGAGGAGTTTGCTAAAACGGAGAACATTTTTCATGCAGGAAGCTCATGAGCTGCTTTGATGATTTGCCCTGAATCCCATTCATACGTTCTCGTTATTCCACACATGCTGGAGCACAAAGAGTCTGCTCCTGCTAGATAAGTAAAAGAAACACGGTTTTGTTAATTCAAGAGCCTCCTGGGGCATTGTGATGTGAATGTGTGCCATCCAAAACCTAGTGAAAGTCATACAGAGAGAATAAAATTTTTTTTAAAAATAGCGATCCATAAAAACCATTTATTTAAATGAATATTTAAAGCTGTAAGAATTTAAAGCTACGTTAAGTAAGAGAAGCTCAAACCTCAGAAAGGAAGAAGTCTGGCTTCATGCAGAGACAATGATAGCAAACTAGCCGGTTAACGTTAGACAGAATACAAATCGGAATATCTGAATACACATAACAAAGATCAGATAATAAAAATACACACACCGAGAACGACCAGGCAAGAGTGTCTAGTTCTCTATACTGTCTTTTAGCTAGGGAGATATACTGTAGTTAGCCAGCTAGCTCACTACCATCAGCTTCAGAGGCAGACTCGTAGGATCATCGTCAAGGGCGATCTATGCTCACATGGCAAACTGAGCGAGCTAACGCTATATAAAGAAATGACGAACTCTTGTAAAAATGATAGGTTTTGCTCTTTCACTTAGGCTGTGTCCCAAACCAAATAGTATGTCATAACCCCAACAAACATAGTATGTGGTTTGGAAGCCAGCCTTAAATTCTCACTGAATGTTTATTAACTGCATCTCTCGCAACCGATGCACGTTATGAAAGATTCTTCGGTGAGTAGCTAACAATGGTATTTTTCTACCAAAGAGGGTGGAATTCCCAAATTCCCGAATTCTATATCCAAGCAACTTTCCTATTATAATCAGTGTATGTGCTACAAAAGAATATACTCTTCCCATCTGCAGTCAGCTCAATTAATTTACATGACTTGGTCCTGATTGCACCAAGGCTGATTGGATGATGGCGTACCTGTTGGACATCTTGTTGGAAGACGCACAGCTGCAGACGCTGGTGCAGGCGGAGTTTGCGGTGCTGCCAGATGTTCTCCAGCTGCCGCTGGTGGTGCAGCACCTCGTGGATGATGTCCAGGACGTGGTTCACTGCCTTGGTGTAGTTAGCCGATGCTGTTAATGAATCAGCGCTGCCTTGAGTCAAAGGGCGCTGGAGTTTGTCCAACAGGGCTTTCCCATCTTGACTCACCTGTGGAAAGAAGGTTCAGTGTGATTCCTACAATAGCCTGATATGGTACCTTTGTGGTTTTTCCAATTTTTTTGCTTATTTTCAACTAAAATTTTAGAAAATTTTAGAAAAACTACAGGAAAACTTACAATAAGAAAGAAAAACTTAACAGTAACCTAGTTGCATAAGTGTGCACACTCCTTATTTTTGGGTACGAGTCTACTACCTTTGTAAATCTTAATTTGGAAATTTTATTTTTTTTAAAAAAATGCTCAAGATCTACGAATTGCACAGCCCTCTTCAAGTCATTCCACAGGTTCCCTCTATTTTGACTTGAGCTTCAGTCCCTGCCAAAAAAAAAAGCAGCCCCAAAGAATGATGCTGCCACCACCATGCTTCACCATGGGTATGGTGTTCTTCAGGTGGTAAGCTGTCTTGTTTTTCTTGATCTTATCTTTCTACACCTTTCGACAATGAGATCCTGTATGTGCTTTGCAAGCTCTTTGAGGGGCAAACAGCTGATCATTTTTTAGGGATTAATAAGAATGACTTCACTGATGACAGGTGTATGATAATTACTTTTGGACACAAGTTTGAATGTGATTGGTTAATTATAAAAGGGTGTGCACACTAATGCAACCAGGTTATTTTAAGTTTTGCCTTATGCCTGTATTTCCTAAAACATTTCTGTGTTTTTCAGTTGAATTTTGTTGGTTGCTATATCACATTAAAGGTGGAAAAAGACCTGACATGATATCTTGGTTTCAGTTGTTTTGTTTCTTTTACAAAAACCATGCAATTTTAACAGGGGTGTGTAGACTTTTTTATATCCACTGTAGCTAGTAGTTAGATTGCTTGGCTAATCTGCCAACAAAGCTAGTATGAAATCGAGGATGTAACATGTAAATCAACCACTTCTCACACTGATTAGTGCATTATTTATGTTTCGGTTCACTAGATAGCTTTAGAAATTTATATATATATATATATATATATATATATATATATATATATATATATATATATGTGTGTGTATATATATATATATATATATATATAAGCGACATGAGCGACTTATTGTTGTGATGGTAGGGTCAGACTTGAAGACCTGGACTAGCACAACCAGCAATAAAAATAAAAAATGCCACCATCCAAAGGAGGGTGATAGAAGCTAAGAGAATCGGTACCTCTGAGTAAGCGGCTGTGATGTGCTCGTAGAGACCTTGGTGGCGGTGAATGGTATCTTCCAGGTCCTGTAGCTCCGAGGGGAGTTCACCCTCACCACATGCCTTACACCACGACTCTACATTACTCAGGTACTGGGAAAGAGGATATGGAAAAATTACCGCTATTATCAATATACAAAAAAACATACTGCCACTCAAAAGTTTTTGAACCTGTTAGAGGGTACTAAATGCACTGAAATGCCAAAATAGGAGATTTGGCTAAAACCTTGGGCGAAAAAAAGTGCATTGTTATGACAAATATAATATCTGATCACGATAAAAAGCAAAGATTCAGCCATCCATCTAGCTGAGATGCATACGTCTAATATATGAAAGCCTATCTTTTCTTCTTCTTTTTTTTTTTTAATGGGAAGCAGAAGAACAAAGAGCACATCAACCTAATTACAGTGCTGACAACAAGCAATTACTGTTCAAAGAGTATGATAAAAGAGGAGAGGAGATAGTGTTGCTCTCTTTTTCTCTCTCTCACCATCTCTATCTGGAGCTTGTAACACACATCCAAAAGTGAGCTTTCTTTCTTTCTTTTTTTTTTTTTTTACTTTTGTACAAACATACTGTTATAAGAAAATATTTTCTCTCAACATGCATAAAGATTTATCTAAACTACATAATTCTTAAGGGGTTTGAAGGAAAACTGTATTTTATTATTGTCTTGCAGGGAGATGCAAAAGTTTGCACACCCTTAAGACAAAACGAAGACAAAAGAAATGCAATTTATGCCAACAATCTGTTTCACAGATGTTCCTTTTAACCGGAAACAAAAATGTTTAAATAGTGAATGTTAAGGAATTCACAGTCAAAACAAGATATTTTGTATCTTTCTTTCTGGATGTGATATAAATATTTTGGTTTGCCCACCCTTCATGACAAGAAGGCAAGAGACTTAGACTTAAAACAAAACATTTATTTCTCATTTTTGTTTTTTATTTTCAGACTGTTTTTTGGTTTGTTTTGTCTTGTTTTAGAGGTTTTTCTGGAATTTTGACTAGTAAAAATTAAAATATCTGCAATGTGAATTTCTACTAATTATCTGAATTGCATCACTCTGTAATTACATTTATTTACTAGAAAAATTGAACTGTCGATATGAGAGACTTCAGTGTAAGTCAAAAGAGTCTTTAGTCAAAATTTAATTATAGATAATATAGAATTCTGACTAGTAAAAATTAAATTACAGATATCTTGAACTCATATTCTAACTAATTGAATTTTTAACACTAGAAAATCCAATTTTTGTTACACTTTTAAAAGCCATAAATTCCTTTTATTTGTTCATATATTGTAAAAAGGATGTTTTTTCCCTCACATTTTAGGGGATACAAACTTTTAAACTTAATAAGTGCTTTAATTATTACCCTTAAGAGGTGCCAACATTGCTAACAAGAAAATGTTAGCAGGTAGATAGGAAAAAAACTAAATTTTACCACAAAAATCCTAGCATATGTCAGGGGATGAGATAGCTAATGTTTTTTTTTTTTCCCAGATGTTTGTCAAGCAACAGTAAGGAAAAAGTTCGCAATCTTTTGCAATCTGCGTCCTTTCCCCTTCAGTGAGTTAGCTTTTCCAGCTTTTTTTTTTGCTGAAAAAAAAAATGAACCGTATATTTTGGCACCTCTGAATCTTTGCAATCAATAATTGCTAGTTTTCTAAAAAAAAAAACTAGCTCAGGTTTTGCTTGCCTTATATTCGTGCAATGTATGTAAATGGCGCACTGAAAATCCCGACAACTCGTAATTATGTAAATGTGTATATGCACTACCTGGTCTGCCTTCTGGTGGAAGCTGGCTGACATCTCCAGCATGGCGCTTCTCTCATCCAGCGCCGAAGCGAAGGCCTTCCACTCTCGCTCGAGCTGCGCTGAGAGCTGCTGGATCTGCATTGCAGCGTAGTGACCACCCTCCAGGAGCCGCTTGCCCACTGCTACGATGCGGCTGATGTTCACGTACACATTCTGCACAGAAACACAAGACACACACTCTCCTGAACTCCAGCTAGATTTTTTTTTGTTCTCGCTGCTTTAGAGGTTTCTAATCTCATCCTTTCTATTGGTTCTCCATTTATTGTTCTGATCTGGTGTAAGCTGTCTCCTTATGAGCAAAATATGGATTATTACCAAGGCAGACAAGTATTTTTGATAGTAATCTATTTTGACATTTTATCAGGAACACATAATAGCTATATGAATTAACATGAAATTTACATAATCTGCGTTTCTTAAACCGTAATCAACGAATTGAGTGTGTGACCTTCTTCTCTTGGTTAGTGTTTTGTCATCTTTAACCAAAGCCAGCTAGTATAAGTGAGCTAGCAGGGCTAAGTCCTCCCTCTATTTTAATGAAAAAAAAAGACATAAAAATACGGCTCACTTTTAGACATCCACGTCACCATGTCTGCTGTTTATTTAAGCTAATTTATTTAAGCCTGTGAAATAAAATTGTGGGTGTAATAAACATAAACATGGTTGATTACTTTTTCGATATTTCATTTTTTTCTTTTTCCAAAATGCCTTTGGAGGAGAAACTAAGCAAAGATTTTCCAATCAATGTACAACAAAAAAAATAGAGATGCATTTTTTCTGTATACCATGCTTGCTAGTCACAAATAGCACTCACAAATGGTGTTGCCTATCTGTCTTTCAATAAGGGTGTGTGTGTTTGTGCGTGTGTGTATACATAATATTGTTAAGCCTATGATGAAATTCTGTGCTATAAGGCTCAACCAAAATGTTTTCATTTTTTTATTTGATTAATCAATTAGTTAGGTTATTTTTAAAAATATTTCTTTGAAGCATTTCAATGAACTAATACTACCACAGAACTCCTATCTGGGCTTAATGTAATAACAGATAGCTGCAATACAACATTACTGACATTTATCCGATAATCCGTCACAACAAGGTAATATTATCAAGCGCTTTTGCAACTACATGACTTATTTGCAATTTCAAGCCCTGATTTGTTAAATTTCAACCAAACAAATTCAAAATAAAGGTTAAATAAATATCTGCTGCCTGTCTCACTTACTGAAACTCTTCAATGCTAAATCTATTTGGCTTGCTGTGTGTGTGTGTGTGTCTGTACATGCGAGGCGAATCATCATGTGAATTCGACTCCAAAGTTTTAGCTAGACTCTTAGTTTTCAATGCCTGGAATCAGAGAATTGATTCTTTTTGTCATCAACTTTGGCACGAATAATTGAAATCAGGAAAGCTTTACAACATGCTATGAAAATTAAATAATGTAATATTTATCAATGTTGTTGGGTCGAAAGAATGGTTGAACTACTTACAAGCTAACTGAATTAAATAGCTTTGATAGTTGTGTTTTGAAATGAGAAAACACTTGTCTTGTAGACAAATCATTTGAGACTATGTTTAGTCATTTTCAACTTAACGAGTCGTACAAACTAACGACTTTTGGCCAAAATATCACAATATAATGTTTTCTGATAGAGCAGATAAGATAAAAAAATACAAAAAAAAAAGAATACTCGCCAGTTAATAAGTATGATTTGACCAGGTACGTCACATTCCCACTGTCCTCACATTCCCACAAACGAATGATTACAAATTGAAATGGTGCCAACAGCATAGTGTAATGTAAGGCATTTCTATACTTTAGAGGATGTAGTACTGTTTTTCTATGTAACGTGCTCTGCTATTTCCTAACAGATGTCCGTTAAGAGGACAGTGTATTACTACACTCTCTATTATTCACAGCTTATAAATAGCTACGAACCTTCTAGCATGAATGTCCATGGTTTCAGACTGTTCTCAAAAGCACCTGACAAAGTTTTAATCAGGCTTTAGAGCATTTATACATTTCCTTATTCTGTTTTTGAAAGAACTAATGCATTTTTTTCCTTAGTTGTATAAATATTTTTCTAGAAGCGACAGTACAGTAATTTTTAAGAAAAGATCATTCAGGAAATAAACATGACAAACTCCAGTGTGTGCATGTTCTTCAAATTTGTTTAGAATTTAAGTCACGTTTATTATAATAAGAAAAGATCGTATTTGACCTGCCAGCTGTTGCTCCACCTTAATCTCTAAAACAGGGATTCTTTCTCACACGCAGTCAGATACAGACTGAAGGAGCTCTAACCACAGCTCTGCTGCATCACAGGTCAGGAAGGGAAACGCCGTAAGAAGTTCAGAATTCAGTCACTGGTTCTTTTTTTGTAATTCCTAAACATGCTCATGAGAAATTTGTAGTGGGCAGAGAGAAAAAATTCCTAAACATGCTCATGAGAAATTTGTAGTGGGCAGAGAGAAAAAACAATTTTACCACAAAAACCCTAGCATATGTTGACAGGATGGCTGCATACAAACAGCAGAGATGATAAAAAAAAAATATTTGGATTTATAAGCAGCAAGCTGAGCATAAAATCTTACTTTATAAAACTGTTACAAAATGAAAAGTCCATGTCTGGTATACAGTCCAGTTCATGTTCATGGTATACTGCACATAATAATAAAGTCTACAACTGGAGTGAAAGATGCAGTATTTACTGTTGATCAACTCACTTTTTTGTAGAAATTTGTAGATCTGAGCATCAATACAGTATTAAAAATCAGTCTTTACACTTTTATTACTGAAATGAAAGGAAAATATCAACAGATCAACAAACAAAGTCTTCCCAAAGAGGAACTCAATATTATACATATTGTACGTTATTATAACTTAGACATTAATGCCAGAACGACTTGATTGTTTATACAGAAATGCAAAATCCTTGCTAGCTATTTTTTCTCTGGATATGCACCAAGCAACAGTAAGAAAATTGCAAGGTGAAAGTCTGACTCATCCACTTTTTTTTTACTGAATAAAGATCAAAGAGATCACAGTCTAACCCCCTTGTTTTCTGTTCATTATAAGGCAAATGCAGTCAGAGTTCACATAGATAAGATCAGAGCAAAGCAAAAGTAACCTCTACCAAAAGCAAATGCATCTGTAATGTCTTTTATGCCAGGTTTTATGTTTTTTGTCTTGCCAATGCTTCAGCTGAAATGCAGAAAAGCATAGTTTTCTCCAGTATCGTCATTGCAAGGGGTCACAAATCATAAATGCTATGGATAAACAAAAGATGTTGTCTCCTGTGTTTGTGGACATATCCACACCATTGGAAAACTTAAAAAAAAAAAAAACTTAACACTCTGTTTATCAGATTTTGGGACTATCCTGAAGTCTAATACACACAATACCTACACTTAACCCTGATCAAGCCTAGTCCTTGTCGTTCATTGGGTTTTTAACTTTCTAAAGGGGTTCTACTTGAAATCCCCTTGGAAACCTTCACTTGAACAGTTCTACATAAAAACTAAGAAAGTTCCCAAGCGGGGCAAACCACTAGATGGAACCACCAATATGGTAGCTGGCTGTGCATATTACAATTTTACTACTGATTGCCTAACCTGTCATCACATTTAACTGACAGCTAAAAACTAAAAATATATATACAATTTCTTGTATCCAATACAAAATAATTTCAACGTGCCATGATAACGATATTGTGCGTATTTGACAGTACATTATTGCTGGCACTCACAAGCCACTGTGGCTAGGTGTTTTCCAAAGCCAAAATTTTCAAGCCAAAATATTTTCACTAGCCAAAACATTAGTACCCAAATATACCTGTGTACATCTTATTTTTATAAAATACAAATGAGTTCATTTATCTTTCAAAGGAAAATTAGTTTTTAGAGAAAATATATTAAATCACTGCAGAAAATGGTGATCTGTCCAATTTTCATTTAAGTATAATTTTTTTTGTTTGGTTTTTATTCACTTATCCTCGTTGCACTCTTTTAAATTTTATTGTGTTGTCGGTTCCAACACTATTTAAGCTGGCCTTTTCATACCAAATGTATTTGGACAAAAAGCTTCTGCTAGGTCAGAATACTTAATTAAAAAAAATACTAAAGTGTTCTTTGAAATCTTTAAATTCCCAATAAATTGTTTTCTTACAGAAAAGCATGTAAGTGAAACCATTTTAGAAGCAAAAAACCTCTTTCCTTAGAGCGGAAGTTATCTAGTTACCAACTAAAAAAGACTGGTAAATTAACAATGATAATGGTGTTTATTTCGAGTCCAGGTATTAAATGTCACTGGATATTTTATAGTAAATTATCAGC
This sequence comes from Pangasianodon gigas, assembly GCA_022758105.1. Classification (NCBI taxonomy): domain Eukaryota; kingdom Metazoa; phylum Chordata; class Actinopteri; order Siluriformes; family Pangasiidae; genus Pangasianodon; species Pangasianodon gigas. Next base: position 10,572,144 of record CM040454.1, on the reverse strand, counting down.
ATGTTTTGAAGTGAAAATACTACTTTATACATCATTTAATGTCCTCTCTGCCAAATAATTGCAGAACGCCAAGTAAGCAGATACTGTAGCAATACTGTAATACTGGGTTGTACAGTTGTATCTTAAATAATTTATATCATTCAATCCCTAATGCACATGTAATGATAGCATGTGAGGGAGCTCTGGTTACCACACTGTTACCTCAGACTGGGGTAATTACCCAGCCCAGGGGCATTTGAGAGAATCAATACAATGAATGCTCAGATCTGTGCCTGGTGGGATATTTTGATTGGTCCGGATGGAACTGACTGACATGGTACAACCAAATGATCACTTCGACACGTGCTTTAATTCCACATGTACAGGATTCTCTGAAGCTTTATCAACGGCAACTAACTTTAAATATTTTGGATTCCACTTTGAAATTAATAGTGCCAATTTTCTACATTTCTAGAGCTTATACAGATGGCAGCTACAATTTAGAGCAGAATAAATAAACAGCTGGAATGAAGAACAGACCTGTACTGGGCATATTATTCATTTAATATGATGCACAACAATATTCAACATTAGGTGAACAGCAAAACAAGCCCTGTATGCTAATTGCTAGCTTGCTTTATGTATATTGGTTACTAAGCTTGCGATGTTAGTCTACATTTTTAAACAAATATATGTATTAATCTATGTTTTTATCTAAACACATAAGCCAATGAGTAAACAATTAACCCTCATTGGCCAATGAGTAAACATATTACCTTAGCCCTAACCTGAGTAAACAAATGTTTTGTACATGATATATCATATGTTATATGTTAAACATTTTTCCAAATAAATGCAAAATTTGTTTTCAGTTGAAATGCTTCCTAATAAGAACGGTTATGAATGGAGACCTAAAGATGGCGCAATTTCTTTTAAAACAGCATCAAAAAGCGTGATAAATAGTTAAGTACTTTGATAAGATTAGCTAGTTTGGTCTAGCCTGTTTGTCCACTACAACAAAAACACCAGATTTGACAGTCAGTACAACTTGTGGTTTAGAAATTTAATTTGATGCTGTGCTTTCAACAAATTTCCGAGCATATTTCTTAAAGGCACAAGCTAATTTAACCAATTTTCCCATTTTCCTGTGCTGCTACAATGTAATGTGAGAAGAATAAAAAATACACTTCTGAGATAATTTCATATTCTATTCTATTTCCACAGCATAAGTACAACATTTCATCCCTACAGCCAAAAATTCCTATTAGCATACGTACCAAAGATAATCAAGCCTGAATCTAGTGGCTAAATAAAACAAAGTGATCATTTATGCTAAATAACATGAAGTGATTTTTTGTTATTAGTAAATGTTAGCACAAAATTGTTAGGGTTATGGTAGTTATGGTAATAGTGCACGTTACTTAATCAGTAAAGTATACTGTATATACTATATAGTATAGTATGATATACATTCATCACTCACTTGTATACTCTTAAGAAAAAGTGTTCTTAAAGGGTACTTTGGACAAATAATGGTTCCACCTTTCTAAAGGAGTTCCATATCGAACCCTTTTAGAAAGCTCCAATGGAATCTTTTTGTCAAAGGGTTGTAAGGGATTCTCTATAAGGATGAACCAAAGAACCCTGTGCAGTACTAGATGCAAGCCTTTTTTTCAAAGCATGTGGGCTCATTTCTTTAAAGCATTGATGTATTTCATTTTATATTTTAGACTCCAGACTTTTAACAAATCACGTTCGACATGCTTGACAACTATGGGACCACCACGCTTAAAATTTCTAGATTAATGGGAAATTCAGACAGAGCTAGTCCACTGTAAGGAAGGAGGCCTTGCATAACTTTCTAGCAAAACCACATATATCACATTACACCATCAGAGCCAAGCCAAGAAAGCATGACAGGAGAGTATAGCCTCCTGTCTCTTTTATGGGGTGAAAAAAATAAAAAATAAACACTCAATGACAGTGAAGCAAATTGATTCCTATAGAGCTCTGATATTTTTATGCCTAGAAACCATTGAAGAGTAAAACATATCATTTAAAGGGGCCCATGCATGAGAGATCACAGAGATTTAGTTTTTCTTGGAAAGAAAAAATACCCTCACCAGTCATTTTACTAGGAATACATGTACACCTGCTCATTCATGGAGTTATCCAATCAGCCAGTTATGTGGAGGCAGCGAAATGATACGGCAGATACATCAAACACCATACATCAAAAACAGCAGAAAAATGTCATCTCAGTAACTTTGAATTTTGTATGATTGTTGGTGCTAGATGAGCTGGTATTTCAGAAACTGCTGGGATATAATTGCACAACAGTCTCAAAATTTTACACAGAATAGTGCAAGAAATAGTGAGCAGCAGTTCTGTGGTTGGAAACGCCTTGTTGATGAGAGAGAAGAATGACCAGCTGACAGGAAGGCTATGATAACTCAAATAACCACTCTTTACAAAGGTGGTAAGCAGAAAAGCATCCCAGAATGCACAACATATCGAACTTTGAGGCCGATAGGCAGCAACAGCAGAATACTGCATCGGGTTCCACTCCTGTCAGGCAAGAACAGGAATCTGAGGCTACAGTGGGCACAGGCTAAACAAAACTGAAGAAATGTCACCTGGGCTGATGAATTATAATTTCTGCCGCCACATGCAAATGGTTGGGTAAGAATTTGGCATCAAAACACCATGAATCCATGGACCCAAACCTCCTTGTGTCAACAGGCCAGGCTGGTGGGGGTGGTGGTGGTTTAATGTTATGGGGAATGCTCTCTTGTTACACACTGGGCCCCATAATACCAATCGCTTGAATGCCACAACCTATATGAGTATTGCTGCTGACCATGTGGATCACTTTATGGCCACAATTTCCCCTTTTTTCTAATAGGTACTTCCAGCATAAGCCACTTCACAAAGCAAAAGTCATCTCAAACTGGTTCCATTACCATGACAGTGAGTTCGGTGTACTTTAACGGCCTCCCCAGTCGCCAGATCTAAATGTGTTAGAGCACCTTTGGGATGTGGCAGAATGGGAGATTCGCAGCGTGAATGTGCGGCTGACAAATCTGCAGCAATTATGTCATGCAAGTCAGCACGGTTGAGAATCTCAAAGGAATGTTTCTAAGACCTTGTGGAATCCATGTCACGAAGAATTGAAGCTGTTTTGAGAGCAAAGGGGATCCCACCCAGTATTACTAAATTTTCCAAGGAAACAGGTTGTTTCAGGCAACATTTCAGGTTTTTTTTTTTTTAACAGGATCTCATATCTGTTGACTATCATACACTGTGGCAAAATTTAAGGTAAATAAGGTAACAAGGAGATCTCACAACATATGCATAGATGCGAGATGATGCAGCTGTGAGTAATAGGCCTTAGGCAGAATGAAATGGTGTTTTAATAGCTGTACTTTGACTACAAAGTGTACCTAAATGGACACCAGGAATCATTTTAACCCTTCTCTCTGGTGTCATTAATCCCTGAAGCCCAGCTATCGAAAGGGTTACAACCAGACATTCAATGGGCCATGGAATAAGCATTGGCGTTCTCGTAAAATGCCTATTGAATTGTGAATCAATACACCTGAGGCTAAAAGCTTATTGAAGAAGGGAGGGGCAGAAGAAGAACAGAGACCAGTGGAGGACAAATACAAAAGGACAAATAAATTTATTAGCTAGCCCACCAGGCAAGTGAAAGCTCCAATGTCCTTGCCTAGTCTTATGCTTTGTTCGCCTGGAAAACTAACTAGGCTAAAAGGTAGCTAACGTAATTTAACCCCAGCTAACGAGTTTAGTGCATTAACACAGTGAGTACTCGAGTTCTTGGGATAACTTTATTTATTGTACCCTGATAATGTCTTCGTATCAGTATCAGTACCAGTACCAGTACCCTTGACAAAATGGCAGTAAGGCTAACATTTTGGCTATGAGCTATGGTTTTCTCTTCTCACATCAGTCGATTCTGACCTTTTGTCTGACATGATATTAGGAGAGTTGTAAGACAGCTTCGGTCTGTAACATTGTGCAATCATTTTCATCTTTGTTTTCACATCATTATGCAAAGTCCTTGGCTCCCTAAAAAATTCTCAGTTGAAACATATAGTTGAGCAGGGGGAAGGTGTCAGGAACAAGTAGCACACTAGCATGCTGTAGAGAATAACAGCATTCCATCTCTTCCTGTAATGTCTAAAAATGTTGGAGACACTTGTAGGGGGATCTTTGTCCACTTGTCTATGCAGGACATTTTAAGCTCCTTTATATTCATAGGTCGCTGTTCAATTCAGATCAAAGTTTTCGTTCACCTTGTTGAAAGCTCTACCTATGGCCCTAAGTCTGAACCTTCTGACAGAAGCAACCAAGTTTTGGCCTGAAATATCCATAGCAGAATTGTCTTCAGGAGAGACCCTGAATTTTAAAAGCCCCAGAAAACTTTTTGCATACTACTTTGAGCTTCTTGCAGGAAGTATCAATCCTTTCTTTCTTTCTTTCTTCTCTCTCAATCTTGTTTTTTTTCTCAACACATTAGCATGTTCAGCCAACTCCATATCATGGTATGAGTATTTTTTTCTTTCCCTTCTCCTTCTTTTTCATCAGTATTCTTTCATACATCTGCATTTCCTGTGTAAATGAGGACTTTGAGCTATTAAAGCCCGTCAGTCAGAACGTGACCCTGCCTTTCCTCTCTGTCATACAGCTAGCATGGTTTTCAACACTTCCTGCGAAAAAGGACATATCCTCTCATGCAGTCCTTCACTGATTGCATTTATCTGAGGCCCAATCCCAAGAGAGAACGGAACTAGACTTTCCTCCCAGCTATTACAGCTCAATTGAACAGACTGAGTCAATAGTTGCACGTTCATGGCATCAAACAAACAGTGTGACACACAGTTCCAAACATTAGAGAGAACGGGACATATCATTCCTGCCTGTACTCGGTTTATTTGGAATACAAAACTGATGGCTCCCTCCACGTAAAAAGAAAAGAACAACTCCGCTTCCAAAGAACAACTCATTCCGCTTTTCTATCTACTTTGGATTAATGCTCTTATATGCTGTTACTTATGATCTCTACTACTGATTAGCTACAGAAACGTCACAGCAAACACTACAAGATTTCTCGCCAATACAACAATAAATGTGCTATATAAAAGAGATACTGTTGAACAAGTTGTCTGAACAATACCTTCTGAGGAGGTAAAGAACAATGGCTCTGTGAGAGAGAAAGCAAGCAGTGTAATGAGGAACTCACGTGTATTGGCTATAGTCTATACGCTAGGACAGCAATGTGAAGTGGATGTTTGCAGCACCAGAGAGAGAGAGAGAGAGAGCGAGAGGAAAAGATAAAGACTGAAGCACTGGCTTTTACCATGCAGTTCATAGCGAAGTGGTTGTGCTGAGTCTGCAGCTCCAGTACGTGCTGGTGGTTGGCGCCAATCTCAGTGTAGCTGGTCAGGAAAAGGCCCTTGTTGTGAACAATCCAGTCAAACATCTAGAAAGACAGTAAAGAGAGAAGAGAGATTATAAAAGGGAGCAAGCTGAGGTACAGGACATTGATCTAAACCAGATCTAAACCAGTAAACTTCCAGTCATTAGGAAAAAACCCAATCTGGCAATAAGACAATAAATGCTAGTATTAGTGCCAGTAGCAAATGGTGAAAAAGGTACCAAGGTTTCTGGCTATCTTGCTTAAACTGGTAGAATGTGCCTTTATAATTACTAATATCACACTCTACCACTATCTAAACCCTTGACCACTATTCAATACATACAATATAATTCAAAAATATCAGCATTGACAACACCATTTAATAACATTAAAAATAATGTTACCATTCAATATCATTAAACAAAAGAAATTAGCACCAACCATACCATTCAATACTATTAAACAATAAATTACCACCAACCATATTATATACTACCATACTACAATATTACCACCAACTACACCATTCAATTCCATTCAACAGTAAGAGCACCAGCTACACCATTCAACTCCATTCAAAAGTTTTACCACCAGCTACACCATCCAACTCCATTCAAGAGTTTTACCACCAGCTCCACCATCCAACTCCATTCAAGAGTTTTACCACCAGCTCCACCATCCAACTCCATTCAAGAGTTTTACCACCAGCTCCACCATCCAACTCCATTCAAGAGTTTTACCACCAGCTCCACCATCCAACTCCATTCAAGAGTTTTACCACCAGCTCCACCATTCAACTCCATTCAAGAGTATTACCACCAGCTACACCATCCAACTCCATTCAAGAGTTTTACCACCAGCTACACCATCCAACTCCATTCAAGAGTTTTACCACCAGCTACACCATCCAACTCCATTCAAGAGTTTTACCACCAGCTACACCATCCAACTCCATTCAAGAGTTTTACCACCAGCTATACCATTCAATACCATTCATCAGCATAGCATCAACTACACCATTCAATACTATTCAACAGTATTAACATCAACTACACCATTCAACACCATACTACAGTTTTAATGGCAACGATACCATTCAACAATTAATTTAGCACCACCATACCATTCAAAACTCTTCAACAGCAGCAGCACCAGCTACACCATTCAATACTGTTCAAGACTATTAGCACCGAACCATAACATTCAATACCATTCGACAGTATAAGTACCAATCAAACCATTTAATACTGTTGAAAATAATGTTAGAACCGTCCATACAAACATAACGTTCAATACCAATCAACCGTATTATCTGCAACCATACCATTCAGTACCATTTGACAATATGAGCACTATATATAGCATTCAATACCATTCAGCAGAATTAGCACTAACCATCCCCTTCAATGACTTCATTAGGACCAAGCATACCACTCAGTACCACTGAACAAGTATAAGCGTCAACCATTTGAGAAAAAGTATCATGCCTATAATTGTTTTAACATTAGCATCCACTCAACAGTTCAATACTATTCAATACAACAAAAATATTAGCACCATCCCTACCGCTTAATACCATAAAACAACATTAACCATATCAATCCCAACAATCAGCACCAGTTAGTATCATATAGTACTAAACCTTCTTCAACCTAGCATTAATTCAACCATTCAATAATCATACTAGTACTAGCACTATTACTATTAATACTATTCAACAATATTAGAATCAACAAACTATCTCACACAATCAGAACAAAGTCTACTTTCCAAAACTAACCATTCAAGGACCATTACCAACAACAGTGAGGCACTGATAGTGGTAGATAATAGCCCAATTTTTGAAATTTCCTACCAATGTTACCAAATTTCCCCTTGAGGGTCAGTAAAGTACTCTCTATCTATCTATCTATCTATCTATCTATCTATCTATTCATTAGCACCCAAACTATTTACCATCCAAAATAGAGCTCATCATTTGTCACTGTAGCCCTACACACCTTCTCAGCGTCCTGCTCAAATAGCCGCAGCTGAAAGCACTGGTCCAGTTTGAGCTTTCGGCCATGCCAGGCCTGGTGCAGGTGCTGGCGGGCAGTGCGCAGTTCCTCCAGCAGAGCTGAGACCTTGGGTGTCAGGCCCTGTACGTCTCCACCGGTCTTCGTGCCGGCCTGCACACGCTGCAGCAGCCGTTGGCCCTCAGCCTCCAGTTCCTCGGTTGGAGCCCTGGCTACACGTTTCTTCAGAGCACTGTGCTCATCCATGGCACATCGTGCCACCTCCAGGTCACCAGGGAGATCACGGCGTGACACCAGCTCCTGGAGCTCCTTGAGACGGGCGAGTGCACGTGCCACATTACCTGCAAACTCCTCAAAGGCCACGCGCACCTCAATCCACTCGTCGTGATCATAGTCCAGACTTCCATCCAGATCGGCCGTCAGCTGTGATGGGTCCACCGCCTTAGACAAGCCCTCCAGAGATACCATTATTGTCTATAGTAATGCAGGGAGAAATGAAAACACCATTACATCACTTCAATGGCAGCATAACATAAACCTTAACCATTAACCCTTGATATGAGCCTTTAGACTACATTTCAGCCCAGTTTGGAATATGCAAACAACAACCCCCCAACCCCCAACCCCCTTATGTAACCCCTTTCTAAGGACTAATATGCCCATTCCAATATTTAAATAAGCGGGTAGGGTTGCCGCATCACAGTTCCAGGCTACTAGGAATGATTCTGAACTTCTGAAACCAGAAAAATCCAGGTGGACAGGTTAAGGTAAATCACCCCTAGGTGTGAATGTGCATGTGAGATGCCCTGCAATGGACTGGCATCCCATCCAGGGTGTATTCCCACATCATGACCATTGTTCCTGAAATAGGCTCCAGATCCGCTGTAAGCTGGACCAGGATAAAGTGCTTACTGAAGATGAATGAATGAATGATGAATATTTATATATAAATAGGACCTCAAAAGAATTTTGGTTTTCGGCTAGCTAGATTTTTAATCTCAGTGGCAAACTTTTGAGATCTTTCATCTGCACGTAGCTTATAATGGCATTTCTGCAATGCAGTTACTTCTAAAACCTGACTAACACAGCCAGGTAATGCTAGATAATGCGAGCCAGCAAAACCTTAAACATATCAAATATAATGAGCTCTATTGGGAGCTCATTATAAATATTGCCAAAAAAGTTACAATTTTAAGAGCTACAGTGGATAAACTCTGACTTTTTTATTGTGGTAATATATTTAACAAAATTAATAAATAGCAAATGTTCTCTTCACAGAATTAACTTTACATGTTCACATTAATACAGAAGGCTAGAACTCTTAACTCCAGCTGCACTAACCCTTTCTTCTAAATATTATGGCAGCCTTCCCATCTTAGCATATTTTCCTGTTATCATACCCTCAGTGGGAGTTTTCCGTCATACAGGAATTGCGCTTTTACAAACAAACCTATTAAGGCTTGTGTGCAACAGGAAAGTGCTCCCTGACAGATCATTTACACCCCATGCTTTACTTAAGACTAACCAGAGAACATTCCAGAGATTTCATGTGGTTAGAAACAACATCGAACACACGTGGAACAACTCTCGGTTCTATGAATGAGCTCCCCGGAGAAAGAGGATTTTAACCTTTTAACCTTTGCAGTTGAAATAACTGTGAAATACTCAAAATATGTATAGTATTTGGATATTCAGGGTGTAACGCAATGACACTATCTGTAACCATTTAGCAGTTCAAATATCTGTATCTGTATTTGGATTTAAACCTGAAATGGGCGTGGCCTGAACAGGAAGTTTAAAAAAAAAAAAACGCTGAAAAAAACCCAGAGGTAGAAATGCCAGGACTGTCAGCAGGTTGTCTGAATTCTGGCTCTGACAGTTCCTCAACCTCAGCTACATCACTCGAGTCAGCTCGAAAATAAACACCTCTCTCTCGCATGACGTTTCTGTAGATTTCTGGCAATGCTTCTTTAGAAAAAAAAAGAAAGAAAAGCAAAAACAGCTAGCGTGCATTATATTCGCATCTGAATCTGTATCTACAAAACATATTATACTATATATTCACATTAATACAATGTATTTTACATTTCATAAATATCATACCATACATTTCTCAATTATTATCTCAAATAAAACTTGTATCATAGTTTACAATATTACCACAAAATGTTTATTTTTTTTATTCTAAAACTTTTTTTAATAGTTGATTTTTTTTTGCTTTTAATAGCGTTTTCTTATCTCGGAAAGTGCGCTAGCACTAACATTGTAGCTAGCAAGCAACAAACATTACAATTACTGAAGCTAGCTAAATTTTACAATGGGAACAATTTCAATTCCTGGGAATATACAAACACAGTTATGACTGTTAATCAACATTACATTAGCTAACAAAATGTTAGCTGAAAGGCGTGTGTTTAAATTGCATTTGCAAACATACTTCTCCTTCCAACTGAATAACAAGGCTAGTCCTGGTGTTTTGTAGCGTGCATTTTAAAAATTGCAAAAATATATATAACTGATTATATACCTAATAAAACTGCTAATATAATCTGTTTTATATAATCCTGAGATTTTATTATTGAAATTTAGATTATTGGCTATTGTTTTGCCATTTCAGCCCACTATAGACCCATAAGTGTACACATAAGTAATGGTTTTAATTCTGTGCTGTGTTGTGCTGCGTAACCTGATTGTACAGGAAACGTTTTTATCTTGTCTCTTTGCTTAAATGGGTCAGCTCTAATTTTACCAGCTCTAGTTTTACACTAGCACAGAAAATGTTCCTGAAACCTAATATCCCTGTGTGTTTACTTTCCCTGTTTCAGGTTTTGAACATCAAACTGGCACAAACTATGACTTTAGCACAGATTCAAAACTCAAAGAACTTTTCCGCTTTGATGAAAGTGTTGATGTATAAATGTACGGTCGCTGTTTTAACACCTCACCTCAAACTCGAACTTAGAGCTGCCGAAGTTGGTCCTCTGCTTCTGCCAGAAGTTGTCGGGTTTGATGATGAGCGCGACGTGGATGCAGGACGGGAAAGACTCCTGCAGGATCTTCAGCAGAGGCTTGATGGAGTCCCATTTGGAGCCTCGCATGTCCACGATGACGGTGAAGCCATGCCTGCTGACCTCCTCGCTGTGGAGAAATAACACTTTTGAAAACAACATCTGGATGTGCGTACTGAGTAGTACTACTAAACTGGAATACTCACTGTTACAGCAGAGGAGAAAAACTTGGAAGAGAGCTAATATCCACAGCTGCACTTTCCACACAGTCTGAGTCTTACATTAAACTGAACAGAGCACATGTGCTCCACTGAATCATACTGACCACACAAGGGGAGGGAGGAGAGAGAGAGAGAGAGAGAGAGAGAGAGATTGAGAAACACAGAGAAATGGACTGAGACCAAGAAAGAGAAACTCACAGAGTGAGACAGAGAGAGATGAGAAAGAAACACAGAGAAAGACAGAGAGACACACAGAGAGAAAGACAGAGAAAAAGACAGAGAGAGACAAGCACAGACAGAGAGACACACACACAGGGAAAGACAAAGAAAGAGAGACAGAGAGTCAGACAGGAAGAAAGGAAGAGAGATGGACAGAGACAGATAAAGTGTGACTGAGAGAGATAGTGAGAGAGACAGACAGAGAGAGAAAGACAGTGAGACAGAAAGAGACAGAGATAAAGAGAAGGGGACAGAAACAGGTGAGAGGGGAAATGGGAAAGAAATAAAGTGAAAGAGTGAGAGAAAGAGGAAAATAGAAAGGAAAGAGGGAGATGGGGGAAGAGTTCAGAGAGGAGGTTGAGAGAAAAAGAGTGTGAGAGAGGGTTGAAGAAAACAAACGAGTAAATGAAAGAGATGGATGAAGAGAGATACCGATAGAGAGGAAGAGGGAGAGAGAAAAAGTATGCTTGTGCAAAATAACCTGAGAGCTGCAAAAAATGTGAAGGAAAAGAGAATGAGAAAACTTTTCAGTTCAAAGATGCCTTATTTATTAAACACTCCGATTCAGACCCGTTTCTGGATGGATGGATGGATGCTGACAGATCCAGAGCTCTAGAAAGAAAATAATGGAAATGGACACGGAGGTAAACCCTGACCTGGGGATGCCTGCGAGGTAGGCAATGAGGCGTCGCAGATCCTCCTGTCTTATTCTGTCATGGTTGGTCCTGGCTGGGAAAGTGAGAACCGGGCCTCCTCGTCTGTCTCGACCTCCTGCAGAGCAGACCAAAACCATGACACATCACACACTGACCACCAGCTCCGTTAGACGCTCCACATAAATGAATTAATAAAAGTGTGTACTGATATGGTCAAGTGTTCTCTTAAGAGATTGACTAAGTTTATTTAACATTTTTGGAAGGAGTCTCCAGTGTCAGGGCTTTGTAACAGTCAGACTTAAAGCTGTAACTTTGACTTTTCAGACAAGACGAGTTTGCGCTTTCCGTTCATTTTGTCTCATTACCTACCTAAAGAGTGCGAAAAAGAGAGGTTGGTGAAGGAACGACTGTTTACAGCTGCTATAACTTAAATAAAAACAGGAAATTGTTCAACATTAAACATAACTCAAGCTGAGGCCAAAAGTTGACATACACCCAAGCTAAAGACATTCAATTTCAATTTTTCACATTTCATGTTAGCATACATTTCCTGTTTTACATCAATTAGGGTATCTACTTTATTTCCATAAAAGGTCATTTCAAAATAATAGCCACGTGACAGATTTCTTTCAGCGTTTATTACTATATCAGATTTTCAATGGGTCAAACGTTTACATACACTTTGTTAGTATTTGGTGGCATTTCCTTTTCATTTGCTTAACATGAATCAAATGCTTGAGGTATCCTTCCACAAGCTTCTCACAGTATTTTGCCAGAATTTTAACTCAGGTTAGGTTTGTGGGCCTCCATACTCAGACAGTTTTTCAGTTCAGTCTACAGATTTTCAATGGGATTCAGGTCAGGGCTCTGTGATGGCCACTCTAATACTTTCAACTTTGTTGTCTTTAAGCCTTTTTGTCACAAATTTTAGGCATGCTATAGATCACTGTCATGCTGGAAGACCCTGTTGCAATCAAAGTTTTAACGTTCTGGGTGATGGCTTGAGTTTTTGCTTCAGTCTTTTCTAAATAATCCAAAACAGCCCCACAACATGATGCTGCCACCCCCATGTTTCACAGATGGGATGGTGTTCTTTGGATTTAAAGCCTTAGACTTTGTGCTCCAAACAATCATCATGGCCAAACAGTTCAGTTTTAGTTTCATTTGACCAGAAAACTCTGCAACAACCTGCAAACCTCAGTCTGGCTTTTTAAGCCAGGGTTGGAGTTGGGGCTTCTTCCTTGTGCGACAGCCTTTCAGGTCATGGCAATGTAGGATCATTTTTACTGCTGAATGTACATACTTTGGTACATGAAGTTTAGTTGAACTTTTCAGGATTTTCCCATGGTAAAATACAGCCACAGGTACACTCCCACGTAACCCTAATTATGAGAATTGTGAGATTATGAGAAAATCAGAAGCTTATAAAAGTCAATAGATACATTTCTGGAATCTTCCAGATTGTTGAAAAGAGACAGTCAACTTGGTGTATGTAAACAGAAGCCCACAATTGTCTAGTGTCACTCTGATTGACAGGGGAGTGAGAGAATATGCCATTCCTCCCACCTAGACAGTACGGCCAATTCTGCTCCCTTGGCTTTCGGCCACGGACCGCTGTGGCGTTGTCGGAATTTAAACTTGCATTGCTATACCACTTGTGAGACGTGTGATGCATGTTGTGTGTTGACTCACCTGATAAAAATGCCACTTTCTCTTTCAGAATAGGCAGCACCTCAATGGCCTTCATCTCCTCATTTCTGTTGAACCCTATAAAGATTGAAGAGAGCCGTTAGCCCACAATACACATTAATGATCATTTCTGAAGCAAACACAGCACCACGTACAATCTGACACACTGCATTTGTCACAAGCACACCCTTTCATATGCTCTTCATTAAAAGAAATCTATAATACCAGAAGTGAATTCATTAATATTATATTAATTCTGTAGCGGTGCCATGCTTTGGATGAAGTACTGAAGTGCTCTCCCGCCTCCTCACCAGATGGCATGATATTAATACCTGAGGAAGAGTCGGAAGGGTTGTATGCACCTGTTTATAAGCAAATGTGCATTAGAGACCCTGAAGGAGAACCAGCTTTCTACAACATGTCTCTTTGTAAGTCAAACAGACACCCACAAATGCTACGTGAACATCATTATCACATATCATTACCTGCCAATCAGGTTCCTAAAACAGCCCATGTTGCCTATTTTGCAAAGTGACATTCAAAACAGTCGAGACAGAAGAAAGCAAACCGCTCCCGGCCGTGTATTATTGATGTTTCTGGATGTGGACAGCGTGTTTTTTAGTGCATGCAGCTCCAGCCTCGCTGTTATCGATCCCATTAGCTCAGGCAGCGAGTCAGCAGTAGTCAGGCATCACTTCCCATTATAATGCATTATGTCACTGCGTTTAACTGCCCTGCGCAGCACGACTTTGGGGAAATGATCAGTCACTGCAGAGAGGTTAGTCAAAAATGACAGGATATGCGTATAATGGAGCTTCTGGATCTTTTGCAAATTTGAAATGAACTCAGCTTTTTAAAAAAAAAAAATCTTATAACTGTTGCATTTCATGAGCTGCTGTTATGTTGCTCACTTTGGTGGAACCAACAACAACAATCAATTTTTTAGCCCTCCCATTCAATATCATGACCAGTCGTCAATGATTACAATGTTTTGTATTTGTTTTGTGCCTAATTATTTAAAGATTTTGATTCTGTCCTTCCACACTCCTTATATGGTCTCTGCTTCCTGTTTTTGTTATAGTTAATTAATATTACCTGTTTTTTGTTACCTTGGCTGGTATGGAATATCCATTAATTATGGAATATAAATTTTTCCCTTTTTTTTTTTTTTTTTTTTTTTTTTTTTTTTTTTTTTTTTTTTTTTTTTTTTTTTTCCCAG
>CM040454.1:10531191-10557598 GCA_022758105.1 Pangasianodon gigas | reverse complement strand
ATATAAAATTTTGTAATCTGTTACAAAATACATCTGGCATATCACACTCAGGCTGGAGTAATACTATTCTTGGTGCGGTTTCTCCACAGAGCATATACATGCAACTAACATCAACAGGTGTCTTCTGACATTTGCTTGGCTGGGAAAAATCACAAAGACGTTCAAGGGGATAACTCGTACTCGAAGACAGACGTGTTTACACAAACAAACCATGGCTGAGACACACGACAGCTAAGACATCGGATACAAACTGTCATCGGCTGCCTTTTTTAAAACCACAATTGGTCTACTGAGGCTCTGATGGGCATCCAGGCCATTTCTGGGTCAACATATTTTGCCTTTTCATACATTACGGTAAGCTAACAAGACACCACAGGCTCTTCCTTTTGAAGGAATACCAATAAACAATGATAAAAGTTACTGTACTCAACCAGGCACCATACATAAATGTCAGACCACTGCGCAATGATGAATAATATGTCTCATTTCGATGTACAGCCATAAACAACGAAGCTGAAGCGAACAAACGTAATAGCTTAGGGAATGTGGGAGACATAAATTGTTGGTGTGAGCTGTAATATCTCAGTCATTTAGCACAGAGATAGATTCAGTAAAATAATACATGGGAGGGTCCTGAGTATTCGATTTTTTAGAAGCGCTAATGTTCAAACACTTGTAAGACAAGCCTGTATACCGAATAAATGCATAAGAATATAATTCTTTGCAACACTAAACAGCATTATAATAGATATAAGCAACATGGACTCAAAAAAAAAAAATTACCTCAGATTTAGCCTTTATCACAAAAAAATACAATATTGTACCCAAGTATATTTTTTTGGTGACATGAATGTTTTTGAAACGTTGTTTTTAAATCATTGTTTCTAAACATTTCTAAATGTTCCAACAATGTTGTTGCAGCATTCTAAAATGCTAACATGGCTAATAACAAAATGGCACCTACATGCTTGAACCTTGTCTGTCTAAATCAATATCAGTAAATAATAAGACAGTCAAACTGAATAAATGCAGTAATCTTTTGCAATGCTAACAGCATTAAACGGATGGTAATAGCACTAACCAGCCCTGTGGTCTTTACCATGCTAATGCTAAAAACGATTTTACCTCAGATTTAGCCTTTAGCATGTAAAGTAGAATCAGTGTTTATCTGAGTATATCTTTAGAATATGAACAATTTTAGACACTTCAAATTAATATTTTAAGGAATCCCAGCTAACAAATCCAGATTATCAGATCATTTTTTAACATTCTGGGAACTTTTCTGATAACGTATGTAGCATTTAGGTAACATTTCTAATAGTGTGAACACAAATGGGTATCAACATCTTTCACTGCTATTAATAAAAAAATGTGAGCACCAATGATTAATACTTTTGCTTTATGTACTGAAGAATTCAAAACCTAACAGTAAATATATCACATTTTGAAGTACAACCTATTTAACCTAGGTGCTAAGTGTGCTAATTATTCTGCTAGCTCTCCCAACTGTGCTAATTCTTCTGCTGTTTAACTGCAAAGAGTTTTACAAACAAAGTAAAAAAAACTATTCAATATTTTTTATCCCAATGTGACACACTCAAGTAATCAGCCCACAAATTTGGTCACTATTATTAACACTTCATTTGCAGCTCATGAATAATAAAAGGATAACTCTCTGCAGGAGGCTAGGCTCAATTTTCAGTGCTAAGTACTCTGAGTACCAAGGGTCACTGTGTGAAGTGAGGCATCCAAACCATGGTCATTAAAGAGGTGCTCGTTTTACAAATGGGAAACTTGTCTACAGTCTTCAAGTGGTGGAAATGTTTTTTTTGGTAAAACACTTTGCACCTTCACGCTGTGCTAAAATCGTTCAAGTAATTGCAGTGAAGACAAGATCAGACAAGACCAAGTGGCAGGGGTTCTTCATGGACAGCTTCTGAGTTTCCCTATACAAGATCCTAAACCTCCAGCTTGTATTTGTTAATATGATTACGGTGAACATAGTACAAACATGAGACTTTATTTCTCTTCTGTTTTTAGAACCAAAGGACTGGACAAATCAATAGCTTGAGAACCCTGGACAGAGCGAATTCCATATCTGGGCTAGTTTTTTTTTTTTTTTTTTTTTTTACAATATGTAGTTATACTGTATATACATACGCAGGATACTATAGCTACACAGTCATCCCCTCATTTGATTCCCCTATTTCGTATTAATTCACTGGCTTTTTGGGTCAGACTGTGTATCATCTCACAGATACACAATCTGATTTCATCGCTTTTTCTTACTCTCAACTAGCTGAACGCCAATAGCTAACTGTCACAATACAATCTGCCTGGATAAATATAAAGTGTATGTATAAAGAGTCAGATTATTGTGTTCGGTTATTAGGTCTCATTCTCATTTCTTGTATCTGACTGATGCTAGAAAGTCATCTTACCACTTTATAAATATATAATTATAGAGAAATGTAGTGAGGTAGTGTGTGAAACTGTAGTGAGTAGATAGTAGAGATTTTTCTTGTACAGTACTTTACTTTTTGCAAAATGACTGAAAAAATGTCTGCGAGAAAAAAAAAAAAAGGTCACATCCCAAAGCTTCCTCCATCAAAGTTTCCTAAACTGGTCGGAAAGTACTGAATCTAAATGGAACGTCCTTTGATACAAATATTTTGATTACAACTCCTGCCATGTAAGTAAGTAATATGCTTTCAAACTGCTAAGAAGCTCCATCTGAAGTCAGGCTATTGCACTTAACTACAGATCATTCCCAGTGGTTCGTCTTGAGCTAATGTCTTCATTTCGCCCTCAGCACGGCTCAGCAAATGAGGCGAAACTCGGGTTTACAGCCAAGACACCCAACAGTGTGGGGGGAAAAAGCACTCAGCGCTCTCTAACATAACAGTCTGCCTGCTTGATTACGGAATGACCGGAAATGGTTTACGTAGCTTTTTCTACCACGTGAACACAAGCAGTAGAAATCAATCTCTTCAGGCCAGATCAACAACTATAATAAAACTGACAAAACAAGGCCATGACATAGTTTATGTAGTCTGTAGTCTATTATGAGGTTCAACCCAAATTCAGTTCAGAGTACACTAAAATACAAGGTGCCAAGTCGAGAAAGCACATTTTTTTTCAGGTGTGTGTCTAATGCTGCTTAATAACAAGCCAGCTTGTCCATTTTTTACCAACCAATCAGCACAGTCACACCCCCACTTGGTTTCTATTAGCTCACAAATGCTAACAGCTAAACTGTAGATGTTGGCACTTCCGATGTGTATTTAAAGCTAGATCAGACAAACTTGCTGCAAGGAAAAGTCTCAAAGTAAAATGAGACAAAGATTGTATAATACTATCCAGGATTATGAATGAGATAGCTCGATAGTATTTCATTACAATTTACCCCTTACCCCAAATGTAGTACCCCAAAATAGGCCCCTATTTTTTTTTTAGTACAAACTTTGTTACAGATTTTTATTTTATGACTTCTACATTATTGATTCAGTAGAAAAACGTTTTAGATTTCCAAACATTAGTTTTCCAGCACAAAATTAAATGTTAGAGAAAAATGTTTGTATGTCAGTAAAGAAAGCCGCATATTACATAAGAGACCACTTTTCAGACAAAAAAGCATAATGAAGGCTGCTGGGTTTTGCTGCAAAAATAAGAAGCAAGTGTGAGAGTCAAAGTCTCCAGAAGAACTGTGGCTGGTTCTGCAAGATACTCAGTAAAACTTACAGCTCATTTTCTTATAAAACTGCACAAATTGTACGTGAGACTACTATTTTTTTTTAAAAAGCGAAGGATCGTCACACCAAATATTGACTTTGTTTCATTTATTACTGTTTACTGCTCTTTATAGTATTTTTTTTTATGCAGAAACATTTAATTTCATTATTTTTGAAGGCATCTTTGCTCTACAGCATTTCTTTGCATGTGCCTAAGACTTTTGCACACTACTGTAAGTTGCTAACAAATATTGAAAGCCTATCTCACCCAAACTCCTAAATCATTTCCTCAAACGTAAGGGCAAGGTTTAAAGGCAAACTATATTACCATCTTTCTGTATCATCTTTTTGATATAATTCCATCTTCAAATCTTTAAAAGTCATTGTTAGCTATGGATGGCTAACAAATTAACGGGAAAAACCAGTTCTGTTATGCTGTAGGGGGCGTTTATTCAATTTTCTAGCATGATTTGACTCCACTTTTCCAGTGAAGTATCACTGCAATTCAATACTGCAGTTTTTCTGACTATCCTATGATGAAACCTCTATTCAAGGATGACTCTGCCCCCATCAACAGTGCTCAAGGATACATTGAATGATCTGATGAGGATGAAAGTGATGTAAATGATATGCTATGGCCTTCACATTCACCAGATCTCAACCCAGGTGAACACCAGTGGGAAATTTTGACATGACACATTAGAGAGTTCTCTCCACCAGCATCATCAAAACATCAACTCAGGGAATATCTTTGGGAAGAATGGTGTTCCTCCCTCCAGTACAATACATAAGACTTGCAGAATCTGTGCCAAGCTGTTCTGGTGGTTTCCTTTAATCTGTCGTCCATCTAACTTGTCTCTTTAATCAAAGCATGTGACTTATTTCTGAAATCTAACTGGTGGTTCAATTTGGTGTTACAGTGGGAGGTCTTTTTTCTGCAGCTCTGTATAGCTTGGCACGACACTCAGGAAACGTGGGTGTCTGGCTTTGTGCTCTTCTCCCTCTTGGGACCCCCAGTATAATCTTATTGAAATGGAAACTTTGGCTCTCTATATGTGTGTGTATTGGCCACTGCTTGGCTCCATTTCTTTTTTTTTTTTGGCTCTAGTCTAAATATAGCACAGCCTCTGAGGTAACGATGTGCCACTTTAGCAGCTTCGGGAACTCTGGATAAGCAGGCCAGGCCTTGGCCGGGTCTCTGATCCCACTGCTCATCTCATTCTGCCAGTCCACATCAGTCTACACCTATCACCATGGGTGGAATTGGGTCGCAAGCATCCCAAGAACAGGATTGGTGGTTCATTCTTAGTTGCTAAAGGATAAAACAACTGGTACTAGATTAGTACATTTAAAAACATATGATGTAAGAAATTTACAGTTGTATATACCATAGTATATTATATAAAATCTACAAAACTAGCCCAATAAAACCAGGTCAGAGCTCAAAATCTGACCTTCCAAAATCAGTAATAAACAGCAAAATCATCATACCACAGATATCACAACTGTCCACTGCAAAAAATCTGAAATGAAATAGAAATATTATAATGGCAAACCAAAGAGCAGGAATGGAATCATGATATTATAATGTGTAACTTTCCTTAAGTAATATTGCTCATTGCGTATGTGTTGAAAAAAGCTCTGGACTTGATGTTATTTGGAATACAATTAATCTGGAGACATGGAGCTCATATCTCAACGGTAGGAAGATGACTGCTACTGCTCAGTGGATGTTTTTTTGTTTTTCGCACCATTTTGTGAAACTCTGCAGATCTGGTTCTCAAAGTGGGGTCCATGAAGCATAGCCAGCAGGATTGTGATATATATATATTTTTTTCATTTTGTTACAGTAGTCACAATCCACATTATCAAAGTTATTATATTTATGGGTCCAAGCACCAAAGTCAACTCAGTCGTAATGTGTTCTGTCGGTGGAAAACTCAGGAACAGAAAGTTCTGTGGCTCCGATAAATAGACCAAATATTATTTGAAAAATTTAAATAATGTTCATAAATTAAATCTATACCGAGGGCATTTGTGAAATTTATTTTGCACAGAACCCCTGCTATAAACTGTTGTGCATTAAAATCCCAGGAGATCAGCAGTTTCTGAAATAATCAAACCAACCCATCTGGCACCACCGTCAAAGTCACTGAGCTCGCATTTTTCCCCCATTCTGATGTTTGATGTGAACATTAACTGAAGTTCTTGGCCTGTACCTGCATGATATGATGCGCTGCACTGCTGCCGCATGATTGGTTGATTAGATAATTACATGAATGAGCAGGTGTACAGCTCTTCCTAAAGTGGCCAGTAAGTGTATATATACTGGGTGGATAAAGGATTCCAGGGTGATTCATCAAGAGGAGAAAAATTAGGATAAGTCAATATCTCTCTAACTAACTTTTGCTAATTTTAGCAATACTTGCTACTGAGATAAACTTCCTAGTTTACCATAACGTAGCTAGCTATCTAACATCTAAGTGGCTATCTAACAAGCCACTGCTGCTTGATGAAGTACTGTATGTACTTACGTGTATTAAGTCAGTCAATTGACAGTGTAAATGAAAATTAATCTTCTTAATGAAGCACAGACACAATAACAATCTCAAAATAGCAGCAATTATACAGTGTTATATCATATAAAACACAAGGATACAGGTGGAAAAGGAAATGTATACTTATGTTTTAACTACACAATTTGAAGTTTGTCTGTTATCCATATTGTGTTCTGTTTGACTCTTACACCACTGGGTAATTTTTCATACTGGAATTTTTCACAGAAACAGAAAAACCCACTGAAAAATAAAACAAGTCTTTGGACTTGTACATGTTAATCTTGAAATCAAACACACCCATGTTGAAACCTAATAAAATAACCTCGCAACAACTTTTCATTTCTCCCAAATTAGCATTCAGGGGAGGCTTTTTTGTTGTCCTCGTGTGTGTGAGCTGACTCCAGCTCATTTCTCTCACACATCAGCGCCTCTGAATGTGCCCTGTACCTCACATGAGTTACGGCTCCCTGGGCCCATCCCTCCATTTCCAGCCTCCATTTCTCCCCCTCTCCCTGGCCCCTTCTCTGGCAACCTTTACCACCTCACTCTCACAGCGCCTTTTTTTATGGACCTTGTTCACAGGCCTTGATTGCTTCTTGTTTTACAGCGGCGGGACACGGCCCGAGTGTCCCCCCTGAGGGCGGCTTGGTTGTCAGGTCGAGATGAGGTTATGCTCTCATGTGTCCTCTGGAAATGACATGGGTGATGCAAACTCCCTGCCCAACTCCCTCCCCCCGCCCCAAGACGTGATTTCATTTTGCGTTGCCATCCGTGTGACGAATGGCCTCTGTTTTCCCAAGCCAGACAGGCTCCTCTGGTATTCCAGGGAAAGAGGCTGATCTACATGCAAGCCCTGACTTCAGTGCAGCTCTAAACCATAAACTCAAAGCGACAGGTTTAGTAGTTTGGTTTTTTTTGTTTCTTTTTAATTTAAATTGCATTATACCACAGTACTGTTGAATCCTCGAATCTGATTGGTCAGAAGGTATTGATTCATTTCCTACCGTGAGGGAACGGCTGTTTATAGCTGCTAAAACATAAGTGATATCAGGAACTAGCTAGGCTTGCGGATGTTCCATGACATTAAATGGTAAAATAAAAAGCATGATGTTTTGTTTGTTAATAAACACAAATTTGTAATCAGTGGCATTGGTATAAGAGTAATAAAACAACACATGCATGGAGCAGTGATGTGAGTGTGCAGAGAAACTGTCACATGTCAGTGCACTTCAGTCCTGAGAGCACTGAGCACTGAGACATGGAAGTACTCGCGTGTGAAGGTGCAATTCACGGCACCTTGCTCTCATTTTTAATGACCATACTCATTGATACTGATCTGCATGCACAGGTCAGCCACCCTCACACTCTGTATTAAAGATACTGCTTAAACGCAACAACGACGTAAACATATAGTAAGGAATAAATCACCTATAATTGTTGGCAAACTGCTGTGGTTTAAGATGAATAAAACTCTTCGGGATGTGCTTATATGGGAAAATAATCAACATTGGGGTGGTAACAGTAACTTCACTTCACACTGGGCCATGCCATCGTTGATTATTTTCCTATAACAGTGAACCCCCAAATGTTTTATTCTTTACATTAGCTTTTTGTTGGCACAATCATTGTTGTAGCAATCAACCCCAATTGGCCGCAGAACATGAAATGGACAAGCAATCCTGACAAAACGGCAACTAATAAATGAGTAATAGTTTGTATTGTAAATAATGAAATTAACTTTTAGCAATCTTAAAGATAAACATTGGATGCACCAGTATTTTTAACAAATCCATTCTTTTGTTCCACTGTCCTAATCAATAAACCTTCTTAGCAATACCCTATTTGCCACTGCTCAAGCTCACTACAGGTGAACAGCAGGAAGTCACATTACCTGAGAGCCGGATAAGCCTCATCCCAGCTTGAGCATACTTCCAACTGTGCACATCCACATCGGTGCCCATGCTACGAATACATCTGCAACATACCACACATCTGCTACCATCGCCAGACTAGTGGAACTGTGGAGTCTTGGTTTGAAAGAGGAGGTAAAATGGGAAGGATGGGAAGAAATGGCCCTGCTCTAATGGCCATTGCCACTAAGAAAGGCGGTACAACTCTAATTCACCTCCCTTAGTCTGTAACTTAGTGTCTCACAGCTGCAAGAAAGATTTACTGTTGTGACTGTGGGTGCATGTGCTAGCGGTCTGGGACTCCATGGAAAAGGAAAACTTGGCAGGCTATACCAGGTCAAAATAGCTTTTTTTTTTTTTTTTTTTTTGTTTAATCCTCTTCCAAAGATTTGGACATTTGTTAATTAGCTTGTCACACACATTAAAGGTAGACCACAGACAACTTCTGGCGTTCGTAAAAATCAGTGGTTCTGAAAGTGTGATTTCTTTAAAAATGTTGTCACAGTGGTGAAATCACAACCCACCATTATCAAAGTTATATTTACTACTGAGTTCTTCCAGTTATGAGCCTGGTCCATTGACTTCAGTGGGTGTAATCCAAACCTCAATAACTTAACAACAAGCCAGGCCTTAATCTGTCCATGTCTGTGGAAAGTTCAGGAATAAAATTCTCTATGGCGCAAACAAATAGCCAAATTATTATTGTAAACATTTACGTTAAAAAAAGGGGTCTCTGGCTGCAACAACACATCCATGATTTCAATGGAGTATCTCCGATTTTAATTAAGTCCAACCTAATATTTGTCTAATACTCTTTTTTGAAGTCAGAGGATTTGCAAGCTGTGGGCAGATTAAATTGGATTAAAAGCTTCAAAGCGTTCCAAATGATGTCCTAGAAGGGAAATTCATCATTATTTTCTCATAACCTGTGCAAAACAACTTGGCTAAGCTTTAATGGGTTTATCGGTGTGTAATCTGCCAGCGTTTGCAAGATAAAATCCGTTTAGAAAGTCTGAGTGAAGAATCATTGAGGGTTTACAGAACACTTTTTTTATTCCATCAAGGAGTACTGTTCCACAAATCCAAGCTACAACAACTTTTTTATTATTTTTTTTTTAACAATTCAAAACTATTTACGTTACCTTTTTCTGGATTCTGGCATTGCTCCGTGAGACACCTCTGTCTGTCTCGCATGAAGCCCACGTAGAGGAAGCGAAAGAGTACCGTAAGACTTTCCATGTCCGGTTCAAATAACCAAATCAAACCATAAATTACAGCATGCTATCCACAAAGTATGATGAGGTTAGTATTTAAAAGTCCAAACACTGCAAAATTGATCTGTGGTAAAGTTCTGCTGTTCTGTATATCCCTAGACACTGGCCTTCGTTTCGGTGTCTGTGAGCTCCCACACAATAGAGCCCCCAACTTAAAATAGGCTGAGATGCTTGCTGACATTCTGTCACTGGCAGTGTCAACTGCCCATCAGTGAAATGGGAAAAGAGAGGGAGGGAAGAGGAATAGTGCAAAGGGAGTACATTACGGTGGCTACGGAAAGGGGCACGCAACTGCACACGGGTGCCTTGCTCAAGTGTCATACACCCCAAATCCTCCTTTCCATAATCAGGTGATTGTCTGTGACTGCCACTTGTTTAATTATAACCCTGCAGTGACACAACGGGATTTAGTTTGCCCTTTTCCGCGGAGCCTCTGCAGTGACCTTGGGTGTCACAAGCAAATGATTCAGCTGCTAAGAGAAATCCCCTATTCTCTGCAGGAGCACGCACTGGATGACTGGCTCACTGTTTCAAAACAACTTTCAAAGCCGGGACAACTCTGTATGTGTCCACTGAAGCCAAACTTAGCATTGACTTTGGGCGTTCCACAAGGCTCTATCCTGGGTCCATCCATAAACTGTTCTCTGTAAACAACAAACCACTGAGGCATTAAGAAAAAAAGCTTGGTTTGCTAGAAGAGACAGAAGCATATATTTTTACTGAATAATGCCACTGTTTTCACACTAAACGGGCGCTTTCATGGACAGCCAGCTGTCTAAGGAAACAGCCTCAAAACAGACCACAGTGTATCAACCAACTTTCATTTGGGTTTTAAATCGCAACAAACTTGTTACATCTTAGTGTAATTGCACTACCAGTACAAATACTTGTTACTCTTAATACTCAGTGCTGTTAATCCTTAATGATTAACCATAAGCAAGAGGCACTTCACAACACATGCACTTTAATTTCTGTACAGAACAGTTGTCCTGCTGGTATGAACACATGGCATTAGAGACAGATGATGAGGGAGTGTTACACTGTGTTAAATGCATACAGTGCAGATTTCTACTTCCAACATCGCTGAGCTGAGCTTGGTTGGTTGGATATTTCGCCAGGAGAGAATTTGGATTGGATCAGCATTTACGAAGCAGTTTGTTTAATAGAGAATCCACAATGCCATTATCTGTTTTTGTATTTAAACTCAAAGTGGACGTGATGTATGCCACCAGAAATACTGGAAATAAACACAGAATTAGAAATGCCAACATTGTCAGCATGGTGTGTGTGAATTCTGGCTTTGACAGTTCCTCAACCTCAGCTACATCACTTGAGTTGGTCTAAATCAGCAAACCAGCAAAACCCCAAGGGGTTCATGGTGGCTTTGAAGGGGGATTGCGAGACTGCGATGGAAATGTCAATGACACGTAAATTTTAACTATATATAAATTTTACAATTAAGAAATGTCAATTAATTAAAGCCGTTAATACTGCAGCATTTTCTTGTAACCTTATAAGTAAGAAGTGATTGAGGTTAGATTAAGATTTCTCGCCTCTCTCTAACGCATAAGTCGAGGCATATCAGTCCCAGAGTCTGAGTCACAGCTCTTGACCAGGACTATGACGCTGAAAGAGGTCTTCATCTTCACCACTTTCCATTGTCCTCTGAGTGAATGTCGTCACAGCAGCCATTTCCCATCATTTTCATTGTCCCATAAAGCTTTCAAAAACAGGCAGAGCAGTTTGGATGACCCTGTAGAAGCCCTGGGGCTCGCTTCATCGCAGATCAATGACAAAGCACCTAAATAACAGGCTCCAGCAGTCTCTTCTGAAGGTACCAAAATGACAGAAATAAATCTGACATGTCTAGACAGGACCGAGGCACCAAAAAACAAACTGACCAGACAGACAACAGGTCCTAAAATACCAACATATCACTTATTATTGGAAACAATTGGACCTGTTTTAGGAGCACAATTCGAACAGCATTCATGTGAGATAATAACTAAATGAGGTCCCTGATTTAAAACATTTCGGTCCCAGACGTAACAGAAGATCCTATGCTTGTGAAGACGCTATTAGTTAGTTACAATTATATCATCTACATTTTAAAAACTGGGTCGTCAGGGTTAGGGTTCTCCGAATGGGCAACAGTGCTATCTGTTCATATCTGTTGTGAGATTATTATTATATAATATTGAAGTAAATTTTTCTTATGAGATATTAACTCGAGTGAGGAGCAACATTAAGTCCAGCGCTACTGTCGAACTACAGTAGGTCACACTGAAATGCATTTTTGGGAATATGAAACACATAAATATGACAATATGAATTAAATAAATAACAGCATCGTCCCATATAGTTCACGGACTGATTTATTTTTCCGCAAAAAGAACATCAGCGGAGACAGCATCCTAATCAGAGACACTGTTTATCCCTATGACTAAATGGATAGAATTATGAACAGTTAATTAAAGTGAGCTGTAAGCGGTACATCGAGTGCTCAGTCAGCTTATCCTTCAAACAGTGGGCACATTTTATTATAAATTTAGTATCTCATGGCCAAAGATGCCATGCTTCCTGCTGCTCTACTCCTAGTTCATCATACACAATAATAGCATATGCTGGATCAAGTGCTAGTTTATATTCTGTTGAATATTAAGTGTGGAAGCCATTTGCAGTGAATGTTATAATTACACCCTGGACTATTCATGTAGCAATATATGCATTAAAAAGGCCATGGTTGGTGTAAAGCAAGCACTTCAGGAATCGTGAATAGATTTTCACTCATTATTATGCGAATCTTGTTATTTCTGCCTTTCACCAGTTCTGACAATCGGTTAAGTGTTGGACAATATGGACAAATTACTCCTATAGCATAAAATAAATGCAATGATTCGTGTTTGGGGGATTATGGGATTGTCTGATTATTGGATAATTGTTATTTATTCATTACATTGTTGACTTTTGCATTCTGAAAGTAGTTCCAGCTCCCAGACAAATTACAAGTTTATAATTTATTAATGCACTCATTATAATATGACAATACATGAATGTTTATATATTAACAGTTAAATTACAGGGACTTGTACACAGATTTTTAAATTTTGTTGCAACAAAGGAAAACATCTAATTGCTCATATTGAGATGAGATGTTTATTCACCATGTTTTTCACCACAGGAAAGTCTAATTGAAAGAGGAATTTGCACTTTGCTGTTTCTTGTTAACTTCTTATTGACTTCAAGAGAAAGTGATGGAACTACTGTTTATAGCTGTTATTTCATAAGTAGATTTGTTTCTCTGATATTCCACAACATTAACTGTAACTATAAACAGATAAAAAGCACCATGTGTCAGTCATTAATAAGCAAAAAACTGTAATCATTGGCAAATTGTTGTGGTAGAAGAAGAAAAAAAAACAGGTGGGATGTACTGTCATTGAAAAATGATCAACTTCAGGATGATAACAGTAACTCTGTTTCACATCAGGCCACACCACAAAACACCGTCTTTGATTATTTTCCTATAACAGCATGCCCCAAAGTGTTTTCTTCAATCCTGGTGAAGGAGGCGTGGCCTCTGATCTTGTCAGTTTCAGGGAAAGAGCTGTCATTTCCATATTACAGCCTTCTGGAATCACACATACACACAAACAATGTAGGACGTATGGAAAATGTGAGCTAATGTCAAAAGAAGGTCATCTATTCAAAACACTTCAATCTCCATTAAAAGAAGATCTAAAAGAAGTGGCCATATTGGTCAGACTTCCAAAAAATAGTTCAAAAAGAACTCTTAAATTAGGATGCACTGCTCTTATTTTAATTGTAGGTCGCTCAAACTGGGTTTCCATGTCAGTACACACACACACACACACACACACACATACACACACACAGAGCATTTACACTGCATATAACCACAAGTGACTGTGCTCCACCCTAATTGTCTTTCCTTACTTCTCCAAGCCACAATAAAGCCTCACTGACTGATTCTCATGAAACATTCAAAAAAATTGCCATTCAAATAAATCTAAGAAAGGATGAAAGGATGCCCTGATTTTTGCAGCCCATAATCTCTCCCAGCAGATGTCAGCATACACTGAACTGACTCTGACAAAAATGTAACTACAGCATCCTCCGGCAAAAACAGATTTCTCTTTATGTGGTCCTCTCTAATAATACTTACACACAATACTGGTTCTCTATAAGCCTTATTATGAAATCAGGATATAACATATAACTTCTTTAGCAGCTAAAATTGCTTTTCATATGAACAGTCTGTGTTCCCAGGTGTTCTTCAGAGATGGCCAATGATCATAGATACAAGTTAGGGGTACCTAATAAACTGATTTCTCCGAAAACACACACCTGTGAAGCTGTTACAATTTCTGCTGGGATTATAAAACATCTCTTAAAAAGTATCAAAGCCATTTATTTAACATATATTGCCATATGTTGGAGTCTGTAGAACAGTTGTACATCATTCCCTGTGCATCATCCATTCGCTAGCCTAGTGTGATGCCCAGTCTTATGTTTTGGTTGCCTGGAAACTAAGTGACCAGGCTAAAAAGTTGTAGCCAATGTAACGAAATAGGGTATGACGAGCTAGTTAGCTAGGTAAGTGCATTAATACAGACTGAAGGAAACAAACAAGTTCATGAATACAAACTGCCATAGTCCTTATCTTCTCCTGATACAGTTATTTGATGCACACTGTGTTTTTCGACCTTATGTAACTATAAATACAACTATATATAGCTATACCATTTGTTGTTCTACCATCATATCGTAAGTAAAATATTATTCAGTTCTGGCTTAGGGCCTTTATTTTCTCTCAGTATGTTTAACTGTGTGGTGACTGTGTGCAGTAAGCAGGATTGTGAAAAGATTGTCTGTCATTCATTCACAATAATTAATCCGTCTAGTAAAAATCTTAATAATGTCAGCCAGACTGCGTCTCGGTTGATGTGTAGTGCGGCAGGCGATGGGATTCAGAACAAGTAGCATGAGGTATAGTTACAGCAACAAGATGTGTTACACTAACATGATGTTAGTGTGTTTAAACACAGCTACATACCAAACACAGCGTTTAAACATAGCTATGTACCAAACACAGCATTTAAATGTAGGGCCTTGCTCAAGGGCCCAGCAGTGGCAGCGCCAGGATTTGAACTCACGACCTTCCGATCAGTACTCCAGCACCTTAACCACTGAGATACCACTGTTTAAATGTGGCTATGTAGCAAACACATCATTTAAGGATAGCTACGTACTAAATTCAATGTTTAAACATGGCTACATACCAAACGTAGTGTTTAAGCATACATACGTACCAATCACAATGTTTAAACTTAGCTATGTACCAAATGCAATACTTAAAAATAGCTACGTACCAAACACATTTAAACTTACCTACGTACCAAACACAACATTTAAATGTAGCTATGTACCAAATGCAACATTTAAACTTAGCTACATACCAAACGCAATGTTTAACGTAGCTACATACCAAACGCAATGTTTAATGTAGCTACATACCAAACGCAACATTTAACATAGCTACATATCAAACACAATGTTTAATCATAGCCACATACCAAACGCAATGTTTAATGTAGCTACATACCAACGCAACATTTAACATAGCTACATATCAAACACAATGTTTAATCATAGCCACATATCAAACACAATGTTTAATCATAGCCACATACCAAACGCAATGTTTAACTTAGCTACATACCAAACGCAATGTTTAACTTAGCTACATACCAAACGCAATGTTTAATGTAGCTACATACCAAACGCAATGTTTAACGTAGCTACATACCAAACGCAATGTTTAACTTAGCTACATACCAAACGCAATGTTTAACGTAGCTACATACCAAACGCAATGTTTAACATAGCCACATACTAAACGCAATGTTTAACGTAGCTACATACCAAACGCAATGTTTAACGTAGCTACATACCAAACGCAATGTTTAAACATAGCTACATACCAAACGCAATGTTTAACGTAGCTACATACCAAACGCAATGTTTAACGTAGCTACATACCAAACACAATGTTTAACGTAGCTACATACCAAACGCAATGTTTAAACATAGCTATGTACCAAACACAACATTTAAACGTATGGTTACGTTAAACACATTTTGGTGCAGACCATCATAAAATGAGTTTCACGAAATCCTGGTAGCGTCTAGACGAGCATCGTAGCAATATTCACACTGACAATTCAATCAAAAATGATTGTCTTGCCAAAAATTTAGCTTACACAAACAAACAAAAAGGTGGGAGAGAAAGCGAGAGAGAGAAAGGGAGAGAAAAAGAAAACAATGACTGGTAGAACACTAACAGCAGGCCAAGAGATATTTGTCTGTCCAGCAGCTGTGCACCAATATATCTACTCTACATCAGGACAGCGATGATATCATCTGTGTCTTATTACACACTCTAACCTTCTGACCTCAGATTAGCCTCCATGCAAAAGCACACTGGGACTTGGTGCACTGCCACAGGGGGTCGGAAGAGATGGCTTTACAACTAGAGAAGGCATGTGATGTTTATTGTACACTTCATCACATAGATCTGTCACGATTATTTTATGATGTAGAGAGCAACTGAAACTCCACAGATAAACAATTGGACTGAATACAGCAACGACAATAAGACAACTGTACTACCTGAGTTCATATCGGGTGTATATTTACACAATGTAAATTGAGTTTACATACTGTAGCTTACATAACTTTTAAGCCAGCGCTGACATTCGTTCTTCAAGTTATTACTGGAGAAAGCCTAGGGGCCTTCCAAGTGACTGCCAGCTGCCTTGTGATGTCATCACATGCTCTCTCTGAGAAAATACACACAAGGATGAGTTTTATAAAGCTGTCTTTAACGTGATGTGCTGAGAAAGCAAGAGCTAGACCACATCCGAGGAATCATTCTGAGGAACCACTTTAATATACAACCTTCATACAGCCGAAATGTAAACCACCGCTATATAATAACTTATCTTCTACTAATTGTATGCATATTATATAAGTAGTAAAACACTTGGGGGTGTAATGTTATGATAAAAATCAACAGCTGGGTGGTACAACGTGGCCCGACACGAAGCAGAGTTACTTTTACCACCCCAAAGTTGATTATTTTTCTAACACATCATTTTGATTGTTTTTTTAATTGTTTGTAGTCACGATGTAGAACATCAACAAAACAAGTTAGCTCCTGTTATCACTTATATTGTAGCAGCTTTAAAGTCGTTCCATCACCAGTCTTTCTTTATTCTCTCTCTTGAAATTAATAACACAAAAAAAAACCTTGTCATGATACAGAAAAACTGCAAAGCACAATGACCTCCAACCTTATAGGAAAACATAAAGTTACAGCTTTACCTCTGACTTTTACAAAGCGCTGACATTGGAGACTCTTTCCAAAAATGTTAAATAAAGATGGTGTTATTTAGAATAATATAGAATAAACGAATATAGATGGCTCCCCTGGAGCCTGTCGCAAAATGAAATGTACAAGACCCAGTGTAAGAGCGAGAACACAAACCTTGCAGCCGTGAGTACTGTCCGAGCCATGCTGATATAGAAAATTAATCAACACATTCTGTCAGAATTGAGAAATCCATAGTTGTATCCTGTTGTATCCATCGGCCTTTCCAATGCACAGAAAATCAGTCTACTGTCTAGTACATAATAAGCTATTTGGAATTGAAAAATATCTATTTTAGTAAACACTAAACTGGCAATAACTACATTACAACAGTACACTACAACAGTATTACCTCCACATAAAATAAGGCTGTGATTCATTTTATCATATATTGTCCTTCGAGAGCCAACTGATTGCACAGCACTTGCCTTTTTTTTTTTTACCTCATTGTCTACTGGAGGGTGGAACAAAAGAATCTCACATCCCTGTGGCATCCAGAACTGATACATCATATTAATGCGTCTAATATTTAGCAAACAGCACCAAGACTGCAAAGCCATATCAACTAGCAATTTGAATGCAAAGAGCATCCGTAAAGCCTTTACTACATTTCCTGGAGCTTCGCTACATTCAGCCATTTCATTCTCACTGCTATCTCCTCTACACATCAGACTCCAGGACTGTTATATACGTGCTTACAGCATATCACTGCAGTGGGACCTCTGAGATATGACAACGATCTGTGCATTGAGAACCGAGACCTAGCAACCAAGCATGAATGTTCATGAGAAACATGGAGGGTTAGTGTTTATTGAGGGGGTGAAACTGCCTAAAGCAAATTGAAGCTCTTTGGTGTTTCATTAGTCAGTAATCATGTATGTCTCCTTGTCATTTTACAATATTCAGGTCACAGGTTTGGGCTTAAGGCTCCAAGCATAAATATGATTAAATAAATACCAACAATGCATAATGCTAATGCACTATGCACTTGGTATTAAATTTATAAAGGAAGTAGTGACGGCTTAGACATTTGCATAATAATGCTGAAAGGTTCCACATATCCCCATTCCTCGCAGCAGTCAATAATACGTGACCGGTAAAAGTGCCGTTCACAATATAGATGGCTCCCCTGAAGCCTCATGCGGAAAGAAATGTGTCCTCCTCATCGCAATTCCAAGAGGAAATTCCTTGGGGAACAATTACATCTCTTGTTTACATTGGGCAAACACACTAAAATTAGCCGTAGTGTGCGAGCAGCAGGGTGCTGTTCAAACAAGTGAGGCTCAATTTGCATAATGTTGTGTTTTTTTTCTCACTTATCTCTGTAAACGGCCTCGTCCATGGGCTTGGAAGAATGGCTCAAAGTGCAAGATCAATAATGTGGAACACTAAAATCTGAAAAGTTCAATAAATCACTGTTCAGCCTGAACCACTGGGATGAGGACACTATTGGCAAAATAGCATCCAAAGGTGAAAACCTTAAAGAGTACTATCAGGGTTTGTTTTGTTGTAGTTAATTACACACTCTACAACACAACAACACTGTGGTGTGCTGTTATAAGAAACCAATCAACAACAGGTTAGTGTGATGCAGCCCAGCATGAATCAGAGTAACTGATACCACCTGAAGCTATAAACAGTTGTTCCCTTACCAGCCCAATCAGAAGAGAGAATTCAGCAGCAGTGTAAATAGTTATAGTATACAGTACGTTTATCTACATATGTTTAAATTCGTCATGACACCTTTTTATTCCATCCATTTTGACTAAGTACCACATTGCAATTGTAACATATAGCTTAAAGTCTTGATGGAGCTTTGATAATCATGGGTAAAAATTGCCATGCATTAGTTTAAACAAAATTATTTCCATGTGTTGTGAACACTATAATTCATCCAATCCGAAAAAGAAACTCACATCTGGAACATCTGAGATGAGTCAGGATGATCGCAACACCACGCAAAAGTGACTAGAGACTGCATTCTTTACATATTGCAACGAACCACGACATGACTAACGTGTAATTTATTTGTACAAGTGATCTGATAAGTGATCTGGCAATTCCCCAGGAACACACCAACAAAATTCCTAGTAATGTTCAAAGTAAGCCTAAATCTGAACAAAAGACAGATCACTGAGATGTAAGATGATTACACTTTATGATACGTTTGTCCTGCAAAAGCAAAGACTTTTTCAAACAAAATATGTGGAAAATGGACAGTGTAATGCGCAGTGAATCAAGGCAGGACACAAGTGTGGGTGTTCCGCCTAATATTTATTTACACAGAGGCGTTCAATACACAGGCAGACAGCAATAGATTAGGATAATCGACATTTCAAACAGGCAAAGGTCAAAACCGAGAAGAACAAAGAAAGGAGGACTTAGAAAATAAGGCTTGGACTTAATACTAGAGAATGTACGCTAAGACTTCAAAGATATTATGACACAAAAGAGTATAAACAGACAAACTGATCAATGACAAACACAGAACAGGTGAACACAATAGGGCAACAAACCAATGACAGGACAGGGGTGGAGACAGAACTAAAACAAAAACAAAACCTGAGCACATGGCACATCTTCACCATGGGAACCGTGATGTGAAGGGAGGATCTGTGATGGACAGATTCCAAACCAAACTGGTTTTAGCTATGAAAGCAGAGGAAGAAATCATTAAATAGCTAAAACATACTGTTCATAAATTAGCTAGAAACCAGAAAGACCATGGGATTCTGAAATGGTGACAATTTGCACCCAAAGGCAGTGCAGTTGTGCTTATTAAAAATTTGTCTCGGTTAATCGTTTGAACTCTGAAATGTTATTCATGTCATTAGTACTTGTATTTTTGATTGTGCTTCAGTATGCATGTTTAACAGCTATGGGTTTCAAACTTGAGCCCACTCTGTTATTACCCATTGAAGGACTCTTAACTGAGTGCACTAATAGTCAAATTGTGAAGTAACGATTAACATCTACGTCCTTGGGAGTGGATGTGTAAGCCTGCTACATCTTCCTTGTCGAGCTCCTGGACAACATGGGGTTGACAGTCATCTGCCAATGATTCATCCGGGTCATGGCACCAATGTAATGCTAGAAAATTTGATAGCGGCTTTTACAATGCATTAGCTGTGCTTCACTCTTTTTTGTAACTCTTGAGTTACCCCTGATGTGCAAGCTACTAAAATAAATACGAATATTTCTACAAGATTTTGTTAACTGATCATCAAGGCTAAACTTTAAACCATGAATTTCCTCTGAAGCCAAAGAAACAGCCTATTCAGCACTCTGATTAGGCTCACCGTAGGATGGTATTATTTGGGATTTGAGGGCACTTCCGATCGAGAGGCCTTTATGAAATAGGCTAACGCAGATCATTAGACTTGCACCAGCAAGCCGTCTGGCTTCACATTGTGATTAGGGTCAACAGGCTGTCAAACACCACCATGGACTTGCCAAAAGACTACAGGGCTACAACAAACAGAGGTTCAGCCTAGGCTTATCTTCCCGCTAGATATGAATGGAATTCCCAGAGGTAATAAATGGTAAGTAAATTAGTCTAGTTGTTTTTGATA
Organism: Pangasianodon gigas; assembly: GCA_022758105.1. Lineage (NCBI taxonomy): Eukaryota > Metazoa > Chordata > Actinopteri > Siluriformes > Pangasiidae > Pangasianodon > Pangasianodon gigas. The sequence goes on along the minus strand of CM040454.1, from coordinate 10,537,100 downwards.
ACTGACTTTCTCAATGGTTTGTGGTACTGTATGGTCTACTGCATGTAGGAAGGAACATACAATTTCAGTGCTTGCAAATTTTTAAGAATAGGAATCTAAACTGGGAACAAGGTTAGGTTCCCCTGAGTGGCACAACAGTGATGCTGTTTTTACTGTCACAAAGCTGATTATTTTCCCATAACAGCACATTGCAAAGTGTTTTATTCTTCATAAATGACACCTCATATATTTAATCCATTTATAATTACGCTTAATGTTGTGGAACGTCTGGAAAACAAGTTAGTTCCTGCTATCACTTACGTTACAGCAGCTACAAATAGTCATTACTCATCATTAATCATCTGAGGCTACTCATCAGCCTTTTTTTCTCTTTTTTGAAGTTACCAAGACAAAAAAAAAAACGCAACTTGTCAAAACCGAGAAGTACAAAGAAAAGAGGACTCAGAAAATAAGGCTCAGACTTAATGCTATTAATGAGCATGTTAGTGTTCAGCATGTTAATGATGAACTGGAAATCTTAAAGTTACAGCTTTACCTATGACACTGGAGACTCCTTCCAAAAAAATGCTAAATAAATGTCTCATTTAAGACTTACCTTTTAAAATTATTAACAATTACAACCTTTTTTTAATCTGCTTACGTGTCCACCATATACCCTGTATACGTTTTTACTATAGGAGAGGTGCCAAAATTGCTAGCAGGTGAATTCTAGCAGGTGAAAGAGAAAAAAAAAGAATTTTACCACAAAAAAAACTCCATATACTTCATAAACACCACATTCTGCACTTTGACCAACCAAAGACCACAGTCCCACTCTCTCGTTTTCTATTGGTTTATCAAAATGAGGTTTTTGCGAATTCACAAGTCGAAGATAAAGTCGGCACAAAGCGAAAGTACAAAGCGTCTTTAACGTCCTGCCTCCTTTCCCCTTCTGTGAATTGGCTTCTCCTCTTGGTGAATTTATTTCATGGTTTATTTCACCACTGCTTTAGCTGAAAAAAGCAAAAAAGCATCATTTTCAGGTGTCAACTGCTACAGCTAAACCTCTGTTACGGAAAAGGTAATGTATTAAAACAAGTGCAATAATATACACCAGTGATTTGTCTTACAGCTTGAACTCGGGGAAAAAAATGTCAATATCGCTATGAAAAATGATTTGGCCCAAACACTGGTGTTGCATGCTCTGAGAGTCTCCTACTTATCTAACAGCCAATGTTTAAAAAAAAAAAAAACAGAAAACAGCATTGGAAAGCACTTCTTCACACCGTTATTGTTACCATTTTTGGCCATGTTGGTGCCTGCAGATTAATCAATGCTAATGAGATTTAGGCTTGCTTCAGTTATTCTACCACTGTGTTTTATCTAACTGAATAAACAGCCTTGGCTTTCAAAACATCATTGAAAGGGGTTTTCACCTGCCTAATAAGAGCTCCGGATACACAGCTGACAATTTAAAGTCTTTGCTCCACCACAGAGACGCTCTGCGCTTTCAAAACCAGTCCAAACTGGACCGGCAACTGTGGAGGGTCTAATCTGCCCTGACGGCCTGGTAAAGGCCTTTGGAAATGGGCCCAAAAGCCCTAAAACCTCCTCCAGAGAGCTCCTTTGTGCAAATGTTCTCTGGTCCAAAAGAGAGCAGCGGACCCAGCCCGAGCTCGGCATGAACCTAATACACTTCAGTGTCCAATTAGAGAAGAGGTTTGGCATTTCTGGGAACGCAGAACCCGCTGCTGGTGCATCCATTCATTGTCAGTTTCATTTCAAAAATTCCCCATCTGTACCCAAAGCTAGCTAGCTATGTATTTATTTGTTTGTTTGTTTGTTTATTAACATTTTAAAAAGGCCACCCTGATTCTAACTGGATTCTACCTAGAAGGACCATGTGGTCATTTGCAATCTAGGTCATGGTGATGGTCAACAATATACAATACTGCTGCTTTGAAACAAATTGGGAACCATTCCTACACTATTATATTAGTTCAGTTAGTATATGCTGATGAACGGATGGTTTCATGGAAAGCTCATATCTCATACAGCTACATTAGTTTTTATAGCTACTTTCATGAAAATAGCAAATATCAAATAAAATTCCCAAACAGTGCTAAAATCTATCTTTCTGAAGTGAAACCTGTAAAAAAATATAGGATAGAAACTTCATTTTGCCAAATAAATATTGTAACTTTCTTTGTTTTATGTTTCTTGCTTGTTTTTAATGGCCCCTTTAATGGTCAATAACTGAGTCAATAACATACAAGACTTGACTGAGCAGATTGAGAACCTTGGGGTTGTGCTGTTAGAGGAAATTAATCAACAGATTAATCCAACACAAAGCAGATTATTTCCAGATAACGGCACATCCTGACGTGTTTTATACCTCTTAAACCACAGCAATATTTCAATGCTAATTCAATGTTTAGTTTTTTTAACTTTTAAAGATAGAAATGATTGTTTTTTATCCATTTATAGGTACTTTTAATGTTGTGGAAGTTAGTTATCATATCCGTTATATCAGCTTGTCATGTTATCGAGAAACATCTCCTCAAAGAAAAGGTCACCATATCAACAATCACACATGATTTTAAAATCTGTTTATGCGGCGTGTCCGCGTTACAAGTCACTCCACGTAAGTTGGTACTATAGAAGGGATTAAGTGGTTTTGGTGAATATGCCTTTTATTCAAAGTAATGCTAATACAAGTGTGAGAATTATGCTACATCCATATGATTACGGTTTGATGTCAGGACATTATAGGCCAGTATAAATCTATGTAACGGAATGATGTCAAAGCTTGCGTGGTTTAGTTTAAGCCACAAAACAGGATCATTCTAGCGTACTACAAAAGACCTCTAAGACCAAACAGAGCACAGAACATTAAAACCCAGATTTGCACTTACAAAGCGGAGCAAAACAAAGTCACCACTCAAGGGTGATCATCTCACCTGTGTGTCCCGCTAAATCAAGCTTGGGTTCACACTTGGGAAGAGAACAGTCTGCAAAGAAAGAAAGAAAAAATCAATAAAAACAAAGGACACTCAGTTCTCTCTGAGATGAAGGATTAAAAAGCTTTGATGTGCGACCGAATAAGAAACGCGATTTAACAACGTGCCACATGTGGCACGGCACAGACGGCCACATGTTACAAAACATGTCACGCGAGACAAAACAGTGTAGTTCAAAGCCGGTTTGTGGGCGTCTTGGGTGAAAATGTACAGCAACGCTTGAAATATTTGACTTGAAGTCTTAACACAGTGCGTGAGTTAAATAACTAGAACTAACAGTGGGATGACGGTTGCACTTAAGCAGACTGGAACAGTAAAAAAAAAAATTTAACACCGTAAAAACACTATTCAAAAGTCTGGAATTAAGGTTCTCGATATTATAAAATCCTATTTTATATCCTAATCCTATAGACACTATTCAAATGTCTGGAATTGAGGTTCTCGATATTATAAAAATCCTTTTAGTTACAGTTGAAATTGATGAAACTTAAACTTGAATATTTAAATCATTTGTAGAAAGCTGTAAGAATTGCTAGATATATCCAGAATGATGTAAATAATATGAATATCCAACACGTCTTGTGTTTAAAAAATAGTGATCAAATGACGAGGTGGATATTTTGAGCAGAAACGGCTGTAGATAGAGAATAGCAATACGTTATTTATCAATTAATAACTTAATGTCTTTCCTAACGTACACACAGATAAATGTTGGTGTCTGATATTATACAAGGGTATTATATAAGGTAAAGCAACATACTTTAATGAATAAAATATTGAGTGTTGAATAAAACATGACAGGAATTTTCAAACTTTTCATATTAATATTTTAGTAATATTTTTGCTGTGTATTAGCCAAAGCAGGCGCTAAGTCTTTGACTAGTCTTTACAGTTCACAAACTAACATGACCTCAAACTACTCAATTTGTTATAAGTTTCGTGTTATTTGACTATGTTTCTCTTACTAACAAATCTAAATAACATTTTCTACGGTAACCACTGAACTCATTGACTTGGCATAATTTATGCAAACCCTAGCTAGATAAACAGCTGAGGGAAGTTTGCTTGCTAAGTGAGTTAGCTAGATTAAGCTAACTAGCTAGCTAGATTTGAAATTTAGCAGAAATTGCACCCCATTCGTAAAAATTCAAATATAAAACATTTTAAATGTGAAATGTTGTTCTTTATATAGAGAAGCCACAAAAAAATGTGCATATGTGACAGCACCCTAAGTGTAAAGTACTTTAACTTTTGACGTAGCGTAGTAGCATGTAATGGTACACTTGAGGAGTAGAGAGGTACATGAGGTGCCAAGTAAATGATCAGTTTAGCTTTAGATACACTAGCAATAATATGCCTACATGTCGTTTCTGAATATATTAATGTCCTGAATGCACTTTATTACAATATATTACTAAACAATATTTCCATCACGGTTAAGGAACACAGTGTCCTCTTTCTGTTAGCAGCCAAGTTGAGTTTTCGAAACACGATAGAGAACCTAATTGAGACCAGTGTTCAGCTGAGCAACTCTGGCATGTTCCAGGCATGTGGGTGTAAATCCTGTTGGACAGCTATTCCATACATACCGACACACATTTTCCAGCTGTTCGCAAACCGCAAACCCTGAATATTTTTTTCTATTCATTAAAACACCCGCGTATATTAACCATTCCTAAGTTCATTTATTTGATCCATGACTTCCTCTGTTACAGTAAAAAGGGCCCACCAGCGGACAAGCATGTGTGCTGGAACAGACGCACAGTAAATGTCTTTTTCTCAAAGCTCTGTGTGCAGTTTCTTTACTGTCAGAGACACGTGGTTACACTTGTGCGCACACCAGAGGGTGTGCATACAATATATGTGTGTGTGTGGTCCGTTTGGTATTGTGCAACAGTAACAGTTCCAGGTTATCCAGACCCTAGCTGGTTCCCTAAAGGCTAAACAGTTTTTCGTAATTCATCTGTGTCACTTCCATGGGAGTCACGTGAGCTTTTCCATTTCACTGAATTGACGCCATGTACTGTAGATCTGTTTAAACCACACTCCCAATACAGTGTAATGATCGTCCTGGTCCAGCAGGCTAGTTGCAGAGGATCCAGCCAACTATTTACTCCTGTGGCCTAGTTTTTATACTGTCATAATAATGAACTTAAGCCTATCCTTAACCAGTAGAGATTTGTGAAAGGGGTGGAACTTGGTGAGAGCTTTGACTTTTGGTCTGAACCAACAGGATCGTTGTATCATTGATACAGCATTGCTAAATGTAACAAATACATTTCCCTAAGCAAGCTGGAAGGAAATCAAGTATTTTGTAGAGTTCAAATGTTTTATACCACAGCGCTGTTGAATTCTTGAGTCCGATGGGACAGAAGGTGTTGATTTTCTGACTGTAGTTCACACTGCAAGACCAATCCCAAGTTTATATTAATGCTCTCATTGTAAAATATTATCATTCTATAGTAACAGTTAGTTCACAAGGACTTCTAGGGCAAACACAATAATCTAAGTCTAAGTACACCAATTTTAAAAATGGTTAATTAGCTTAAAACAACCTATATAAAATCGTTTTTACTCCAAGAGAATGAAAAAAAGAGAGGCTGGTGAGGGAACGACTGTTTACAGCTATTACAACCTAAGTGATAACAGGAACTAACTCATCTCGCAGACCTTCCACAACATTAAATGTAACTATAAATGGATAAAAAGTATGGCACATCATTCTTTAATTAGTAGAAAACTAATTATTGACATACAGTTGAGCTCAAAAATTTACATACCCCTTTCAGAATCTGCAAAATGTTTATTATTTTACCAAAATAAGAGGGATCATACAAAATGCATGTTATTGTTTATTTAGTGCTGACCTGAATAAGATATTTCACATAAAAGATGTTTACATATAGTCCA
>CM040454.1:10515473-10531091 GCA_022758105.1 Pangasianodon gigas | reverse complement strand
GAGAGAGAGAGAGAGAGAGAGAGAGAGAGAGAGAGAGAAACCACCAAAAACTTGGGCTCCTGCCAAATGCTCTTCCTCCAGTTCCCAGTGGGATGATATTGCATAGCCACTTCACGACCCATGTGTCTAGATTCCTCTGAGGCCAACTGGCAATTAGGTTAGCATGGAATGCAGGCCAGCCAAGTCTGACCTTGTCAAGTAAAATGGCAGGAAAAAAAAAAAAACAAACATCAAAAAAAAAACCAAAACTCTGAGGGTTCTGAAAATGAAGCTCTCCGCCCAGTCTGATATGTTGTTTGCAATCCCTCCACTGTCAGAAGAACCAAGGCTGATGCTGTTACACATCAAGCAGAAACAGATGATGTGCATTCATCAGTATTTTGTAACTCTTGGCTTTCTGAGTCAAGAAGCATCCTGGTTAAATTTGATGACAATGAGGCAAAGCTACGACTTCGTAAGCTAAAAATGAGAGCAGTCGTGAGTCTCATTCCTAATAACAAAGAAGCTTTCAGTCACTCAATTTGAGTAAAATTATCATTGAAATTACAGTGTGATTTAGGTTTAAGAAGTGGCACTCAACAAAAATATAAATTTAAAAAAAAAAAAAAAACATGGTAAGATGATCACGTACCAGCCAAAGACATCATACAAGTCATTACTTTATCATACAGTATGTAATAGAGTAGGAAAAACCTTGGACAGTTCCTTGGACTGTTCCATATTTTCTCACTGACTCATTGTTGATGAGAAAATATGACCTATTACATATTTCTTGCAATATATATTACTATATATATATATAAACATATAATACACACCACAGAAATTAGGCAATGTGAGGAAAAGGTCCAAACCACAATTGCCTCCACTCTTTGAGCTAACCCCTAATCAGACATAATAAAAGCAGCGAATAACTCCAAAAGATCCGTGGAGTCAAAACCTCCACCCCAGATTACAGGAAACCAAAAAGTTCAATTATTCTACCACTAGCAAATGACAAAATGAAAGTCCCATGGGAAAGTTGCTTTGACATAGCCAAGCTTGGAGCAGCAAAGAGTTTGATATTATGTTAGTTTTGGCATTTTCTTTCAAAAAGGTTATTAGTTTTAGTCAAATTTCAGTCATTAATCCTGAAATTTGAAATTGACTGAATGGTGAGTGATAACTGGTCCAGCAGTTTAAAATGAGCATTAACTTTGGTTGACATTGACTTTGGTTCAAATAACATTGACTTTGGTTCATGGATGTGTGTGAACAAGCTAGAAACTCTGCATCCTTGTCCTTGTTCAACAACAAAAATGCACAGTTTTCCACAGTTTTTTTTTTTTTTTTTCAGAACAGATGCAAGGATTTGACTAGCTGAAGAGGAAAAAAGTTGGTAGAGTTGTCAGCCTGCACCATGGAGGGTACTGTCATCTTTGTAATTCAGGTATCAACTCCTAAATTTTGCTCCTGTCTCTGTGCTTGTCTTGAGACTGGCTCAGTTTCCCTGATTGTGTGCACCTGTTCCTTGTTTCTCCTTAATTAGTTTGTGTATTTATACCTTCTGTGTTTTCCTATCCTGTCTTGGGAATGTTGTGATTTTGCCATCAATTCCAAGCCGTGTTCCTCATTTGCGGTTTTTCCAGTTCTCTTGATCTGACCCTGACCTGTTTTAATCCCATCTGCCTGTGTGTTTCCCCATACTGTGGACTATGAATGACTCTTGGATTCACCCAAAAAAAAAAAAAAAGCTTAACATCAATCTTATGCACTTGTGTCCAGTTCTAAAGTGCTATATATTTGTAAAATGTCATAATTTTCACAAAAAGTATGACATTTTTCATTGATAGAATCAACACTGGTTTGATAGTCAATACAAGAGAATCAGAGACAAATGGCTTCTCCTGGCAGTACAGCAATTGCTCACCAGGCAGACATAAAATCCATTCACACTTCAATTAAACCCTTGATCTGGAAAACAGACCATCCACACTGAGTGATCGGCAGGAGTTTGCATTAGATGTTGTAATGACCTTTAGGTTTCTTTCACGGCAAATTCTGTGGACTTCTTTTATAGTACAGAATGAAACCACAGAGCCACAGCAGTGGAATATAAATATTCAAGAGCCACAGCATTGCCTTGTGCTTTTAGACATCAAAAGGCCCAGGGACGATAACGACAGCCTGCTGCTGCAGAAATTCTCGGAAAGCGCCACATCCCAGAATGCCTGGGGTTTTCTGGATTGGTTATAACGTCTTAGAGACGAAGGCTTGAGACGCCTCTTGGTCATCAGCTGCCAGGTTGTCAAGTGGTTTGGGTAGGTCATGACAGACTCACTTAGGACACGAGTGTGTCGTGTGTGGAGACTTTCACAGTAAATTAGCCACTGTCATGGACAGGGTAGCCAAGAAGTCCATTTGTCAAGGCACAGTCTTGCTTAGACCAATGGCCACGAGCTGGTGGAATGAAGTTATGTATAGTAAATCATGTGTACTGGACAAGTGACAATCCATTCTGCTGCATCTATAACATTTGAAACACACTGTTCTCCCCCCAGGGGTAGGGTTACTTCTGCTGCAGTCAAGTTATTTTTCCAGGTCCGACTTTCATCTGGAAGGCTAAGCCTTGTATCATCTCATTATGAAGCTGCCTGAAATTACTTCTGAAATTGCAGGCAAATGCAAACAAAAATAATAACTGCAAAAGTGGGCAGGATTTGTCACATTTTCTGAAGGAGTTGGTGGGATTGATCAAACTTTCTGCGAGAGTGAGCAGGATTGGTCAGTCTTTCTGTGGGAGCTGGCAGGAATGTTCAGACTTACTGTGGGAGCAAGGGGTATGGGATTGGTCAAACGTTTTGCGAGTACGAGCAGGATTGGTCAGTCTTTCTGTGGGAGCTGGTGTGCGAGAGTGAGCAAGATTGGTCAGTCTTTCTCCAGGAGAGGACTTTCTGCGGAGGTGGTTGGGGTTGGGCAAACTTTCTACGGGGTGGGTGGGATTGGTCAAACTTTCTATGGGCGCAAACAGGATTTTTTTCTGAAGGAGCAGGCAGGATTGGTCAAACTTTCTGCAGGAGCAGGTGGAAATGTGGATATGTGAAACTTGGGGGGGAGGGAGAATCAAACTGTCTGTGCAAGCAGGAGGATTGGTCAAACTTTCTGCTAGAGTGGGTAGGATTGGTCAAACTTTCTGCGGGAGGTCAAGCTTTCTTTGGGAGCAGGCAGGAATGGTCAAGTGTGTGTTGCATTTGGTGGGATTGCTTATAATTCCTTCAGGAGCCGGTGGGATTGGCCACAATTGCTTCTGGAGTGGACAGGATTGGTCAGAATTCCTTTGGGAGCAGGTGAGGAGTGGGGTTAAAAAAACAGTCCTCCACATACCTCCATTGTGGGCTGCTAAAGGTCCCACTCAAGGCCCACAGAGTTGGTATAATTAAGGCAACAGAGAGAGGAAACAGTCTGGTAACACAAAACGTGTTTAGTCAAGGAGGAGTGTCTAAGTGCCCATGCCCTGATACCCCGTGTTTGTCAAGCTGGAGAACTGGAGATGGTTGTCCATGCTCTCCTGAGCTAGATTGATGTAAATTTTGTCCACCAAGTGCATAAAGGGTAAGATGAATATAAATATAAAAACCACAAGATTTTGTAGAGCTGTCTGGGTCTTCTCTCTTCCATATATTAAAAGAAAGGCCATCTGGGAACCTGAGTTTGCTATTTTGTTGGGAGATCGCATGTTCAAATCACAATGAACATCCATAGCCCAGTGTCCAGGAGAGCATATTTGCTCTGCTGTCTGAGAGGGAAGGATCTTCCTTTATCCCTGGTTGATTGGTGCAATGCTAGCTGTGAGCATACAGCATTACGTATACAGCATCCAGCAGTCACGGAATGGTTTAAATCCCCACATAATATGATTTACAAACATTGTAAGATAAGATTCCAAAACAAGACACCAAAACAACCTAATACAGTACATCTAAAGCTCTATGCAATGCATCACACAGTATTGATCCAGCATCTCAATGCAATGTAAGATCCCAGAGGCATAGAAGCACTTCAGGATTCTCCTCATTTTGATGGTTAGTTGTTTACCTTTCATTTAATCAGTTTTGGGATTATGAAAGAATTCAACTCAAAACGACTATAAACCAAAGCTCAGAATTAAGCTAAACAGCCATAAAAATGTAGATGGCTATTTATTGGTCTGCAAAACTGGCAGGCTATAGTCTTACATACTAGCATTTTCTTTTTCTTTCTTTTAGGAAAGCACATGTTTTGTTTTTCATTAATAAATGTAAGAGATATTTCAACAATTTAAAACATACACATTTATGGTAAAGTTAATTTAACTAAAAGTTTTAACAATTTACAAAGCTACAAATGTTCTAGTCTTCTTAAAATTCTTTTTACAATTTTAGGGACTTACAATTATACATGGATAATATTTTTTGTTGGCGATATTGAAAACGTTGACAAATTGCTCTAGTATAAGAGCAACAAAATACTTTGGGACATGCTGTTATTGGAAAATAATCAACTTCTGAGTGGTAACAATAACCCCATTTCGAGTCAGGCCACATCACACCACCCTGTTATTGATTTATTTCCTAAAACAGTGCATGACTCCGTGTTTTATTCCTTACATATAGATAATGCAATCAGGTTATATTAATTGTATTTGAATTTATCTTAATATAATGCAGGATACAGTGCTTTGTAGTGTTTCAACTACAAAGCGTACAAACATATGGCTCATTCTTGCGTCCAGTCTCTGGATGCACCTGGTTTACAGAGACAACAGACGGCTTTGCAAAAGAAACAGCATGCAGGACAGAGATAAGCATGACAGCACTTTGGCTCATCCATAATATCTGTTACAGAAGGAGCATTAGTACCTCAGGGAGGCGTTCATGGTCCAACACGGGACAAAGGAGTGGTGAAGGTGCTCGGAGCCTATACAATACAACCCTATTAAGAGAGATATTTCATCTGACGTTTTTTATTTACGGAGGCGTGAGGATACACACTCCCATTCTTTTTAAACACTCATTGACTGTAACAGCAGAAATATCAATAGAAATATAAAGTCCTTAATCCAGCCATGCTTAAAAACATACCAACAAATGGTATGGGGGAAAATGAATGACTTGCATACCTTGAATTTCGTCAAATTCGGAATTCTGCCTGTTAAAGACGTTTCTGGGAATTTAGGGTACAACACTTATCTCTTTTCAGCTTTCTTATTTTTTTTTTGTTAGTACGTTGGCCTACATCAGGGGTGTCCAATGTCCAGGCCCAGGGCCAAATCCAGATGTTAACTGGCTCATGGCTCCTCCTCTATTAGAAAGTATGTTGCAATTTTTCCGTTCACCTGATGGTGGCAGGAGACTGTGTTAACACAATTTGATAAAATGCAAAAGCCTTTTTTTATGGAGTTAATTTTGTGCCAAAAGTTTTGTGTAAAATAATAAAATCCACAAGCAAAATATCAAAATGTAAAAAAAATATATATATATATACACATATATATATATATATATATATATATATATATATATATATATATATATATATATATATATATGCACACACATATATATATATTGCAAATGCTAGTAATGAGAATCAAATCAAAATTCATTTTTCAAAAAGATCTTCATTTTGCTTTTTTTTAATTTTTTTCATTTTGCACTCTCATTTTGCTTTCATTTTTTTCTATTTATGGATATTTCTGATGTAGTTTTTTCTTTTCTTTTTTTTTTTTTGCTTCTGGAATATTTCTTTTGCTTCTGCTATCTTTTTTTTTTTTTTGCTTGAAGGCGTTCACCTTAAATCTCTATTGGTGAACTGGTTTAGGAGTAGGAGGTGCTCTGAAAGTTAGCCACGCCCATTCCATTAACAGTGGAGGCGCCTCTATCATGGCTGAACGAACAGAGCCGAGTGCTCAGTAGCAGCAGGGAAACTATTGTAGCTGCATTAAAAAGCTTACTGTAATAATATGAGTAGTTGCTGAATTGTTTGTATTTGCAGTCACATATATTTCTTTATCATATAAGTGTCTTCATGCCATTCGGTTTGAACAGATAACGTTAGCTAGGTGACAAGGATGAAGTTGTCTTCTTATTCAGATTTTCCGTTCAAGCTTAAAAGTTCCAGGTCTTACGAGCTCGCGCCTGTAGATGGCACCATGAAGCGCACTAAAGTCACATACAATTTCCTACACCACTATCTCCTCATTCTCAAATCGTCCCATGAAATCTGACAATTTCATATGAAAATAAGTGTAATGTATTGTTACACTCAGCGTGAAGAAATTTAACTGTTGGATTTTTTTAATAATGGGCCTGTGAACATTGCATCTGAGTATCGGATGCAAGCAAATTGTACTTTCTGCCTAATTCCTACATTGTTATCTCCTTATTATAATAATACATTCCATTGTCAGATTTTTGAGATCTTCATAATCAGGAGATAATGGTATCGGAATTAGGCAGAAAGTGGAAACAAAAAAATCCGAATAAGAAGCTGGTGAATAAGAAGCCAGCTTCAGCCTCGTCATCTATTTATCTTTTAAAACTGCTACTAAACTGGATGGAATGAAGACACTCCATTGTATGATAAAGAAATATATGTGAATGCACCTATAAACAATTCAGCAGCTTTTTAATGCAACTACAATACAGTTTCCCTGCTGCTGAGCACTCCATGTCAGAGGCAGCTCCACTGCTAATGGAGTGGGCGTGGCTAACTTTCAGAGCACCTCCTACTTCTAAATCAGTTGATCAATAGAGATTTAAGGTGAATGCATTCTTCTAAGGACACCCCACCCCCCATAAAAAATGTGCCAAAAGACAGAATCAAAAAAAGATAGCAGAAGCAAAAAAAAAAAAAAAAAAACCTGCATCAAAAATATAAATAAATAGGGAAAAAAAAGAAAGCAAAATGAGAGCGAAATATCAGAAGTAATCTATTTTGAAATATTAACTGTGATTTGATCCTCATTAACTCCATACTTCTTTTTTTTTCTCTAACTACACCTGCAAATTAATTTATGAACCTAGAACAAGGCTAAAGTTTCCCAAGAAACAGAGTACAAAAGTTTGCACACCCTCAGAAAAGGAGATGTTGCTTCATCATTTCAAGAACAACATATTAATAGTGAAAAAAATCATATTTAAAAAAAAAAATAAATAAATCACATTAAAAATAAATTAAATAACAGTTCAGAAGCGTGCATCTCTCTTTGCGAATGTGATATTAACCATTTCTAACACGATGCACGCTCACGTTTAGCCTTCCTCCACCTTCCAACCTCCAACGTCTAGCTTCTGACGGTCATGGCAATTCTTCACTTGATTTTGTCACGTTTTTTTCACAGTATGCACTCACATTTCTTTTCTTTCTTTTTTTTTTTTTTTGATGATGTTCATCCAGAAACCATCAGGGATGCAGGGTGTGCAAACTTTTGCACTCTGGACTGTCTGGTGCACTTTCATTCATTCATTCCTTCATTCACTTTATCCGGGTCAGAGTTGATGTGGATCCAGAGCCTATCCCAGGAACAGTGGACACCGGAATACACACAAGGCTCCTTATGGGCATTTTTAGGGGTCCAAGCACTAAGTATGCACTTGTAATATTATTATTATTATTACTATTATTACTATTATTATTATTATTATTACTGGGTTTTGGAAAGCATTAAAAGGTTTATATACTGTATGCATCTGTGCTAGAGCTAGAGCAAGATGTTAGATTAATGTCAATCTACCCTGCAGGAGAACCCAAGCACTATGCAGGATGTTTATAATGATTACGTCATTCCACCCTGGAGAGATACATACAGAGAGAGAGAGAGAGAGAGAAGGAGAGAGAGAGACCCAGATGAGCCTACGTCACGCATGAAAACAACTAATGCAGGAGAATGCTGTAGAGAGACAGACAGAGAGAGAGAGAGAGAGACTCTGCAGAATCATGCTGCACGAGCCGTGCAGTTTTTCTATATGCATGTTTATGTTGAGATTGCGACCCATCGCGCGCGTGGCTGACTGTTTACATCATTCTAGCACACAGCAAACTGCAGAGAGCTCCATGCACGTGACTCTAAGCAATGCAAACAGCAGTATATGCATTGCATCATCATCATTATTATTATCATTATTATTATTATTATTATTATGATAGCGCGTGCCCATCTGCAGCCTCATAGCTGGGTCATCATCCTCCGGTTCTCCAGAGCAACCCACCCACCCACCCACGAGCTTTTGTTAGTTTTCTCACGTCAGCAGAGCAGACTGAGACTCAGAACCGAACCGAAACGTTTCCTCGAGCATGCATTTGTTTGCATTTCTCCTTTTTTTTTTCTCCTCCGTTCTGTACTCACCGGCTCTGAAGAGCGCTGCTACATCTGCTCCGTCCTTACACACGTCCTCTCCTTCCCCCGAGCTCATGGCTTCCTCAAATCACGACTCAAAGCACAAAAAGAAAAAGCTTCCTCGAGTTAAAAAAAAAGAGAGAGAGAAAAAGGTTGTGAGGTTTAATATATATATGTATGTACATATATATCTCCTCTTTCCTTCCTTCATTGCAACCCGGACCAGGCTGTCCTGAGAGGCGCTCGGTCGCGCGCCGAGCCCCGACCCTCCATGTTGGCTCGAGCGAATCACCAATGAATCGGTTCTCTGTGTGTGTTAACGGATCACAAGGGAATCGATTCGCAAGCTCGGATAACGAATCATTTACACGCAGAAACAAAACTTGCACGCGACCACTACCCCACTACCCCCTACCCCCACCACCCTTAATAAATACCTTAATACTACACCACTTTGTCTCTTTGCTTCTTTGTTTTTATTTATTTATTTATTATTTTCCTATTTGTTATTATGTTGCTGAAGTTCACTCAGGTCCCAAGCACCAATCCTTCCTTCCCAATAGAAAAAATAATAGAAAACAATAGAAACCATCATAGAATTTGTAATGGTTTTACTGGTTATAAGTGGAATTGTATTGCAATGGGTTTAATGGAAGCTGTAATGGTCTCTGTGGGGCTCTACTGGTAATTTGTTGCCTTTATGTCTAGTGGACACCATTAAAGACCAACAATGTTAATGGTGTTAATGGTTTTAATGGTTAGCTGATGGTTTGTAATGATATTTGTAATGGAAACCGTTAGAATCTCTGTGATTCTCATTACTTGCATTTTCTTTCTTTTTTTTTTTTTTTACATTTTGATAATTCATATTTTATGGATTTTATTAATTTTTGAAAACCTTTGGCACAAAATTACAGTAATGGTTGGTGCCAAATGTTGGTACCAAAATATTGTAATGGTTTTAATGGTTAGCTGATGGTTTGTAATGGTATTTGTAATGGAAACCATTAGAATCTCTGTGATTCTCATTACTTGCAGTTTCATTTCTTTTACATTTTGATAATTCACATTTTCTGGATTTTATTAATTTTTTTAAACCTTTGGCACAAAATTATGGTAATGGTTGGTGCCAAATGTTGGTACCAAAATATGGTAATGGTTTTAATCGTTTGTAATGGTATTTGTAATGGAAACCAGTAGAATCTCTGTGATTCTCATTACTTGCAGTTTCATTTCTTTTACATTTTGATCATTTATATTTTGCTTGTGGATTTTATTAATTTTTTTAAACCTTTGACACAAAATTATGGTAATGGTTGGTGCCAAATTTTGGTACCAAAAAAAAAAAAAAGCTGGTAATGGTTTTAATGGTTAGCTGATGGTTTGTAATGATATTTGTAGTGGAAACCATTAGAATTTCTATGATGGTCTCTATTGTTTTTCACACCAAGTTTAAAGCCAGCGTAAAATGCAACACCAGCAAATTCAGTACAGTATATTACATTTAAATAATGAATCTTTATTGCATAACCTCTTCAATCCTACATAGACATGGATAGCCATGGTAGATTATACATTGTGCCACTGGATGCACTGTGTATACATACATACATACACTATAAGGCCAAAAGTTTGTGGACACCTGACCATCACACCCATAAGTGGGCTTTCAGCAAATTCTTGGCACAAAGTTGGAAGCACACAATTGTATAGGTTGTCTTTGAATGCTGTAGCATTACAATTTCCCTTCATGGAACTAAGAGGCTCAAACCAGTTCCAGCATGACAATGCCCCTGTGCACAAAGCGAGCTCCATGAAGACATGGCTTGCCAAGGTTGGTGTAGAAGAACTCGAGTGTCCTGCACAGAGCCATGATCTCAACCCCACTGAACAACTTTGGGATGAACTGGAACGCTGACTGTACCCTAGGCCTCCACACCCAACATCAGTGCCTGACCTCACTAATGCTCTTGTAGCTGAATGAGCACAAATCCCTACAGCCATGCTCCAAAAACTAGTGGAAAGCCTTCCCAGAAGAGTGGAGGCTATTATAACAGCAAAAGGGGGACTAACTCTGGAATATAATGCCAGCACTTTGTAACAGTTAGAGGTAAAGCTGTAACTTCACATTTTCTGATGCGGGAAAGTCATCATGGTTTTACAAGCTGTGTTTTTGGTCTTATTAAAGAGAAGCTTGTGAGGATACGGCTGTTTATTGCTGTTATAATATAAGTCATCAATGGAACAACTGTGGAGCGAGTCAGAAGCTCCAAGTTTCTTGGTATGCACGTGACAGAGGATCTCTCCTGGACTCTCAACACCACCTGCCTAGCCAAGAAGGCCCAGCAGTGCCTCCACTTCCTACGGAGGCTGAAGAGACCCAAACCTCCCCCTTCCATCCTCACCACCTTCTACAGAGGGACGATAGACAGCATCCTGACCAGGTGTCACACCGTGTGGTACGGGAACTGCACAGCCTCCGACCACAAGACCCTACAGAGAATTGTGAGAAAAGCTGAAAGATCATTGGAGTATCTCTATCCACCATCGACACCTGATACAAAAACTGCTGCATCCACAAAGCCACTAGTATTGCGGACAACTCCTCTCACCCCTCTCATGGACTCTTCACCCTCCTGCCATCTGGCAGAAGGTACAGGAGCATCCATGCCACCTCCAGCAGACTCTGCAACAGTTTCTTCCCTCAGGCAGTCAGGAGCATCCATGCCACCTCCAGCAGACTCTGCAACAGTTTCTTCCTTCAGGCAGTCAGGAATGACAATAAAAACCTACTTGACTTGAAGTGATATAACTCCAAGTGTATATCTCCAACTGTTTTATTCCTGATTAATGTAACCATAAAATGTATTTAAGAAACTGGGTCCAGTTGATTTTGATTCATCCCTGGCCAGATGTTCATACCAGAGATGAGAACTGGAACTGAAAGTGCATGTTGACTGACTCGTGGCTCACCTTGGACTGAAGACTCGTGATATAAAAAATTAGTACCTGCCTCCAACTATAATGACAGTGATTTAATAAAAAATCCATTTCTGGCCATGTTTCTCATAACAGTAATATCAGGGTCAATATCAAGAGTGTTCATGCCCTGTTTGTTTTGAACCTAGCCACAATTTGTTTTGTTTAATTTTACCCAGAACCTGAGCAGAAGTTTAACTGGGACTCCAGCTTTAACGTTTCAGTCAGTTTTTGTTTGTGTCTGAGTATGGTTTATTCATACAGTAAGTCTTTATGGCATTGATTTGTACAGTGAATGAAAAACATTATATTTGGCTCAGATTTGGCTCGGGTTTGGGTGGGACCCAGGGGATCTACTGGCGTGTAACAGGTTAAAGATTTGTTTGTAAAATAACATGAGTCCCATGTAACTTTTTCACATGTGTTTTCAGACACTTCATATTATGTTTCACACTTCTTTCACATGTAGTGCACGTGTTTTTATATTCACATGTGATTTTTACACAATTAATTTATTAATTTTTCGCATGCAATTTCAGGGTCAAAAAACAGTCTACGGCTTTTGAGTGGTGCAACCGATTCCCAACAATGCCACAACCATCAGTGGCCAAGACAGCAAAAAGGGCGCTGTACTCTGGATGGGAAAGATGACATTACTGTCTCCCCTGTTGATTAGAACAACACTAGCTAATCCTGAATGAATGAATTAATGATCCAGAGTTACTGAAAATGAATGACTGAGTGAATGAGTGAATGAATGGATGAATGAATGAATGAATGAACGAATGAGTCAATGAAATGATCCAGAGTTACTGAAGATGAATGAATGAATGAATGATCCAGAGTTACTGAAGATGAATGAATGAATGAAATGGTCCAGAGTTACTGAAGATGAATGATTGAGTGAATGTATGAATGAATGAGTGAATGATATGAGATACTGAAGATGGATGAATGAATGAATCAATCGATCAGTGAAATTGTCGAGTTACTGAAGATGAGTGAATGAACTAGTGAATGAAATGATCCAGAGATACTGAAGATGAATGAATGAATGAATGAATGAATGAATCAGTCAATGAAATGATCCAGAGTTACTGAAGATGAATGAATGAATGAAACGATGAAATCAAGAGATACTGAAGATGAATGAATGAATGAATGAAATAATCCAGAGTTACTGAAGATGAATGAAATGAAATGAATGAATGAATGAAATGATCTAGAGTTACTGAAAATGAATGACTGAGTGAATGAGTGAATGAATGAATGATCCAGAGATACTGAAGATGAATGAATGAATGAATGAATCAATCAGTGAAATTATCCAGAGTTACTGAAGATGAATGAATGAATGACTGAATGAATGATCCAGAGATACTGAAGATGAATGAACAAATGAATGAATCAATCAGTCAATGAAATGATCCAGAGTTACTGATGAATGAATGAATGAATGAATGAATGAAATGATCCAGGGATACTGAAGATAGATGAATGAATGAATGAATGAAATGATCCAGAGTTACTCATGATGAATGAATGAAAGAGATGATCAAGGGTTACTGAAGATGAATGAATGAATGAATGAATGAATGAATGATTAAGGGTTACTGAAGTTGAATGAATGAATGAATGAATGAGCCAGAGTCACTGAAGATGAATGGTTGTAGTTCAAATGAATCACAAGTAGCTTGGTTCACTTAATTCGTTCAAAAGAATCAAATCGGTGAAATGACTCATTATTCCCTTCACTATAAGGGAAAGGGGTTGGGTTTAAACAGAGGGTCTTATGGAAGACCTCTCGACACACGCCCAAGAAAGCAACTTTTTTTTTTTTTTTTTTTTTTTACATCATATTTAATGTTTAATGAAGAGTCTAAAATACCAATGAAAAGCTATGAGTCACAAAAAGCATCCTTTTAACTGACTACTGACCTCCATATTAGGTATGCTGAAAGGGTTAATTACTGAAAGGGTTAATTGCTGAAAGACCATTAATTACTGAAATCTGCAGAAATTAGAAACAAATTAGGATAAAATAAACATTCATAAGTCTATATGAATTGTCAGCATGCCATGGTTTGGAATATCTAGTAATCCTGGGAAGGGGGGTGGGAGAAGCAGTGTCGTTTATTGATGCAATTTCAGTTTAATGAGTTTAGAGAGTTTGAATTAAGCTATCACATATCGCCCCCTGCTGGTTATGATACAAAATCACACACGACACACAAAATACATGAGCATTGGTTCACATTGAATTCCATCACAAGCAGGCAATCAGGTTTCCTCTCCTACAGGCTGCCTTTGACTATTTATTTTACATTCCTAAATTTAAAGTGAGTTTATTCTCCAAGCTGGACATTAGCCACTCCCCCATCTCTCTCTCTCTCTCTCTCTCTCTCTCTCTCTCTCTCTCTGAGCCCTGGCGCGTGCATATCCATGGCAACCACCAACAACATTTTGGGCTCGAGCGCGAAAAAAAGTGCACAGCTGTGCTCGCGCCGCACTCTACGAATCAGGCATTAGAACAAAATAAAAACAAACAGCGCGCGCGTTTCAGTACATTTTCAGTGACTTTAGGAATTAGAACTCTGGCAAGTTTAGTCGAGTGTGTAGCGTGAGAGGATGGCGTCCGGTGCGCGCTCGGGGAGGACGAACCCGCGAGGGCGAGCGACTCAACCTGCGACTACCGGAGACAGCATCCGGGACTTACAGGTGAAGGTTCTATTTATCCTTAACTTCAGACAGTCTTTTACATCCGGGAAATTTCCTGTGGAAAGACACTCAAGTTGCATTAAAGTTAAGGCCTGTCTTAGTGGGTCTGCCTGTCTGTCTGTCTACCTGCCTGTCTGTCTGCCTGTCTGTCTGTCTACCCGTCTGTCTGCCTGCCTGTCTGTCTACCTGTCTGCCTATCTGTCTGTCTGTCTGCCTATCTATCTGTCTGTCTGCCTGTCTGCCTATCTATCTATCTGTCTGCCTGTCTGTCTGCCTATCTATCTATCTGTCTGCCTGCCTGTATGTCTGTCTGCCTATCTGTCTGCCTGCCTGTATGTCTGTCTGCCTATCTGTCTGCCTGTCTGTCTGTCTACCAGTCTGTCTGTCTGTCTACCCATCTGTCTGCCTGCCTGTCTGTCTGCCTGTCTGTCTGTCTGCCTACCTGCCTGTCTGTCTGTCTACCTGTCTGTCTGTCTGTGTGTCTGTCTGTCTACCCTTCTGTCTGCCTGCCTGTCTGTCTGTCTGTCTGTCTGTCTATATCTGTCTGTCATATGTTTGCCTATCTATCTATCTATCTATCTATCTATCTATCTGCCTGTCTGTGTGCATACCTATCTATCTATCTATCTATCTATCTATCTAAGATCTCTGTAGAGGTTGTCAGGAGATGCTGGGTGTTGTATGGGCCATTGGGAATATGTGTACTTACACCATTCTCTGTCTGTCTGTCTGTCTATATCTGTCTGTCATATGTGTTTGCCTACCTATCTATCTATCTATCTATCTATCTATCTATCTATCTATCTGCCTGTCTGTCTGTCTGTGTGCATATCTATCTATCTATCTATCTATCTGTCTCTCATGGTCAGGGATAAGATCTCTGTAGAGGGTGTCATGTACTAACACCATTCTCAGATATTGCAGCACACGTTGTTTTATTGCCCCCGTGTTGGCCTCGTACATCTACTGCAGCCACGTCTGGTGCCTTCATCCAGACTGAAACCAGCCTCGTCCACGAACACAAGGGTGTGAGGGATTTCACTTCCTTCCAGTTCTATTATTCTCTATAATTCAGTAAACAAAATCTAACATCAGTTTCACTATAGAATCCTACAGTTATAGCAAAGTACAAATGTCCTCTGCTCTTCTCTGCAACTTCAGTACATATACACAAGCCATAACACTGTACAGTATACTACTGTGTCGTGTACACCACTGCTTCTTTTGAATGGTCCCTTGGACAGCTGTTTCTTTGTCATCAGATCATCTTCAACACTCTGTTCTGTTGTAGAGATGCTGACAGAGTTGATGTTATTGTCGTGTAACATCTATCAGTCTAATAGCCTTATTTGCGAATCACCATGTTGCAGATCTCTTGCTCTTGCTGAGGTGTAAAAAAAAACTGTTCTTCTGCTACCAGATGTAGTCGTCTAGTCATTAGTTGCTGTATTGCTGTAACTGGAATACTGTAACAGGAATATTTCCAGCAGGTAGTTGACCCTGTTCAGGTTCCCCTGTGTTCAGACATCATCGTGATTCTGTTGTGGTCAAGCAAAAAAAAAAAA
>CM040454.1:10473119-10491571 GCA_022758105.1 Pangasianodon gigas | reverse complement strand
AAAAAAAAAAAAAAAAAAAAAAAAGACAGTAAATCCAGACTAATTAGTGTGATCTCATTCACATAATTCCACTTGTGTCCATGGCAACCGCTTTTGAATCAACCGAAATCTTCCTTTGGAGATATTGGCAATTCATCTAAATTTTGTGTTCTTATTACTTTTTCAATCCTGTCTCTCAGCAAAAGCTGAAGGAAGAGCGCGAGGCGAAACGAGCACGGCTGGACGGCAGACACGACTACGTGCTGAGTATCGTGGCTTCCTGCATAGGCCTGGAGAAGGCGGAGGTGGAGGATGCCATTTTGGAAGGCGCTCAGGTGTGATAATAATGACGCACTGTGTGTCACTGAGGTGGTTTCGGCTCTGCCCAGTCCATGATGCCTATTATGACTAAAACACTAAACCTGTTTCAATTCTGTTTTAGATTGACCGGATGGAGCAATTCTTTGCTGTTGATGGTCTTCCACACCTCATGTTTTATTATCAAGACACAGAGTCCACAGAATCAGGTTGGTGCAAAAAATTGGTAAAGTGTGATATCTAATAATACAGTTAATGATTTGGATATACTAGGGTCCAAACTTGTGCATCAAGTGCATTTCCTACAACTGGCTTTCTTTGACCTGTTAGTGTAAGTACTGTACAAATTGAGTAAAGACGTATTACAACTGAAATAAAATATGCTGTCAAGACAATTAAAGTTGTGATAACAGGATATTCAGATAGATTTAAATGTCTAACGTACATAATGTATTTTTTAATACGTCAAACTTGTGTTTGGTTTTCCTCACTGGAACCACACTTTTGAAAAAAAAAGTTACAGCTTATCTACAAAACAGAATTAAATGCTTATTTTGCTTTCTTTTTTATTTGTTAAAACCTGCAGCTTAAATATTCCAGCAACTGAGTTTCATTTAACATTTAATTGACATGTTGACATGCACAAGTTAATTTATTTCATTTGCCTCATTAAAGTGTGTAACAACTTAAAGCAGTCAAGATATTTTACTTTGCTAAGTCTTATATTTATAGTATGAACAGTACCACCTGGCTTAAATAATGAGTTTGCTGTAAGTTAAGAGTCACAGGACCTAAAACAAAGAAGATAGAATAGTGTGTAATTGTTTACAGACAAGACCCAATGACTTTAACTGTGTATGAAAAATAACTAACATAGAGATTTACAGCAATCCAAAACACACAGCAGGAGAAATATTATTATTGATGAATTCACTGTGAGTATGTGAATATTTGTGCCATTTGTGATAATAAAGGAACATACAGTATAACAGTATAAAATACCAATTCACACCAAATGGCTTGTTGGTATGATCATTTTAATATCAGGGTGTGCAAACTTTTGCACTCAACCATGCGTTCATATGTGTTGTATTTTATTGTCAGGTTTAAAATAAATAATTAGTCTTGGTCTAAAAAAATGTGCTAGAATATATATAAAGTTGCAGAAACACTTGATTAGGTTTATCTGTCTCTTTGTATCCGGCAGCTGTTGCATCCCCTGCGATCCGCAGCAAGAAAGCGAAAGTGTTTGTGACAGAGGGCACTGATGTCGCTCTGACCGGTGTGTGTGTTTTCTTCACCCGGGCGAGTACCTCCAAGGCCATCACTGCCGAGAACATCCATAGGGTACGTCTGAACAATCTAACACTATTATTCATTTGTTTAACCTTTCAGAAGCCTAAATGATAGTATATTTGTACTTATTACTAAGTAGTTTCCCGGCTTCCCTTGTCTGCCATGTCTGATTTGAGTTGCACTGATTTCTTACAGAATTATGTTAATAAATGAAAACTTATCAAAAGATCAAATGAAATTAAATTCACAAGGTTTGATTTCATTTGATCCTTTGAGAAGTTTTCTTTTATTAAGATAATTCTGTAAGAAATCAGTGCAACTCAAATCAGACATGGCAACTCGAATCAGTGTTTCATATACCATCTGAGTTAACATTATTTGAGCAAACAGTCTTTTAGTATGTATTCTAGACTCCATGCTGATCATCTACTTTTATTTGTGATGCTTTGTTTTTTTTTTTGGACAATCCAAAGTAAAATCCAAAGAATGTTTTAATAAATACAAATAAACGAGTTCATGCAACTCAAAAAAGGAAAGGACAGTAATTTTCCATTGCCTTTTGAGTACAAATAGACACCTTTGATTTTTATTTAAAGATTCAGAAGTATAAAAGTCATATAGATCACCATCTTTAGTCTTCTTACTTTGTTTCTATTAATTTTTTTTAATAATTCCAGCAAATTACCAAAACATTAACCAAGGCAACTCAAATGAGAAAGAAACATAATTTTCTCATTTTCTATTTGAGTAAACTGGACAAATTACTTTTCAGAATATATTTTTATAGTTATATACATAATCCTTTTAATTTTCCTTTATTTTTGATGTTTTGTGATTTAATTTCAAACTTTGTGTCTAAAGTGCCAGTTAACAAACAAAGGCAACTCAAATGGGAAAGCAGCATAACTGGCCAATTTTCTATTTGTGTAAACCAAGCAAATTGCTTTTCAGACTATATTTTTGGATGTATATAGATTTTTTTAGTCATTTGCTTTTATTTTGGAAATTTTATTATTGTTACATAAGTACCAATTAACGAAATAAGGCAACTCAAATGGGAAAGGGACATTATTATGCGTTTTCTATTCCATTTTCTAAACAATAATCATTTTTTAGACTATATTTTTTATATGTATTCTTTGTCATTTTCTTTTATTTTGTATATTTGTGACATTTTATTTTAAAACTGTGTAACTAAAGTGCTAATTAACAAACAAAGACTCAACCCAAATGGAAAAGTGATATGATTTTTCATTCAGTATTTGAGTAAATGGGACAATTTGTATAATGGACTATATTTTTAGAAGCACAAATTTTTAGAAGCAGCTCAAATGAGATACATCATTATTATTATTATTATTATTATTATTATCATTATTATTATTATTTTACTAAACTCTGCAGACTTTTTTAAATTTGCACAATGCTCTTGGGTAGGATGTGAACTTCAACATGTTGGACACAACTGGAGTGGGTTTGCTGAAGAGTGTGGAGCAGCTCCTCTCCGAGATCTTCATCCCCACACTGAGGAAGATGAACCATGGCTGGGGCGAGCTGTCCAGCCCTCAGGCTCATTCGGTTAAACAGGATTTTATCAGCTCTCTAGAGAGCTTCGTCTCTGTGCTCGCCGGGGCACAGGAGAGCCTGGAGGAGAAGGTGACGCATGCACACACACGCGCCCATTATGCTGATATCGATCCACTTTCTTCTGTGGAAAGAATTTGAAATGTGAAAGACTGGAATCTATCTATGAGATCGTTTTTCATATGGCTTTCAGCCCCATTTATTTCTATACTGTAAAATATTGATAATGCTGGTAGCCCAGGGCACACACACACACGCAAACACAAACACACACATACAGATTAAATCTGCCATCAAGGAGAGCCATATAGACAGCTTTAGAAGAAAAATGCTCATGGGACTGACCCTATCACTCCAATTCAATAATTCACTGTGGACATGAACAGTGGGAATGTTAAAAAGGCCCTTGGTAAAAGTCACATTTGCAGTAAAATGTCTTTTTTTCTGATCTCCCAGGTGAACCTCAAAGAGTGTGACACCTTTGATCTGAAAATCCTTAAAGGCCCCTCAGACTACATAGCAGTGGCCAACAGCACTGAAGCTATGGAGAAGATTGAAGCCTGTATGAAGATCTGGATCAAGCAGATCGAGCAGGTAAAAGAAATGAGGGAATTAATGTGAGCAGTGCATTGACTGATCAGAGATGTTCTAATTCATCACAACATTCTTGTCCTTGTTCATAAGGTTCTAGCAGAAAGTGACCAGCTAAGGAAGGAGGCTGATGATCTGGGTCCTCGAGCCGAGCTGGACCACTGGAAGAAGCGCATGTCTCGCTTTAACTACCTTCTGGACCAGCTTAAGAGCCCCAGCGTCAAAGCTGTGCTGGGCGTCCTCATGATGGCCAAGTCCAAACTCATCAAGGTGGTAATTCTCCAAAACTCAGCTATAAAAGTTGTCCATTCCTGGTGGATAATTAAGGGGCCCACTCACTGGCTGTCTTTATTGGTTTGTTCTCCCAGGGTTGGAGGGAACTGGACATCAGGATCACAGATTCAGCAAATGAGGCCAAGGACAATGTGAAGTATCTCTACACCCTCGAGAGGTTTTGTGACCCCCTCTATAACAGTGACCCTGTAAGACAAACAATAATGTTACGCAGCCATTTAACTAGCCAACAGGCTTTCTTCCTCAAGGCCTGCCGCTTTCTTGTACATACTATAATCTCTTATACTGGTAATAATTAGATTTGCATTAAACCCTGATACGTCATATATATATTTGTTTCTTAACACAGGTGTCAATGGTGGAGGCCATTCCTGGGCTCATAAATGCCATACGGATGATTCACAGCATCTCCCGTTATTACAACACCTCAGAGAAGATCACATCCCTATTTGTTAAGGTAAGAAGCGGAGATGGACAATTTGTTTTGAAACATTTTGTATTACTTTTTAGATCCATCAGGCATTCAAAATATAGACCATCCCTGACACTGTACAAAATCATTGATTTAAAAATTAGATTACATAAAATAATGATGTTTATGTTATGGCCATATGCCTTATTTTTAGCTCCAGTCCTGTCCCTGACCTTGTCCTATCAGTTGTTTGTTTCCCTAATGTGTGCACCTGTTCTGTGTTCAGCCCTTAATTAATTATTTAACCCTGTTGTTTCCAATCATCTTTGCGAAGTCTTGCCAATCATATTGTTCATTTCTGAGTGTTGTTTCTTGTCTATCGTTTTCTGATTAATGCCTGTGTTACCGTGTTTTTAGTATGGATTATCCTTTTTAATGATGTCTGTCTGTGTTTTAACCCACACTATGAAATGATTTGGGGATTACTCATAGATTACCCATAATAAAGTAAACACTGAGTAGGCGCACTTACATTCTGTCTCTAAGCACATTGCACAAGTCTATCTCACACAAAAGCTGTGTAAATGGGGATTTTTGGGCTGTACCAATGTTAGCTTCATAGCTGATCAGCTACATTTGGGGTACAAAAACATTGTATAAAATGTATTTTTTGCTGGACCATTCTTTACTGAACTGATTTTGTTTTTAATATTTGAGCCACAAAACACTTTGGTCTAGCCAAATGATCTGGATAAACTGTTTTTTTTTTGTAAGTGATTCTGATACTCAGACTAATTCTAACTTGTTATATTCAGGTCACAAATCAGATGATAACAGCCTGCAAGGCCTACATCACTAACAATGGTTCAGCCACAGTATGGGACCAGCCTCAGGATGTGGTAGCAGAGAAGCTCCGAGCTGCCATTCGTCTAAACCAGGTAACAGAATTTTACATGGTAGATTTACTTATTGTGATGAATGTCATTTACTTCTTTAACCAGCGCATTTTTTACCTGTAAATAGTTTTATATATGTAATTCTTATGCAAGCATGCATTCATTTATCAGGAATACCAGAAATATTTCCACAAGACCAAGCAGAAGCTGGAGCAGAGTACAACAGAGCGACAGTTTGACTTCAGCGAGATGTACATATTTGGCAAGTTTGACACTTTCCAGAGGCGCCTGAACAAAATACTCACCATGTTCAGCACCATCAACACCTACTCAGCCCTGCAGGACTCCAAGATCGAGGGTCTGGAAACAATGGCGACCAGATTTCAGGTTTGTCCTTTGAAGATAATTGCAATATTTGATTGGGGTTAAATGCTTTCTTTTAGCAGTCTGAATGAAAATGTGTATAATAATAAAATTTAACGCATTTTAAAATATTTAATTATTTCTGGGTTCAAGCACCCACCACAGCATTACCCACAAGTGCATGAGATCTTTTTTTTAGAGCATTTAAATGTGGTGGCTAACCTTAATATTTGTTTCTTTACTGCCCCTAATGGACAGACTGCAGAAATGCAAGGAAAATGGGAGGTAACCTGAGGAACAAGAGTACTTTCTGTTGGCCATTAGATGTAGTGCATGTCTCATGCTGTTTCTAATGCATGTCCCTGCATGGTGTCTGAGCTCACTACTGTGCTCTTTCTATAACATATAGAGTTATTTATTTATTTATTTATACATAATTCATTTCCAAGATCCACATAAAAGGGTAGTCTCCATGGAGAGCTAGTTACAGTATCTTGTTATATCACCTTCAGGCCATTAACATTCATGTCATCTTCCCATCATAATGCAGAGTTGATTCACCTTTTCATTTTTAGAAAGATGTTGTGGAGGTGTCTTGAAAGCCAGTGGACAGTGTGCTTGGTGAATAATTGAACAAATGCTGATAAAGACCTAATGCGATCTTCTGTCCTTTGTAAAAGCTGAAAGTCTGTAACAGACTATGAATATTTTATAGTGAGTTGCTGTCCTGAGCAATTATATAGGGCTAGATAAGCTAGTATACAGTTTACCTTTGCTAGAATCAATACCCTAATTTACCCAGACCATGAGCTAATGTTAGACTACATGCACTAACATGCTAATAAATAATGAAACATATGCAATTGTTTTAAAAGCCTAAAGTAATGGTATGGGAGGAAATGAAACTTTCCTCTTGCCTCAAATATCATATGATAGTCAAGATGTGTTTGGTGTCTACATTTCGATTCTTTTCTCTTTGCACTAGAACTAAGAGGTTAATATGGCTAATAAAAACTTGTGACCACATTTAGCATTTTCAAACTAATCTGTGGTAAATAAAACTTTCATTTGTTCTCCAAAGGTAGAACTGTTCATAAACCAGGTTTATGTTCCAATACTTTTTGGGCAAATGACCCCAAATGGACATCATGAATTTTGTGTGAGCCCAAGCCTTGACCACTTTACATTTTTTTTAAAATTCCAGATTTATAATATAGAAGTACTATAACATTTGACCATTTTATTATGTCAGAAACAAAAATACGTGTAACATAAGTGACCAAAAACCAAAGGAATCTACCTTGCACTGAACTACCAGTCTAGTGGGAAGTGTTGTGTTGTCATAGGAAAATCCATCCTAGGTTTCTTAAGTACATCCTGAAAATTTTAGAACGGACATTCACTGAATGGCACATCAGAGCCAAAACACCCCTCTCCATCAGGTGAGCTGTGTAATGTTTAGCAATTTTTAAGCACAACGACATTAAACACACTGGCGAGCCTCATCTTTCATACAGCGTTCTGCTGTCATCATGACTGTTGCCATGGGCTGCATCTCAAATCAAAAACTCTGACCTTACTCTCAAAAGAATTTTCTAATCTAGAAAATCCAGAAGTCTGGTATGCAAAACAGACGTTTCGGCAGGTTTGAAGGCAACATGTGAGGTTTTTAAAATTCAAACACTGTAATTCAAAGTTCAAAGTATAATAGGAACCCCGGTTAGTGTTAGCGCTCAACAACGGTCTAGAATAGTACATAAGTATGTGATTTGAGACACAACACTAGTTTGTTTAGTTGAGGTAGATGGACAGGGAAACTTGTAAATTTTTTGCTAAACTACACCATGTCATATAGAGAAAAGGGCTAAAATAGCACATATTAATTTAAATGTGGCTTGTTTAGATGTGATTCCCAGTAACATTTCAAAATATTAGCACACAAAATCCGTCTTCGACATTTCTAATATTAATTAGTAAAAATAAATAATTGAAACAAAAGAGGAGATTGTGAGTTTCTCTCGTGACCCCATTTGTAAATCAAGTGACCCCACATGGGGTTGCGACCACTAGTTTGGGAACTTCTCCCATAAACTCTATGCAAAGTTTGGGTAAAGTTCAGGAATAGAAATAAAAATGAAAGGACATTTTATTCCAGTGTTTTAGGGTTCAAAATGGCTGCTGCTACAGCTATGTACATCTATGTTTATTTTTATAGGTCTGTAATCTGTTGTATTCAGAGTCAGCGATTTAAGTTCAAAAGTTGCATCAATATTTATGCTGGGAAAGTTGCGTGTATTCAGAGTTGGGTTACGCAGCTGATTTTCTCGATGCCTTGTTCAGATTATTATTAAATTACCTTTGTGTAGATGTGTCTAAGATGTGGATTTTTCAATAGTGTCTATACCACTGCCTTTAAATACAAGCATTTGACTTTAAGCCCAAAACAGTTGGGCTTAAATGTCAAGCATTCAAATAAATTTCTTATAGGAGTCTAATTTGTACTACTGTATATTTGTAATTATCACATTAATTGACTGCAAAAATTTGTTTATTTATTATGGCTTCTGCCTCCATTATTTAACAGGTTATAAAATAGCACTTGAGCCAGCACATGCTATTATAATAGGATATAGGATATAACAGTTAATTCTGTGCACAACTTAATGTAGCCATTAGATACTAAATAGAGGACATGAAATCATAATATATGTGCGATGTAGAATATTTTGTCATGCATTTACTTTGCTATTTGGAATTGTTGAATTAATAAAAAAGTGTGTTATGATTTCAGTATGTAGCTAACTGTTGGTCATAAATTTATGTTACTTTAGTCTTTTATATCTAGTGCAGAACTATGAAAGCAAAATTTTGACCCCAAACATGTCTTGGCTGTTCAGAAAATGCATGTCATGGTTGTTCAGAAAATGTGTGTATATATAATTTTCTTGCATTCATTCCTTGTTGCTATTTATGCCAATGGCAGTTGAAAGAAACCATATTTATTTACTGCCTGAGTCAAATATCTATGGCCTTTATCCAGAATATCGTGCTTGCGATGAAAAATAAGCAGTACAATTTCCTGGACCAGAGGAGGACTGATTTTGATCAGGACTATGAGGAGTTCTGTAGACAGACCACTGAGTTGCATGTAAGTAGATCATTAAGGAATACTTACAGAGAACCTTTTACCACAGCAGTTTGTGAAGGAAACATTTCAACTGAAGCCATTTGGTTTCAGAATCAACTCAAGACGTTCATGGACAACACATTTGACAAAATTCAAAGTACTGAGAGAGCCTTGAATGTTCTGAAGAAATTTGAAAGGTGAGATATAGTCATCGTGCACCATGTGAAAATATTCACTATTATTTACCAGGATATCCACAGTTTTATTCTGGTACCTTATGGTATCTATGGGCATCAAACTCTAAACCATGATATTATCAAATTTTCATTTAGTAGTAGAAGTAAAACTCTGTCATATCATATTAACTATGGTATAACCTTTGCACCTTTACTTTAGCCAGTTTAGTCAATGTAAGACACCAAACTGAAATCATATTGTTCTTCTAAACCAATAATAACCCCCTCCAGCTTGGTTAATGTTCTGATTTTGTTGCCCAGACTGGGCATCCCAGACCTGGGCATCAGTGAAAAGTACCAGAGGGTCCTGCAGAACTACGGCCGCGACATTGAGATGGTGTCACGCATCTACAGCAAGCAAAAGATGGAGCCTCCCATCGCCCGAGGCCTCCCTCCCATCGCAGGGAAGATCCTTTGGGCTCGGCAGCTGTACCGGAGAATCCAGGAACCCATGGAGCTCTTCCAGCAGCACACGGGTGTCCTTGCTACAGCCGAGGCCAAACGCATCATACGCAACTACAACCGCGTGGCCAAAGTGCTGCTGGAGTTTGAGGTGCTTTACCACAGAGGCTGGATGGCTCAGGTTAGATTTACTGTTATGACAGCAGTCCAGATACTGAATGAAATGCTGTAGTGTTGGTGTTAGGTTCAGCATCATGTCTTTTGCTGTCAGTTTTTTGTGTTTCATTTTCAAACACAAAGCATGCATTGCTTTTTTGCTTCACTACTCTTACATGAATTCAAAGCACATGACTGTTGTTTTCTAGATCGAGGTGGCTAAAGCGGGCCTGCAGGCCTCTTTGCTGGTCAAGTGTGCAGAAAGCCGGGAGTTGTATGTGAACTTTGACCCCCAGATTTTGACCCAGATCCGCGAGACAGACTGCATGAGCCGGATGGGGCTGGAGATCCCACCATTCGCCACCGTCTTACAGCAGCGACAGGATGTCCTGAAACAGAACTACAACAAACTCCAGGTGGGTGTGGGGTTATAGTTTGTGTGATGCTGTGATGCATTTTGTGTAGAAACTCATTTTAACATCGGAGTATGCTGCTATGAGTTATCACTCAAAAATACACAAAAGAGCAGTCTTCTTTTTCCTTCCAACATAAACAGCAGATGAGCCAATCGATGTATGAATAAGAATGACTGACAGTTGTGCAGGTGTTTTGAACTCTCTGATTTTAACTGACAACCTGGAAGCCCTGCCCCCTTCCTGCCATTTCACTTTAGTAATCACTTGTGTTCTTTCCTCCTTGCTTTCTGTCAAGGTAAATGGAGAATGGTTTGGGTTCATTCATGTAAAATAAAATCTATCAGTGTATGTTTGACTCGGCTAAATTCAGACAAGTATATAATTAACATCATTTAGTCAAAATAGTCAAAAACTCTCAAGGGATTTTGACTATCTTGAGATTTTTTTTGTTGGCATCCTTAAAAACTATTTAACTGATGTTAACTCTATGCTGTACTTGTCTAATAAAAAAACAGTCAAGCCTATTTAGGTAGAAACTGGAGTGTGTGTATGTACAGGGTTTTACAGTAACCGCCATGTAAACAGCAGCTCACCAAATCAGAGAATTTTTCTTCCATGTTTATACATCCAGCAGAGAACAATACAAGTAGTGCTACCATACAAGATTTTTAATTGAATGCTAGAGGAGCAAAGTGCACAGAGTAGAGGTGTAAGAGCAGGTCTAAGTGCAGATTTTGTTTTGTTTTTGGGTGGGGACAAGTTAGGGGTTAGTTAGTTGTTCACAGGAGATGTGGGTCTTTAGAAGTTTTTTTGAAGATAGTGACAGATTCTGCTCTCTGGATTGAGGTTGGAAGTTCATTCCACCGCTGAAGGACAGTCAGTTTGAAGGTTCTGGAAAGGGACCTCATGCCTCGCTGAGTGGGCACTACCCGGCATCAGACATTAACTGATCGCATGTTGCAGGAGGGAACATAAACCTCAAGAAGGGTGTTGAGTTAAGGGGGTGCTGTTCGAGACAAGGTCTTGTATGTCAGCTTTAAGGCCTTGAATTTGATGCGGGCAACTACAGGAAGTCAGTGGAGGGAGACGATGAGGGGTGTGGCGTGGGTCCTTTTTGGCTGGTTGAAAGCAAGGTGTGCTGCGGTATTCTGATTCATCTGAACGGGTTTGATGGAGCTGGCTGGGAGGCCTGGGAGTAGTGCGTTGCAGTAATCCTGTTTTGAGGTAACAAGAGCCTGGACTAGTAGCTGTGTGGCATGATCAGTGAGATAGGGTCTGATTGTCTTGATGTTATACAGAATGAACCTACAGGACCGTGCAGTTGTTGAAATGTGGTCTGCAAAGTTCATCAAAAGTCACTCCAAGGTTTCTGGCTGTCCTGGTTGGCTTCAGTGTGGTTGAACCTAGCTGTACAGTGGGGTTGTGGTTGATAGAGGGGCAGGCAGGGATATCGAGAAGCTCCGTTTTTGCCAAGTTGAGCTTAAGGTGGCGTTCCTTCATTCAGTCCGAGATGTCAGCCAGGCAGGCAGAGATACGTGCTGAGATTGTTGGATCTTCAGGCTGGAAGGACAAATAGAGATGAGGGTCATCAGCATAGCAGTGATATGAGAAGCCATGACACTCAGTCACAGGACCCAGAGATATAGTATAAATAGAAAAGAGCAGTGAACCCAGAACTGACCCCTGGGGTACCCCAGTTGTGACACCCCTCCCCTTCATGATACCTTGAAGAATCTGCCTGAGAGATAGGATTCCACCCAGTGCAGAGCTGTTTCGGTGATGCCTAGACCCGAGAGATTATGTAGTTTTTTTTAATGTATTTTTTATTTTTATGTATGTTTTATGTTTATGTAGTAACAGGCCAGGATGACTTTTATCTAGGTAACTGGTGTGTCTTTTTGCACTCTTAGATGGTACTATCTGAGAACTCCAGAGTGAGGGCGAAGATCCAGCCTGCTTTTGAGCAGCTGCTCACTCTGCATGTGGCCAAAGTGGACGAAGCCATCCAGCCAGGCCTGACCTCACTCAACTGGGCGTCGCTAAACATCGACAAATACCTTGACCGCATCACCATTGCCCTCGGTAATAAAGAAAAATAATAATCATCAATAAACATGTCCAAAATATATTTCTTCCTCATGTTTTACAGACGTGGACAAATTTGTTGGTACCCTTCCACGAAAAAAAGAAGAACCCACAATTTTCTCTGAAATAACTTGAAACTGACAAAAGTAATTGGCATCCATCATTGTTTATTCCATATTTAATAAAGATCAGACTTTGCTTTTGATTTTTGATTCAACAGAATATTTTAAATAATAAAACAAATGAAAATTCCATGGGACAAAAATGATTGGACCCTTAACCTAATATTTTGTTGCACAACGTTTAGAGTATCTGTAGCTTTCAATGAGACTTCTGCACCTGTCGACAGGTAGTTTGTCCCACTCTTCCTGAGCAAACTGCTCCAGCTGTCTCAGGGTTGAAGTGTGCCTTCTCCAGACTGCATGTTTCAGCTCTTTCCATAGATATTCGATAGGATTCAGATCAGGGCTCATAGAAGGCCACTTCAGAATAGTCCATTGTTTTGTTCTTAGCCATTCTTGGATGCTTTTTGGGTCTTTATCATGTTGGAGGACTCATGACCTGAGACTGAGACAGAGCTTTCTGACACTGGGCAGTACATTTCGCTCCAGAATGCCTTGATAGTCTTGAGATTTCTGCACAGATTCAAGGCACCCCATGCCAGATGCAGCAAAGTAGACGCAAAACATAACCGAGCCTCCTCCATGTTTCATAGTAGGTATGGTGTTCCCTTCTTTGAAAGCTTCATTTTTTGTCTGTGAACATAGAGCTGTTGTGACTTGCCAAAAAGCTCCAGTTTTGTCTCATCTAAACAAAGGACATTCTCCCAGAAGCATTGTGGCTTGTCAAAATAAAATTCCAGTCTGGCTTTTTTTATGTTTTTCTTTCAACAGTAGAGTCCTCCTGGGTCTTCTTCCATTGAGCCCACTGTCGCTCAACAAGCGATGGATGGTGCGATCAGACATTGATGCACCTTGACCTTGGAGTTCAGCTTGTATCTCTTTGGAAGTTTTCCTTGGCTCTTTGTCTACCTTTTGCACTATCCTTCTGTTCAATCTGGGGATGATTTTCCTCCTGGTGTCCACATCCAGGGAGGTTGGCTACAGTCCCATGGACTGTAAACATCTTAATAATATTTGTAACTGTAGTCACAGGAACATCGAGCTGCTTGGAGATGGTCTTATAGCCTATGCCTTTAACATGCTTGTCTATAATTTTCTTTCTCCTCAGACAACAGTCTCCTTTGCTTTCTCTGGTCCATGTTCAGTGTGGTATACACGATGATACCAAACAGCAGAGTGACTACTTTTTTCAAATTTAAATAGGCTGAATGACTGATTACAAGATTAAAGGCATTAATTAAAGAAAACAGCTTGAAATATGGCTATAATCTGAATATTTATAATCTTTTCTAGGGGTACCAACAAATCTGTCCAGGCCATTTTAAAATATCTTTGTAAAATAAGCAATAATTTATCTCTTTTCACACTTTCTTTGCTTTACTCTATGACGTACCAAAGGCATGCAGGTATACATGAGACAATTGCTTTTAATTTCATCACTTTTCAGGAGGAATGAAGAATTGTTTCAATGCACTGTAAGGGTACCAACAATTTTGTCCACATCTGTACATGTCCCATATATTTCTTAAACATATTCCCTACATGTCTGATATATGTCTCAATACATGTAGTATCTTCTATATGTTCCATATACATTATGTCCCCTCAATATGTTTTATTTGTTCTTGACATATTTTCTACATAGGATATGAAAGCTGAAATTCTGATCTATCATCTCATATTCATCTTTTGAATTGAAACACAAATGTCTTCAGTGTATAGCACAAACAAAAGAATTGGCCTTGTCGTTCCAATACTTTCGGAGGGGACTATATGTACCCTACATTATATGCTTTACATCTCCTACAGAGATATAATATGTAACATATTACATGTTTTATATAAGTCTTAAATATGTCTCTTACATATATCCCCTACATATTGCCTACAAATCAAATGCATATCTATGCACTACAGGACATTTCATTGTGTACATGTGCCCACTGTTTACCATGTACATCTGCTGTGTGCCCTCTACATGCCTTATAGATATTGTTCAGAAATTTGTTAAAAACAGGCTCCCATATGGGTCTGATACAATTCCATTTGATTAATTTCCCCATACATGTCTCCTCTGACTGTGTCCAGAGGACTTGGAGCTGCTCCTGGATCGGGTGAACGATCTAGTGCAGTTCAGGATTGATGCTGTGCTGCAGGAGATGAGCGGAGCCACACTGTGTGCACTGCCTGAGGATGAGCCTGTCACATGTGAGGAATTTGTACAAACCACCAAGGTGTGTCTATGACATTTACATCATATGCCTTACATCTTAGATATTTCCAAATTAATGAAAAGCTCATTCAGTTCTTTGCCAATTTGTATTTCTCAACCACCATCACTTCCAGTTCCTTTCACTGATACTTTTGAATGTTGCATGCTGAATATGTGTAAAATATATATATATATATATATTTTTAAAATCAAATCATACCATAAATATTGGAATTATGATTCAGCATGTTCTACATATTTTGTTAGTAGTGGGTTTTAACTGATAAGGTGGGTATGGGGTTGTGTTTTTATACTGGCACAGGAGCTTTGCATTAAAGGAGCCCAGCTGCTACACACAAAGAGTTCTCTGGTAGAGGAGGCAGCCAATGAGCTGATAAACATGCTGCTGGAAATCGAGCAGAAAGATGAAGAGGATGAGAAGAAGGGTGCAGACGAGAACCGAGCTGAGAGCAAAGAGGGACCTGCAGACAGCGATGGTGAGAGAGTGGATCACTGAGCTTCAGGGAAGTGAACAGTAAACTTTTGTAAGATGTAAAAAACATGAAGAAATGAATATGAGAAAAGTTACTACTGCATTCAGACCAAAAGTCAAAATGCAGTGAGAGAAGTTTTAAATCCAAAAGTTATATCAGTGTTACAAGGAAAGTTCCTTGTATTCTGAGTCGTGTCACACACAAAATGGGACAGATGATGTACAGAGTACATGAAGCACAGGTGGTGTACATTACGTTGTACCAAACAACAGATTGCATACACATTATGATGGACAAAATTGGACAGACACCTTACAGAGTATGATGGAGAATAAAGAAAGATTCAGAAGATTCCAGCATACAGATTCTTCAGGGGGCAATCTTTCGACTTTTTATTAGTGGATGGTGTACAGACTATGATGGACAAAGTGGGATAGACATTGTACAGAATATGTTGGACAAAGCTGAACAGATGGTGTACACATTATGTGGACAAAATGGGAGAGACAGTGTATGGTGGACAAAATGGAATACATGGTGTACAGAGTATGGTGGACAGAGTGTGATGGACGAAGTCGAATACATGGTGTACAGAGTATGGTAGACATAATGATAAAGATGGTGTGTAGTGTCTGTGCATAAAATGGAACCAATGGTGTTCAAAATATGTTGGACAAAATGGGATAGACTGTGTACAGAGTATGGTGGACAAAATAAGACAGACAGTGTACAGAGTATGGTTGACAGAGTATGGTAGACAAAATGGAACAGGCGGTGTACAAAGTATGGTGGACAAAATGAGACAGACAGTGTACAAAGTATAGTGGACAAAATGAGACAGACAGTGTACAGAGTATGGTGGACAAAATGGGACAGACAGTGTACAGAGTATGGTGTACAGAGTATGGTAGACAAAATTGAACAGACAGTATACAATGTATGTGGACAAAATGGAACAGACAGTGTTCAAAATACTTGGACAAAATGGGACAGACAGTGTACAGAGTATGGTGGACAGAGTATGGTAGACAATGGAACAGGCGGTGTACAAAGTATGGTGGACAAAATGAGACAGACAGTGTACAGAGTATGGTGGACGAAATGGGACAGACAGTGTACAGAGTATGGTGGACAAAATGGGACAGACAGTGTACAGAGTATGGTGTACAGAGTATGGTAGACAAAATGGATCAAGCGGTGTACAAAGTATGGTAGACAAAATGGGACAGACAGTGTACAGAGTATGGTGGACAGAGTATGGTAGACAAAATGGAACAGACAGTGTTCAAAATATGTTGGACAAAATGGGATAGACAGTGTACAGAGTTTGGTGTACAGAGTCTGGTGGACAAAACAGGACAGATGGTGTACAGAGTATAGTGGACAAAATGGGAAAGGCAGTGCACTGAAAATAATGGACAAATAAAGGGACAGATGGAGTAGAGAGTGTGGTGGAAAATGGAATAGATGGTGTATAGAGTATGGGGGACAAAATGGGACAGACACCTTTCAGAATATGATGGGGAATAAAGGGACAGGCTGCATAAGCTGACTGCATTAAGCTGACTATAGTGGGAGAATAAAAACAGTTCTCAGGAGCGGACTCAGACTTTTGGACTCTGACATCCTAAATTGGGCATAAACTCCTTTTACGTCCTTCAGTAAAATGTTTATTTTGATTTGAACTCTTGTATTCACTTTCTCCCCAGCAGAAGAGGAGAGTAAATCTGACACGCACGCGTTTTCCCGTAACACAGCCACCCTAAGCGCAGGACCTTCCTCGCCTCTGATGAGGAAGAAGAGGAAGAAACACATGATGGAGGTCATGGAGGAAGAGGCTCAGGAGCTTCTGTCGCACTTCAGC
This sequence comes from Pangasianodon gigas, assembly GCA_022758105.1. NCBI lineage: Eukaryota > Metazoa > Chordata > Actinopteri > Siluriformes > Pangasiidae > Pangasianodon > Pangasianodon gigas. Next base: position 10,474,724 of record CM040454.1, on the reverse strand, counting down.
CACCGCAACTTGGATGCGCTGCTCCGACTGACACGCAACACACTGGAGGCACTGCGCAAACGCATCCACGCTTCCTCGCTCATGCACTTTCTGGGTCAGCAATGTCACTTCCTGTCCAGATCTGTCCATTTTGCTTAACATAGGAAAACTGTATCATTGGAACTGTTGAGTCCAAAAACCAGTACTACTAATATTAGTCAAAAGGACATTGATGCAATCTTGTTTGACAAATCTAATTGGATAAAAAGTTGAATTTGTTGTTAAGGTGTTTGAGTTGTGATAAGATTTAAGCTGGAGTTACCTTAAGTTCAACAGAGCATCATCTAATGATCCAGTATAATGATCGAGTGGTCCTGTGCTAAAGACAGAAAGCTCAGTGCTTCTCAAACATCAGTAAATTCTGGGTGAATATCAGCCTATTAATCTTTCATAACATATAAAATAAACAATTCATGCTAGTGGACTCAGATGTTTGACAGTTCACAGAAAACTAGCTTCATAGACATCAATTTAGATTCGATTAAGATAATCAATTTGGTTTTTTTTAAAAATTCGGCCTGCTTTTTGGTGCATTCCACTGGTGGCTGACTGGAAGCATAAAACAGTGCCACATTCATTTTAACATCACGTCTGAGAAACAAACGCAAAAAAAAAGAATACCGCAGGTTCAGTTTTCCACTTTCATAAAGTTTGCTGTACTCTTGCCAAGTGTTTAAATGATGTAACTGTTACGCAGGTTGTGTCACTTCTGTCTATTCCAGAACCTCAGTGGAAATGTACCTCATTACTCCCACACTGCTGACCACCATTCCTCAATTCCCTTTGCAGCAGAGCCTGATTCTACTAGCAGACAGAAGAGCGGCGGGCAGCAGCCCATCTTCCGAGCGGGAGTGTGTCTCTCCATCCCCAACATTGTCATGATGCCGGCTTTGGAAGAGATCCAGCAGGCGTTAAATAAAGCCGTAGAGTGTGTGGTCAGTGTCAGCAAGGGTGTCGGCCAATGGAGCAAGGAGAGAATATCCAAGGTAGTATTGATTCTTTGGCCAATTTAAAAAGAAACCTTAAACTTTCTTTTCTAAAAGAACTGAAAGAATAGATATTACATTAGTAAGACTGTCTATTAAGCTGGGCTATAAATGGCAGTTTGGTCAAAGTTATTAGCAAAGACTCAGTTATACAGCATCGTTTATACAATATACTGACATATTTAACATGCATAATAGAAGAAGCAGCAGCAGCCTTTATTTGTCACATACTGTCATTAGTGTCACTGACACCACTACCGCCAATAGCATCACTACCTTCTATAGAGTCACTACTATCAACAGCATCCCTACTGACAATAGTGTCACTATCGCCACTAGCATCAATAGCGTCACTACTGTCACAACTGTTAGTAGTCTCACTGTCATCACTACCATCAATAACATCTCTACTGTCAGTAGCATCACTCCTGTCAGTAGTGTCACTACCATCACTAGCATCAATAGTGTCATTACTGTCACAACTGTAAATAGTGTCATTGTCATCACTACCATCAATAACATCTCTACTGTCAGTAGCATCACTCCTGTCAGTAGTGTCACTACCATCACTAGCATCAAT
>CM040454.1:10447169-10473019 GCA_022758105.1 Pangasianodon gigas | reverse complement strand
ACTGTCAGTAGCATCACTCCTGTCAGTAGTGTCACTACCATCACTAGCATCAATAGTGTCATTACTGTCACAACTGTAAATAGTGTCATTGTCATCACTACCATCAATAACATCTCTACTGTCAGTAGCATCACTCCTGTCAGTAGTGTCACTACCATCACTAGCATCAATAGTGTCATTACTGTCACAACTGTAAATAATGTCACTGTCATCACTACCATCAATAACATCACTATTGTCAATAGAATCACTCCTGTCAGTAGTGTCACTACCATCACTAGCATCAATAGTGTCATTACTGTCACAACTGTAAATAGTGTCACTGTCATCACTACCATCAATAACATCTCTACTGTCAGTAGCATCAGTCCTGTCAGTAGTGTCACTACCATCACTAGCATCAATAGTGTCATTACTGTCACAACTGTAAATAATGTCACTGTCATCACTACCATCAATAACATCACTATTGTCAATAGCATCACTCCTGTCAGTAGTGTCACTACCATCACTAGCATCAATAGCATCACTTCTGTCACAGCTGTAAATAGTGTCATTGTCATCACTACCATCAATAACATCTCTACTGTCAGTAGCATCAGTCCTGTCAGTAGTGTCACTACCATCACTAGCATCAATAGTGTCATTACTGTCACAACTGTAAATAATGTCACTGTCATCACTACCATCAATAACATCACTATTGTCAATAGCATCACTCCTGTCAGTAGTGTCACTACCATCACTAGCGTCAATAGTGTCACTACTGTCACAACTGTAAATAGTGTCATTGTCATCACTACCATCAATAACATCTCTATTGTCAGTAGCATCACTCCTGTCAGTAGTGTCACTACCATCACTAGCGTCAATAACATCACTTCTGTCACAGCTGTAAATAGTGTCATTGTCATCACTACCATCAATAACATCTCTACTGTCAGTAACATCACTCCTGTCAGTAGTGTCACTACCGTCACTAGCATCAATAGCATCACTTCTGTCACAGCTGTAAATAGTGTCATTGTCATCACTACCATCAATAACATCTCTACTGTCAGTAACATCACTCCTGTCAGTAGTGTCACTACCGTCACTAGCATCAATAGCATCACTTCTGTCACAGCTGTAAATAGTGTCATTGTCATCACTACCATCAATAACATCTCTACTGTCAGTAGCATCAGTCCTGTCAGTAGTGTCACTACCGTCACTAGCATCAATAGCATCACTACTGTCACAGCTGTAAATAGTGTCATTGTCATCACTACCATCAATAACATCTCTACTGTCAATAACATCACTCCTGTCAGTAGTGTCACTACCGTCACTAGCATCAATAGCGTCATTACTGTCACAACTGTCACAACTGTAAATAGTGTCACTGTCATCACTACCATCAATAACATCACTATTGTCAATAGCATCACTCCTGTCAGTAGTGTCACTACCGTCACTAGCATCAATAGCATCACTTCTGTCAGTAGTGTCACTACCATCACTAGCATCAATAGTGTCATTACTGTCACAACTGTAAATAGTGTCACTGTCATCACTACCATCAATAACATGTCTACTGTCAATAACATCACTCCTGTCAGTAGTGTCACAACCGTCACTACCTTCAGTAGTGCTATTACTACCACCACCGTCAACAGTGTCAGTACTGTCACTACCTTTGGTAGTGATATTATTTCCACAACCATCAACAGTGTGACTACTATAAATACCGTCAATAGCATCACTTTCATTAATAGTAACACTGTTGTCAGTAGCATCACTACAGGCATAGTGTCACTATAATGTCACTGCTGTCACTACCTTCAACAGTGCTATTACTACCACTACTGTCAATATTGTCAGTATCATCAATTGCTAATAGTGATGCTGTTTACGTAATGACAGTAGTGACACTATTACTACTGTCAACAGTGCCACTACTGTCATTATGAAAATAGCGTAACTGTTAGTAATAGTGTCACTACTGTCACTACCATTAATCGCACCACTACCATCACTACTGTCAATAGTGTCTAGCGTCACTACCATCATTCAGGGAAAAGCCAAACAACCATTTCAGTTTCTTGATTTTTCTAAGTGTGTATAATTATGCTGAAGGAAATATTAAAAACAGTGGGTCAAGAGTCATTTCTATGTTTTCCACTGTCTGAAAACTACCATCGCTACTGTCACAGTAACAAACTGAAGAATGATTTAGGCTTCTAAAATTTTTTTTTTTTCAAGAAGGTATGATGATGCTGAAAGAAATCCTGAAAACAGGATCCAGAGGGTCCTTACAATATAATACAATTTAAAAATAGATGTAGAAGCAGATTTTTCTAAGTAAATAAAAATTACGAACCACAATAAAAGGTTGCTCAGTTGTAATATGATGTGGCATGCTTATGCTATTGCTATATTTACGTGGCTGGTTTGATTGTATTAATATTTAAAAGGGTTTATAAAACATTTAAAACTCTGTGTTTGGTCTTACAGAAGAAGATGAGTGAAAGGCGTATGGCAGCTCTGCGGCAGGACAGCAGAGAAAGCGACTCTGAGGACGGAGAGACAGCGCACCACAGTCTAGCCGGTCAGCCGTCACTGTAACTGATAACAGAGTGTTAGTGATATAAACGGTTCTTTACACCTTGAGTTGTTTCCTTGTTTGTTTCCAGACGGCAGTGCTTCAGATGTCTCGGCTTGCAATAACCAGGCTGTTCCTGTCCAAACGAAAAACTACTACAAGAGTGTCTCTGAAAACAAGGAGATCATCAAGCTGGTGACTGTCCTCAGCACGTCCATCAACTCCAGCAAGAAGGTAACAATGACACAACGACAGTATTAAGAGCTAATAGCTAATTAACATACATTTAAGTGCAAAAATGTGCGTAGGAAAAGAAAATAAGGAAGACAAGTAAGGAATAAAACGCTTAGGGGTGTGACGTTACAGGAAAATAATCAGCAATGGGGTGGTGTGAGATTTACCGTTACTACTGTTACTATTACCACCTCAACTGTAAATAGTAGATCTAACATAAATCAACACACACTTTTAGTTTAATCAGATAAGATCATGCTTTTTTATCCATTTACGGTTTAGTGAATGTCCAAGAAACAAGTCTGAGGACCAGTGATGCTTTTCCTCTGATACAGGACGTGATGAATGCCTTCGAGCGCTTTGGCCGATATCATCACATCTGGAGGAAGGACAGAGAGAGCACCATCCAGATGTTTGTGCAGGGAAACCCTCTGCTGGCGGAATTTGAGTCTCAGATCCTCTACTACCGAGACCTGGAGCTGCAAATTAACGCCGAACCCGAGTTTATCACTGTGGGGGCGCTGGCTTTATATACAGGTATATATGATCCTGATCGCTTTACTGCTCTTAAAGCCTGGCCATTATAAATACACACGCCAAACACACTAACTCTCCTGTCCTGTTCATTTATTTCAAATTACCCAGTGGATTTTATCTTTATTTTATCTAATAGGACTATAAACCTCATTTAGTGACCATCATCTTCACATGCTTCTGATGGCAAGCGAAATCTAATAATCTATTATCATCACTTTCTTATATTCAGTGGATATAAAAAGTCAGACCCATGCTGTATTTACAAAGATTAGTCAGTTTTAACCCTCTTTATTTCACCTTGTTGCTCTCAAGCTCAAAATGATCGGAATGTCTTACATTATATACATATGCATCCGTTTTTTGTTGTTTTTTGTTTTTTTTTTAGAATATGTGAAGGTAAAAATTGAAAAAAAAAAAAACATTTATATTGTTGCACTGGATTAAAAAAATAAATTCTTTCTTTCTTTCTTTCTTTCTTTTGTATTTATGTATTACTCTCTTGGTCATTTTCTATATTTACTTGCTTATTTATTTATTAATTTTTAAAGTTATTCTTGATATAGTACTGTGCAAAAGTCTTAGGCACCCTATTTTTTTTTTTTTTTTTTTTAGTACAAACTTTGTTACAGATTTTTATTTTATGACTTCTACATTATTGATTCAGTACAAAAACATTTTAGATTTCCAAACATTAGTTTTCCAGCACAAAATTAAATATTACAGAAAAATGTTTGTATGTCAGTAAAGAAAGCAGCATATTACATAAGAGACACTTTTCAGACAAAAAAACATAATGAAGGCTGCTGGGTTTTGCTGCAAAAATAAGAAGCAGGTGTGAGAGTCAAAGTCTCCAGAAGAACTGTGGCTGGTTGTGCAAGATGCTCAGTAACACTTACTGCTAATTTCCGTTTAAAGCGAAGGATCGTCACACCAAATGTTGACTTTGTTTCATTTATTACTGTTTACTGCTCTTTATAGTATTTTTTTTACGTAGAAATGTTTAATTTCATTATTTTTGAAGGCATCTTTGCTTGCATTTCTTTGCATGTGCCTAAGACTTTTGCACACTACTGTATGTTTCTGTGTTTCATATATATGTATGACTTTAGAACACATTCTAAATTATAGCCTTGGATTTTGAAATAATGATTGTGCTTCACAAATCTAAGTACAATATACTCGTGGATTATATTATATAATTTATAGAAATTAAAGTTCATATGATCAGATCAAAAATTTTGGGGTGTAAAAGTTTATGGATGGTGAAATCTTGAATTGTGAAATCTTATTTTCTGAGAGAAATACAAGATTTAAGGCTGAAGCAATGACCGTGAGTCATGAATTTAAAGCTTCATGTCACTTTTTAAAAAATAAATGAGTAACATTATCGAGTCAACACAAGTAATATGTTCAGACATACTAAAATATGAATTAAAACTATATAATATCAGATTCAGGGCAATATGAGTTTTTCAGACTTGATTTTTTTTTTTTTTTTTTTTTTGACTGGCCTTTTGCATCTGCATCTTAACTGGCTTTGAAAAAAAATGTTACCAGAGAGGCCAGGAAATCCCAGAAAAAATACTTTATTTATTTAAAGTGCTTTTTTTTTTTTGAGAATAATTTAAATTAAGGAAGTAAATCACTCAGAGGTGAGCCTACACTTACTGACTATTATTATTATTATTATTATTAATTTCAGTTTTTACATCTTAGAATTTTTTTGATTTCTGTAAAAGAAATGCAGACAGCCAGAAATCTTAGGAAGTATAAATGGGTTTTCCTGAAGCTTCATTCATACAGATGTCATCCCTTCAGGCTGTCATTCTTTCTTTCTCTCTCTCTCTCTCTCTCTCTCTCTCACATGCCTGGGTGCACAAACTCACAGAATAAAAAAAAGAATTAAAAACATAGAATATTGTACAATTCTTACACTTTTCATTCAAAACTTAGCTTATTGAGAACAAGACATAATACTCGTTGAGATTTATGATTCACATTACACTAATCGATGTTGGGTTCTTCCCGTGACAGCCGATCTAAAGCTAGCCCTCACGGCCGAGACCAAGTGCTGGATCGTGGACTTTGGCCGCCACTGCAACAGGAAACACCGCAATGAGATGGAGCAGATCCTGGGGTTCGTAGACGAGGCCGGCAAAAAGCTGCACCGGCAAATCAAAGACCTGGATGACATCCGCATCGCCATGGCAGCGCTCAAGGAAATCAGAGAGCATCAGATCTCCATCGACTTCCAAGTGGGCCCCATTGAGGTAAACACCAAAACACCAAAACAGGACAGACACATTTTTAATTCATATCATTCTCCACTGGCCTGTTCGTGTCTCCTCAGGAGTCCTACGCCATGCTGAATAAGTACGAGCTCTCGGTGGCGAAGGAGGAGACGGAGAAGGTGGACACGCTGCGGTACGCCTGGGAGAAGCTGCTGACCCGGAGTGCTGAAGTACAGAACGAGCTCGTTTCTTTGCAGCCCAAATTCCGGGAGGAGCTCGTCAGCAACGTGCGGACGTTTGTAGAAGACTGTCAGCACTTCTATGGTGACTATGATAAGGTCAGTTGAAGGAGATGATGCGTATGTCTACTGTAGCATCAAAGTTAAGCATAGATAGATAGATAGATAGATAGATAGATAGATAGATAGATAGATAGATAGACAGATACAACTTTATTGTCATTGTACAGTACAGGTATCATCTACCAGCATCTACCAGAAGTGCAAATAGTAGCGTTGTGCAAATTAACAAAGTGCAGGTTGAATATATATATATATATATATATATATATATATATATATATATACACACACACACACACACATATATATATATTATATATATATATATATATATATACACACACATATATATACATATATATACAGTAAATAAGTAACAAGGCTATGGGCATTAATATATGTAGTAGCTACAGAATGGATAACAGTATGAATGGTAATTACACCATGTTATAATAGAAAAACTCTAATAGGTATAAAATAATATAATATATGCAAGTATTAGTCATAAATTATACAGTATGTAGGGGATATGTACATTGTACATACAACAGTACCCAGATTATCCATTGATAATATACAATGTATATACAGATAATATACAGATATATAAAGATAACCTAGGATATATATACTATGAATCTACAATTATATGGAGGTAATACAGAATATTCAGTATAGAATAGAGCTGCAGGATGATTACAGGCAGTAAATAATCAGTGGCCTAACGGTGTAGTGTAGAGTTGAGCAGCAGGGTAATGGTTGCTTGGAAGAAGTTGGCTCTGAGCCTGCGGGTTCTGGGACGAATGTTCCTGTATCTCGTCCTGGAAGGAAGGAGGTTGACCAGCTTGTGACTGGGATGGGAAGAGTCCCTGATGATGTTGCATGCTCTACGCAGACATCTCCTGTGGTGAAGATGTTCAGTGGCTGGGAGTAGGGCACCAATGATGTGTTGGGCGGTTTTCACCACCCTTTGCAGGGCTTTTCTTTCAGACGCCATGGAGCTGCCATACCACACTGTGACGGAGTTGGTCACGATGTTCTCAATGGTGCAGCAATAGAAACTTGTTAAGATCTGGGAAGACCTTCTCAGGAAATAAAGACGCTGTTGGGCCTTCCTAACCAGAATTGTGATGAAGTGTGATGATGCCAGGACAGATCCTCAGAGATGTGGACACCCAGGGACTTGAAGCTGAAGCATGAAAGCTTTTGAACTCTAACCAAACCTTGTCTTTTTTTTTTTTAAATCCAGATTGCAAAAAAAACCCAAAAAAAATGAAAAAAAGGATTTTTCCTTTAATACACATTGGTCAATGTTATATGTCTTATTTCTAGGATGGACCCATGGTGGTGGGTTTGGCTCCCCAGGAAGCCAGTGACAGACTCATTATGTTTCAGGTAAAGTCACATGACCATGATCATTTTAGCTTTTATGAAAACGTTGGATTCCATATTAATAACATTTTGGAATGGGATGTCCAGCAAAATCCAACAAGCTCATATACAGTAGGTGTGATGGTCAAGTGTCCACTTCCTTTTGGCCATATAGGGTACATATGAGCTCAAGTTGTGATCTTACAAATCATTAGCAGATGATGACTGGAAACCTGCGTGCTAAGCTATCTAACTAGCTCTTTATCTTGGCTAAAGTTAGTGGCAAAATTATGGTTGTATTGGTTATGTTATGTATTGACAGGCTTCAAAAACAGAGATTCAGATACTGAAATACTTCTATTGTATTATGTAAGCAATAAAACTTTTGGAGTTTTCTTAATTAAAGAGCGACATGTTGTTCTTTTTCTCCGTTTATAGTTACATTTAATGTTGTGAAATTCGCTTTTAAGAAGGTTTTTAGCTTCTTGTGCATTAAAAGCATTTTATTACTCAACATTTTAAATGGCTTAAAATTACACCTTTAGGGGGACGTTGATTTAAGTGCTGTCAAGTTGCAAATGATAATAATTATCCCTCTTCTTTATGCACACGACATTGATTTTTGTATCAGAACCGCTTTGACAACCTCTACCGCAAATACATCACCTTCACCGGTGGGGAGGAGCTCTTTGGCCTGCCTGTTACCCAGCATCCTCAGCTGCTGGAGATTAAAAAGCAGCTGGCACTGCTGCAGAAGCTCTACGGCCTCTACAACAACGTCATCGACACCGTCAACGGCTATTACGACATCCACTGGGCCGACGTTCACATCGAGAAAATCAACAACGAGCTCCTGGACTTTCAGGCAAGGTGAGTGACCAGAAAAATGATAATTTAAATATGATATAAGACAATATAACGTAATATAGTATAATAAGCTGCATTAAAATGGATGAATTCAGAAGTGGATTTCAGTCACACTGGCCGAATTTTGCGCTCCACTTAAATGGAAGTCAGATTTGGAGTCAGTTTTATCAAAAGGAAATGATTTTCTCTTTACATCAAAAGCATCCCAGTGAGTTTTAGTATGAGTCCACAACCAAAAAATATTTATTTATTTATCAAAATGTTTATTTTTCAGTTACCAAAAATGAAGCAGAATTACAAAGGGTATACTTATTTTCCATAAATGCTTTATTTAAGGCTAAACCACACCAAAATAGGGTTAATATACTTTTCTTTAATTATGTCAAAATGAAACGTAAGACAAAAAAGTACGCAGATTAAGCAGTAGGCTATTAGATTTTCCCAAAAAATGAATTTACCTCAGAATGTGTTTGGGCAGACATTCATATAACCATTTAAAAAAATATACTATTTCATGGAGATCTTTTGTAAATTATGGATAAAATATATTTAAAAAATATTTAAGATATTAAACAAAACTCAGTGTTAGAGTCTGTCTTTATTATATAGACATTTTTATATTTTGGGGGGAAAAGATTGGAAATGGGCCGTTAAGAGAAAATTGCCAATAAGCATAACATTATAAACCAACAGAATCCTCAGAAACTGTCAATCTTTCTGCATATAATAATTACATAATTGAAGATGATGTCTATAAATGGGGATCATAACATATCTTCCTAAACCTTCCAATAATATACAATTGAATATATATATTGTGTGCTAGGATATATATATATATATATATATATATATATATATATATATATATATAAATATATATATAGATAGATAGATAGATATAAAGAAAAGCTTGTTGAACTTGAATGTTTTATATTAATAATCGTCCATGTTTTGACCTTTTTAGAATGAAAAATCTATAAACAAAAATTAGAAAGAGTTATTTACAATAATTTGTGTATAGATGCCGTAAGCTGCCTCGCGCCCTAAAGGAATGGCAGGCCTTTTTGGACCTAAAAAAGACCATCGATGAGTTCAGTGAGTGCTGCCCACTCCTGGAGCTCATGGCTGACCGTGCCATGATGACGCGCCACTGGAAACGGATCACCGAGCTTACGGGGCATACCTTCGAGGTGGAATCTGATGCCTTCAAGCTGCGTAACATTATGGAGGCACCTCTGCTCAAGTATAAAGAAGAAATCGAAGTGAGACCTCGATTTTCCTAGCTTCTAACATTTACAGTATTTTTAGGACTACACGTCATTTTTGTATTTGTGTGCTAGGATATCTGCATTAGCGCCGTGAAAGAGCGAGACATTGAGCAGAAACTGAAGCAGGTGATCGCCGAGTGGGACAACAAGATGTTCACGTTTGCGCAGTTTAAAAGCCGTGGAGAGCTGCTGCTGCGTGGAGATAGCACTTCTGAAATCATTAGTAGCATGGAGGACAGCCTCATGGTCCTGGGATCGCTCATGAGCAACAGGTAAGAGCAAAAAGTCCTAACTGTGACAATATCAGTTAGCTATTGTTTAGAAATGAGACCTGATTAAGAGTCACGTATAACCACGGCTGGCTGGAATAAATTAGCCAGCAGATCTAAGCCCACCCTCCTTTAATGTAAGGAAAAAATACATAAAAAATGGGGCACAATTTTTGGCATCCAGATCATCTTATTTGCTGTTAAAAGTGGATTTTTTTTTTCACTTGTGGAACCAAGAACAACAGCACCACCAATGGGCATAAATAAAAATGCACAGAATAGCATAAGATTGTGGCTCAGAGATTGGGGCTGGTTTCTTTCTAGCCCAGACTGTAGATTTGCGCAGCAAATCATTGACAGTCCTGTCAAGTGTTGCAGCTCATCAGCTGAAACCAAATCTCAGCAAGACTGAGCTTTTGTAGATTCTTGCACATGCATCCCTACACCCAGATCTTGTGATATCCCTGGACAATTCTTGGGTCACATCTTCAGGCACTGCACACAACCTTGGGGTAGTTCTAGACAACCAACTATCATTCTGTCCTCACACTGCTAACCTGCCTCAGTCATGCAGGTTTCTCAAAATAATTTTCTCAACATTTTTTTTACAACATCAGGAGGATCTGGCCATTTCTAACCATAGCTTTTTCAGTCTTGCATCTCAAGATTGGACTACTGCAACTTGCTTCTTGCAGATCTGCCCCTGCATACCATCCAGCCCCTGCACCTGATCTAGAATGCAGCTGCACGACTTGTTTTCAACTTCCCCAAGTTCTTCCACATCAGTTCCTCACTGCGTTCCTTTAACTAGCTTCCTGTAGCTGAGCCTTGCCTGAAAAACCAAAAACAGACCCCCGACTACCTCTAGCACAGCTCAACCTGACCCACCATCCCTCAAGGTACAAGCAAGACATGCATCATAACTATTCTCAGCGCTGGCATGAACTTTCCCTGGATGTCCGAGCAGCTGAGTCACTGACTGTCCTCACACAAAGACTAAAGGCCCACCTTCTCAACAAGCACTTGAATTAGCCCTTAATTTAAATTTTAAAAAATCCCTGGACTTGCACAATGGTATTACTATTACCTGGCCTATTTAACTAGCATGAGGATATGTTTTTAGTAGAAGATCATAAAGGTACTTCTGTAAGCCCTCCCATTCGGTTTTGTGACCAGCTGTTCCTTATACAGTAGATAGGGTAATACATATACTGTATAAGGTATACAGTCCAATTTTGGTGAACCCGTGCCTACTGTAACCTCTGGACTGGAACCCAGCGTGGTTTTCTGCTGTTGTATCTTCCTCAAGGTCGAGGTGTTGTGCATTCTGAGAATCTTTTCTGCTCACCACGGTTGTAAAGGGTGGTTATTTTAGTAACCATAGCCTTTCTGTCAGTTCGAATCAGTCTGGCCTTTCTCTTTGCTCATCACCAAGGGGTTTCACCTGCAGAATTGTGGCCTACTGGATGTTTTTTGTTTTTCACACCATTGTGTGTAAACTGAAAAACCTCAAGAGATTGGCAGTTTCTGAAATATTAAAACCAGCCCTTCTGGAACCAGCAACCATGCCATGGTGAAAGATCATATTTTTTCCCATTCTCATGTTTAATGTGAACATTAAGTGAAGTGACGTGTAGCCAAGTATGGTGACCCATACTCGGAATTTGTGCTCTGCATTTAACCCATCCAAGTGCACACACACAGTAGTGAACACACACCCGGAGAAGATTGGAGGACCCCTGCGGCGCCTGGGGAGCATGGGGAGCATTTGGGGTTTCGGTGCCTTGCTCAAGGGTCTCACCTCAGTCGTGGTGTTGAGGGTGGGAGAGAGCTGGTCATTCACTCCCCCCACCTACAATCCCTGCCGGACCTGAGACTCGAACCCACGACCTTCAGGTTCACCTTCGGGTTACAAGTCCAAGACTCTAACCATTAGGCCACAACTGCCCCCCAGTCTGAAGCGCTTGACCTGCATCTGCATGATTTTATGAATTGTGCTGTTGCCACATGACTAGCTGTTTGGATAATTGCATATATGTAATATTATATACTTGGATGGGTGGGTGGGTGTATGACACAGTATATGATGCCTTCATAAGCAACATTACAATGAAGATAATTTTCATCTCAAACACATTTTCAGGTACAACACTCCATTTAAGGCTCAGATCCAGAAATGGGTGCAGAATTTGTCCAATACCACTGACATCATTGAGAACTGGATGACGGTGCAGAACCTCTGGATCTACCTGGAGGCTGTGTTTGTGGGCGGAGATATAGCCAAACAGCTTCCCAAGGTGCTCTGCAGTTTTCTCATTTATCTTACGTTTCAGTGCGTGCCCATGTTTCAAAATTCTGTCTGATGAGTACAAACAACAAGATCTTTTTTTAATACAAATATGTATTTTAGTGATATTCTGCCAGTAATGCTTTTTGCCATGTACCCTACACAGGAGGCCAAACGTTTCTCCAACATCGATAAATCCTGGGTGAAGATCATGACACGGGCGCACGAGATGCCCAACGTTGTGCAGTCATGTGTAGGTGATGAGACAATGGGTCAGCTTCTTCCTCATCTGCTCGAGCAACTTGAGATGTGCCAGAAATCCCTCACTGGGTATGTTTTTTTTGCCATCTTTTTTTCCATATTTCTATGGAAACCCAGTTGTTGATTATTTTCCTATAACAGCACACCCACCAAGTGTTTTATTCCTTACTTATAAAATGGCAACAGGTTCACGTTCAGCCATCTTGATGTTGCATGAGCAGATGTGGTGGCTTTCAGGGTTGCTGCAGGTCATGTGTCAAGTGACAGGTTAAAGGTCAAGTGAAAAAAAAAGAAAACAATAGGCAAATGGAAATGAGATCATGACAACAAATTGTCAGAAACAAACAAATATGTCAAAAAATGAAACCTTTATTCATTTCTTGTAGTAGGTCATAGATGTATAACTTATTCCTGTCAAAGTTCTGCTAACCAGGTTGTCATCATCTTTTGGTTGAAGGTATCTGGAGAAGAAGCGTCTGCTGTTCCCTCGTTTTTTCTTCGTGTCTGATCCAGCTCTTCTGGAGATCCTGGGCCAGGCGTCTGATTCTCACACCATCCAGGCTCACCTGCTTAACGTCTTCGACAACATCAAATCCGTCTGCTTTCATGATAAGGTACAGCTTTATTGCAGCTTCGGATCTGTTCATTAATCTGTTACCTAACACTACTTCAACGGTTTTAGCTGAAAATAATTTTTTTAATTATTCATTTTCATCTTCTTATAATTCTTAGTAAGGTTCTTTATGTGTCGATTCCATTCACACTTAACCTTAATTTGTGTGAAAAGAGGTTAGATGTAAGGGTGGGGTTAGCATGAATACATTTTTAATGAACTACAGGTAGCCATGAAATTAATACAGGCATCTAATGAGGAGTAAAAAAAGCACAAACGTGATTAAAAAAAGATGAAAAGGAAAAAAAGGAAGAAGTAAAGGAGAGCACAAATGTTTACTTTCTATTATACTCAGTTCAGGTAAAAAGTACCTGTTCTTTTTGATGAACTGAATTTCTAGTTGTTCTAGTTTCTAGCTGACGAACTGAATTTCAGCAATGCAGTATTTTATGTGTTTTTACGCAATTTCTTCACACACTGATGAAGATGTTAAATCACTGTCTCAGATATATGATCGTATCCTGGCCATCTCGTCACGTGAGGGTGAGACGGTGGAGCTGGACCGGCCCATCACCGCCGAGGGCAATGTGGAGGTGTGGCTTAACGCCCTCCTGATCGAATCCCAGAGGTCTTTGCACCTCATCATCCGTCAAGCGGCCCTGGCAATCCAAGACCCCGCCTTCCATCTGATTGACTTCATGAATTCCTTCCCTGCACAGGTATTCAAGGGTTAAGCCTCTAAAAAGTAATAAATAGTAGATATTAAACAGGGCAGTTGCAGTAACTGTCACTAGCATTTCTTATTGCTGCCTTTAAGGTAGATCTTGTCTAAAAATGATCTCATCTGGACACTTCTTACCATCATTTATTATGACACCTTAATTTTTTTTCTAAATATCCTTTTAGGCATTATCATTGGCAGTCTCCTGAACTCTCAGAAAAAAAAATCAGGCCAATAACCAATTTCAAAAATAATAGTTCAGTCTTAAAGGTAATATGCAGGAGCTTTACATCCAATAATAGGTCCAAAAATAAACAAATTCAAAAAAGTAATGGTAACCATAAACCTTATGTAAGTACAAACAAACAAACAAATAAGCATTAAACTAATTAACTAAAAATTAAATAAAGCAAAAAATATTTATTTATGAATATTAAAAAAAATTCATTATGAACTTGAATGCTAAAGTTAAAAAAGTTTTTTTTTAATCAGCAGTTTTGAGGTGTAGTGCTAGCTCTTACGTTAAAAACATGTTATATATTATTAAAGCTAAACACTTTTTAATTAATGTCTGTATTCATGGAAATAATAGTTTAGTTGGGATATTTTTCTTTTCTTCTTTTTATGACATCCTACAAATTCTTCAAATAAAAGCTATTGTTGTTGTTGTTGTTGTTGTTGTTAATATGTTTATCTCATATTTCTGTAGGTGGGTTTGTTAGGAATCCAGATGATCTGGACACGAGATTCAGAAGAAGCTTTGACTAATGCCCGTTATGACCGTAAAATTATGGCCAAAACCAATCAGTCCTTCCTGGATCTCCTTAACACTCTCATTGACATGACCACCAAGGACCTGAGCACAATGGATCGGACTAAATACGAAACCCTAATCACCATCCACGTCCATCAGAGGGACATCTTCGACGACTTGGTGAGTGAAATAGGTTTCGAATCAGAAAAATATTAATATTGTCTTGGAAATTAAAACACATTTCGTTTCATATAAAAACATGCCCATACACACAGACATAACACACATCCCTACTTTGCATCTACACTCATTAGCCCTTTTATCAGGTACAGTAGATAGAAGCTTTATGGAGCACTAAATTCTCTGCTAGATTTCAGTCGGTCTTATTATATGCAAACGTTGTACTTCACTGTTTCCATTTTGCATTTTAGTGTCTGTATGAATATGAAATTTGCTGGAACATTCACCTTCTTAAAACTTCAGAACCTTCAGCAAATAAACCTGTGTTTATATAGTTCTGCACAAGCTAGAAGGCAATCTCCTGAACGACTGCAACCCAAATTACTCTGCTTGGCCTGTTCCAAATATAACACAACTCTGTTTATCCATGCTTTGAATGGAAGCCAGATTTGCAATATTGAGTTATGTAAGTTTTTATATATTTATATAACTGCTCTGCACCAGCTCCATCTCACACTCTTTTATAACCGAGTTTCAACTTTTCACAGAGGAATAATTGTGCCACTGTTGCATTTTACATTACAGGCTCATAGAAGTCTCGCAGTCGGGAAATTTAAAAGAAAACTTTTAAAAAAGAAAAAAAAAAATATTCGCGCAGTATTGCTACCTTGGTTATTGATTCATTTAGCGACCATATGTAGCCAAAGTTGTTATTAAAGATTATCAATGATAATTCTAACTATTTTAGAATTATTTATCACATTTTCCCATTCATATATACAATCCAGTTGAACCTAATCTGCTTCTGCTAGCTTTCATTCATTATTAGCAATATGTCAATGTGAATTATAATTATATATAATTATATATATATTATATATAATTATAATATTCCTGACGTTAATGTTCCACTAATGTTACTCAAATGTTTCCTCTGACGTTCCTTTAATGTTCCTCTTAGCTTTCTCTAATATTGCTTTAAGCCTTCTCTAATGTTTCTCTAACATTTATTTAAGGTTCCTAAATGTAATGCTTTTAAGGTTGTAAGGTTTTTCTAATGTTCCTCTGATGTTCCTTTAACTTTAACAGTTTTTTTTAAGGTTTGTCTAATGTTCTTGAAATCACTAATGTTTCTCTAAGGTTCCTCTCAAGTTCCTACAATGTTCCTTTAAGGTTCCTCAAGTGAGCCTCTAACCTTCCTCTCACGTTTCTCTAAAGTGTCTTTAAGATTCCTTTTAGGTTCCTGTAATGTTCCTCTAACATTTATTTGCTGTTTTTGTCTTTTGTTCTTTTCTTCTAGTGTCGTTTGCACATCAAAAGCCCCACAGACTTCGAATGGCTGAAGCAGTGTCGTTTCTACTTCAACGATGATGCAGACAAGATGCTGATCAACATCACAGATGTGGGCTTTGTTTATCAGAACGAGTTTTTGGGCTGCACTGACAGGCTGGTCATTACTCCATTAACAGACAGGTAATCCTGGGAGCAAGGGTTTTTACTTAATTAATTAAACTGACACTTTTGTCCACTTATATTTCTCAAGTAAGACTCATTATATTTTATTACTGAGTGTCAAAATACTAGTTACATATTGAACTGTGGTTCTGTGAACAACAGATAATCTCTAGGTGCAGTGATTATCATCTGGTTGCTGAGATCTTCAACAAAGTGACTACCATATGGTGTAGAATTTGTGTATGATGGAATGGTGAATGGTGTGGCATTGTTTCCCTGGAACCTTCTCTAGTTCTGAATGACAAGGACACATTTATCAAGTGTTTATAGAACCATGTTTAGATATGCAACTAGAGTTCTATTTCACCTTCTTTATCTGGGTGAGAATCACCTGGATTCTCTTGGCTGAGGAACTGACTCACCTTAGGACTGATTGGAAAGGTCTTTGGAAATTACCCCCACAGTTATGCCACTATGAGGGCCAATGCTATTCTTGTAGATCCTGTCGAAGGTACACAGTGATGCCCAGGTTGGAATATTACATACTTTCTGGAGCAGCATGCGTCTGTGTAACCCCCATGAGTAGGAGACACTCTGTATAGAGTGGCTGGGCATCCGGCACACCTAAAGGCCATGGTGATGACGTCCACTACCCACTGGCCCAGTCTCACTGTTTAGGAAGGGTGTCTTGTGTCTTTTCTCTGTGACAGATAAACAGTTAACAGGTGATATGACTGGGTTCAACCGCATGTACGTGGTCACCCCAGAATCATCTGGCCAGCAACTTATTGCCAAGCCATGCAGTTCTTTTTGCTAAAATGATTTTTAGCAGTCTTCAGGGAGACACATTTCAGTTTGTCATCCTGCATGGGTTTATAAGTGTGGGACTTCAGCACAAGGATGAGATCCCACACTGGGCTCTTGGGGAAGCGTGGTGGAGGAAGGTACTTTGAGTAAGGTTTTGACAAGTTTATGAGCCCCCAGCCATTCACAATGCTGTGATCATTGTCCTCAACCTGTACATCACTATGAAGCGTCAAACTTACAGTTGCACATAAGCTAGCTGAGGGTGCCAAATGTATCTCTCCACTTGCTCTGGATAAGGGCATCTGCCAAATGCCATAAATGTAAATGTAAATGTAAATGTACTTGGGACAACAGATCTGTTCTGGGGGTAAAAACAGCAGTGGCTAGTCTGATTGTGAATTTTGTGCAGTGTGGGCAGAACCCAGCTCTACCAGGGTGAACCACAATCAACAATGTTGATTTGGCATCAGTGAAGAGGTCCAGCTGTGCCCTGCCAATCTTTCCCCTGATCTGGGATACCACTTCTCTGGCTCAATAGAGCATCCACTGTACCATTGTACCATTACGGCAAGTGAGTTGCTCTCATTGAGGGTAACCATGAGTGGGCACACTCGAGTAGTTTTTGTGCCATCCAGGTTTGTGCAGCCTTGGTGATTGATGTATCTGATGGGTATGAACCAACAGCAGGTGGAAGTGTCTCAGAACTGGTAGCAAGAATTTGGGGGCTAGATAGAGCACCCTCAGTTCAGACGGTTTCTACTCTCACACTGCAGCTCCACATGTTGGTAAGCATGTGTGCATGCACAACAAGGCCAAAAGTTGATTATTACTGACTGAAATAGGTAGAGATGATAATGCATAACTAATAGAGAATCATACAATTGTTGTTTTGTTTTTTCTTGATTTAGGTGCTACATTACTTTAGCCCAGGCTTTGGGGATGAGTATGGGTGGAGCACCAGCTGGACCAGCTGGAACTGGAAAGACAGAGACAACCAAAGACATGGGCCGTTGTCTGGGAAAGTACGTGGTGGTCTTCAACTGCTCTGACCAGATGGACTTCCGAGGTCTTGGCAGGATATTTAAAGGCAAGAATAGTTTTTCCATTGGGTTTTTTAAGTTAGCCAAGTATGTCTGTTTAATGGAACTATCCATATTCTTGAGATACATTGTGAGCGTGAGCTATATTGTCTATATGCTAGCTGTAACTAGGCTATGATGTAGCTACTCTATAAATAATGTCTAATACATTAATGTAACTTATACAAGAAAAGTGGGATGTATATTGAATTTTGTAGGACTTGTAGCACTATATATTAGAGTATGGTAAGTAACTTGTAATTAATAGGTAGGTACATAGTAAGTAGCTAGTAAATATAAGTAAAATCTGGTAAGTAGCTAGTAATAAAAAGTAAGTATGTGGTGAGTAGGGAAATTCCTGGTAAGTAACTGCTATGTTAAATGTAAGTATATATGACAAGTATTTTCTAGTATATAAAAAAATTGCACTTTATAGGACATTCATGTACATAGTAACTTATGTGGAAATTATTAGGTTTTCTGTAGTAGTACATAATTACAATAATTACCCAGCCAAGACAAGAGAATAGTTCATGTTTAATTAGTCTGTTTAATTACCATGTACAAAATATACTATATTTTACAGTCCTATTTCCATTCCATTACAAAGTCATTCATGTGAGAGGTTGCCATTTATCCGCATTTATACATTTACATATTCTATAAAGATTATTTGGTATGTGATCATGGACTTCAAGAATGTGAAGATGCAGTTCATGAAATAAAATTAGATAGCAGTGTGATGAGTACTGGATATATAACATGGCTAAAAGTGATTTTTCAAGAGTCTAGTCACCTTTTGTGTAGATTTTTGAAAATCAAAGACAAAAATCAAGATCACTTAATGAAGTGCAGAAGTAACTAGAAAATGTAACTAGATGAAACATTGAATAAATGTTTACGTGAATGGATGAATGAAAAGTTATGTTAAAAATGTTTCAAAAACTTCACCATTTCAACTATTATACATTTTTCTCGTTAAATAACAGTATGTTTTTAAATTTGTTTATTGTTAAGTTTAGATTATGTGGCCATAAGTTGGCCTTGTTTTCCTAACTGAATAGAAGCTGAACTCATTGCTTGTCTGTTTGTCTCCGAAGGTCTCGCTCAGTCAGGTTCATGGGGTTGCTTTGACGAATTCAACCGCATCGAGCTGCCGGTGTTGTCTGTTGCAGCACAGCAGATCTCCATCGTCCTCACATGCAAGAAGGAGCGAAGGAAGAGCTTCATCTTTACTGATGGAGACTCAGTAGAAATGAACCCTGAGTTCGGCCTCTTCCTCACCATGGTGAGCTCTGGGGGTGGGAGTGGCATATCGTGAAAGGATATCTGAGAGGAAAATATAAACATGATATAATGAAAACTGTAATATTGGGTTGTATAATAAGCATTCACTATAAATTATCTATTTAATATAATACATATGTCTGAGTATCATGCTGACTGCTTTCACTGTTTTCAAGCACATGCTGATTCATTACTCATAAATGGGTGTTTATTTTGGATGTGTGACTTTTCCCCATGGAGAGCACAAGCAGTGCGGGCGAGGGTTTTTCTGTTCTCCAACTGAGGAAAACAATGGCATTGAAAATTGTTGTTGCAGCCTATCGTCCTCAGATCATTCGGACAGGATTGCTTTTCATTACAGCCGATCACACCGTGCTACTTCCACTTTTTTTTTCAAATAGAAAAACCTGGGGAAGTGTGAACAAGAGCAAGTTTGAAGCCTATTATCTGTAGATACACAGTGTATGGTGGAGACAAGAAAATATTTGAAATCTAAATCAATCTAAATGTAGATGCAGATTTCTGAGCCTATATATAAAACAATTAACAAACGAACAGATTTATATGAATGTATAAATGAATCTATTTATTATTATTCTAAAGAAAATACTATACTACAAGTATAATACTATAAAAACTGTTAATTTAAAAAGGAAAATACTATAAGCATAGTACTACAAATACTATAAAAAGTCTATTGAAAAATATTCTTACTAGAAGTATAGCACAATAAATATAAAATTTTATAACAAAATGACTATACTATACAAATATAGCACATTAAATACTATAAGATTCTATAAGAAAATACATATAGTACTATAAATACTATGAAATGCTTTAATAAAATTCTGTACAATAAGTATAGTACTATAAATACTATAACATTTAATAAAAATCTGTACTGTAAATATAGTACTATACAGTTCTGTAGGAAAATACTACACTCTAAATGTTGTAGTAAACTATAAAAACTTTAAGTATAGCACAATAAATACTGTAACATTTTATTGGAAAATACTGTAAATATAGTACAATTAATACTCTAAAATTCTATAAAATCTATTATACTATAAGTATAATACTATAATTACGATCAAATTCCGTACAAAAGGCTATACTGTGAGTGTAGTACAAGTAATACTCTAAAATTCTATAATAAAATACTATAAGTATATTACTGTAAATAGTAGGAAAATAATATATTACAATATAGTAGTATAAATAATATAAAGTTCTGTCAGAAAATACTGTCCTATAAGTATGGTACTCTAAATACTATAAAACTCTATAGGAAAATACTATTCTTTAGGTATAGTACTAAAAATACAATAACGTTCTACTACAAAGAAAGAAAATGATATAAGTATAAAACTATAAACACAATACAATTCTCTATGAAAATACTATAGTATATCTATAAATAATCTAAAAGTAATACTATAAATGCTATAAAATTCTAAGAAATTCTGTGAAGATGCTTGAAAAATGATGAAAAATAATGAAATAAAAAGATTCTAAACATAAAAAGGTCTATAAAGACCAGTACTTAACTTACTTAACATTTTATTTTACCATAATAGCAAATTTCTCTGTGGTTTCTCTTTAATTTACATTTGCTTTGTCTTTTTCTACTGACACACGAATGCAAAAGACATAAAATAAACATCTAAGAGAAAAATGTATGTAAAATTTACTCAGTTAAGGGTTCTTGTCTTCCTAATGAAGTTCTACATGAAACCCTCTCTGTTAGCGAATCCCACTGTTGTAGGGCTCTACATACTGTAGAACCTGGAACTTGTGTAAAAACTGTAAGCAGCATATACCTTGTATATTATTTATATCCCAGTTGTCTCAATATATTTATAATTGCTCATATTGTGTGTAGAACCCTGGGTATGCGGGTCGTCAGGAACTCCCAGAGAACCTGAAGATCAACTTCCGCTCAGTAGCCATGATGGTTCCTGATCGGCAGATCATCATCCGGGTGAAACTGGCCAGCTGTGGCTTTATCGACAACATCGAGCTGGCCAGGAAGTTCTTCACCCTGTATAAACTGTGTGAGGAGCAGCTCTCCAAACAGGTACCAAAGTCCATTTTCTTATGAAATATTCCCGGTAGCTTCCATAACGAAACCATAATACGATGACAATACGTTTGCTTTGAGGTTATCATATCTTAAACATTGTTTTCTCCTTGATCTCTCAGGTTCACTACGACTTTGGTCTGAGGAACATTCTGTCTGTCCTGCGCACTCTGGGCGCGGCCAAGCGCGCCAACCCCAGCGACACCGAGTCCACCATCGTCATGAGGGTGCTGCGGGATATGAACCTGTCCAAACTAGTAAGAACATCGACTCCGTCCTGTACAATCATCGTAAAGCAATAATTTCTACAAAAGGAGCTAGTTAGCTAAGTAAAATCTTAGTAAAGATGTTCAAAGAAGTTGAATCATTCATGCTTGTAATATTAGCATTAATTAAAGACAAAGAAATGCCTGGTTTTTTATTTTAAAAAAGGCCTTTTTTATTTTAGAATTTGTAGGGACACTGAGAAGATGAGTTTTCTCAAAAACACATAAAAAAATTAGGAACCATTCATGACTGGTAATATTAGCATTAATCATTAGTACGTCATTACGTTCACATCTTTTGAGTCAAAAGAAAAAAACCTATTTTTGAGGCAAAAGAAATGTTAAAAATAATTTTTTGGTACTTTTAGCATTTGTTCAGATGCAAAAAACACACTTAATATTCATAGTTAGCTTTCATGATTCGCAATATTAGCATTACGTGTGAAGGTAAAGGCACTTCGCTAAAAGCCAGAGTAAAGACATCTTTCATGATTGGTAATTTTAGCATTAACTTTTAGCAATGATAGCAGTTTCTTAGTTAACTGTTTCTAAATAAAGTTAAAAGTTAAAAATAAACAAATAAATAAATGAAAATAAAGAAATAAATATTCACAGCAAGCTTGTGTGATTAGTAATATTAGCACTTAGCTAAAAGCCAGAGTGAAGCTGAGTTTTTGGCTGGACTTAAAAAAGTTTCTAAGAATTTTACTACCAAAAACACTAACAAAAAAAAATTTGAACCTTGATTGTTAATATTAATATTAATTATTAGCACTGATAGCATTGTCACAGAGAGGATCGACTTTCTTAATGTTCTCACAGCTAGCTTTGATGATTAGCAATGTTAGCGTTCATTGTGAAGGTGAAAGTGCTTAGCTAAAACAAAAAGCTAGAGGAAAGATCAGTTTTTGTCTGGCCTAAACAATAAAAATAAAAATTAGGTTTCTGAGAATTTCTAACACAAAAAAATTTTCAAACCTTTCATTTTAGCATTAATTATATTAATTATTAGCAAGGATAGAATTTTGGTATGGCTTTCAGCACCACTTCCCAGTTCATTTTCACCTTTTGTTTATTTTCCATACCAATGTTAAAAATGAAAAGCTGTCTGTATGTGTGTATCATTTTTAGAAATGTTGCTTCAAAATGCTAAATATTCACAGCTAGCTTTCAAGATTAGCATGCTTTGTTAGGAAAACTAGCATTTTAAGGTTATCCCTTGGTATAACCTTATGTCTATGTTTTTTTTGTCATTCTGCCACCAGATTGATGAAGATGAGCCGCTTTTTCTGAGCCTGATTGAAGACCTTTTCCCCGGAATACAACTGGACAAGGCGGGATACCCTCAGCTGGAATCGGCCATAGATAAACAGGTGTGAAAAATGTCAGAAAAATTTATTGTGGTATGAACGCCAATCCTCACGCTAGAAACGCAAGCGCACACTCGTTCTCAGATGGGGTGCGTTACAGAAGCGAGTACACGGGAAAGCAGAGAGCCTGATAGAAACCCACAAAGACATGAGGAGAACATGTGCAACTCCACACAAGGCTTAGAGTCAAACCCTGGAGCTGTGAGGCGATTGAATTTTTAAAATTGTGTTAGTTTGTCGTAACTGATTTGTGTGTGTGTGTGTGTGTGTGTGCGCAGGTCACAGAGGCTGGTCTTATTAATCACCCTCCCTGGAGGCTAAAAGTGATCCAGCTGTTTGAGACACAGCTCGTGCGTCATGGCATGATGGCATTGGGTCCGAGCGGAGCAGGAAAAACCACATGCATCCACACACTCATGAAAGCCATGACGGGTAAGAAAACACACACACACACACACACATCTAATCTGATATACAGAATCACATGTAGCCCACCACCTATACCCTGAGGCATACACTGTATATGTGTGTGTGTGTGTATGTGTGTGTGTGTGTTCAGATTGCGGTCAGCCTCACAGAGAGATGAGGATGAACCCGAAAGCCATTACGGCGGCGCAGATGTTCGGCCGACTCGACGTTGCCACAAACGACTGGACTGACGGCATTTTCTCCACCCTCTGGAGAAAGACACTGAAAGCCAAAAAAGGTGCTCTTTTCTTTTTTTCTTTTTCTTTTTTTTACGCATGTGCTAATTACAATATGTGCAGCATTTTTAAAGAGCTACAAATTTTGCGGAACGTTATATCGTGTCTTTGTAATGTCCACTCCCATCCGTCTTTATGCACTCATTTTGTTTAATGTTTTTCTTAATTTTTTTACATCACGTGGTCAGTGTTGAGGTTCCCTGTAAGGATTCAGTGTGAAAAAGAACTGCGTGATGAGAAGTCTGAAAAAACTCAAACGATCGCTGGAGCTTCAGACAGAATTAGAAATTAGCAAAGAAGCAGCCACCGAGAGACCGCGCTTCTCGTATGATCGGATCACGTCTTTAATCAGACAGAAGCTCGAGTCGGAGTTCAGCCTGAGGGCGAAACGTAATCAAACATACGCAACTGTGTTATGCAGCTTTGTAGTGAGGACGCACACTCGTTAGCGCTGTCATGATACACGTGCTTCTGAAAACAACCCTGAATAATAAACAGAGAGCAGACGCAACAACAGTGAATAAAACAACCGAAACAACCTAAACAACAACGAGACAAAACAAAATAATGTATATCATTATGAAATCTGTTTTTCTGCCCAGTTTCTCTTGTCCAGCTCTGCCTTAATGATCTGTCTTTCCCTCTATTGTCCAGCCCTTACTCTTACTAATCTTACTAATCTCTCTCTCTGTTAGTCTTCAAGTCCTGTCTCACCGATGCCTTTCTATTTATCGTCCAACCCTGTCTCAGCACTGTCTACATCAATCTTTTCTTTTTTTATTGATCTCTCAATTTGGAACTCACCACTCCATGTCCTCTTCGTTCCCTTTTGTCTCAGGTGAACATGTCTGGATTGTATTGGATGGCCCCGTCGATGCCATTTGGATCGAGAACCTGAATTCGGTGCTGGATGACAACCGCACGCTGACGCTGGCCAACGGCGACCGCATCCCCATGGCACCCAACTGCAAGATCGTTTTCGAGCCGCACAACATCGACAACGCTTCACCTGCCACCGTGTCGCGCAATGGCATGGTGTTCATGAGCTCCTCTGTCCTTGGCTGGAGCCCCATCCTTGAGGTGAGGGCCAAACATTCAATAATAATTCTAAAATTCAAATTCAAATTTTATTTGTCACATGCATAACCATACACAGTACGACTTGCGGTAAATTGCTTTATTCAACTGTTCTGACATAAAATAGGAGAATATAGAAAAATATTAAATATAAAGAAAAATATATACATAAAAAACATACAGTATATATACACCGATCAGCCATAACATTATGACCACCGACAGGTGAAGTGAATAATATTGATTATCTCGTTACAATAGCACCTGTCAAGCATTGAGATATATTAGGCAGCAAGTGACCAGTTGGTTCTCGAAGTTGATATGTTGGAAACAGGAAAAATGGGCAAGCGTAAGGATTAGAGAGACTTTGACAACGGCCAAATTGTGATGGCTAGACGACTGGGTCAGAGCATCTTTAAAACGGCAGGCCTTGTGGGGTGTTCCCGGTATGCAGTGGTTAGTACCTATCAAAAGTGGTCCAAGGAAGGACAACCGGTGAACTAGCGACAGGGTCATGGGCGCCCAAGGCTCACTGATGCGTGTGGGGAGTGAAGGCTAGTCTGTCTGGTCTGATCCCACAGAAGAGCTATTGTATCACAAATTGCTGAAAAGTTAATGCTGGCTATGATAGAAAGGTGTCAGAACACACAGTGCATCGCAGCTTGCTGTGTATGGGGCTGTGTAGCCACAGGCCTGTCAGAGTGCTCATGCTGACCTCTGTCCACTGCCAAAAGTGCCTACAATGGACAGGTGAGCATCAGAACTGGACCACGGAGCAATGGAAGAAGGTGGCCTGGTCCGATAAATCACATTTTCTTTTACTTCATGTGGAAGGCCGGGTGCGTGTGCATCGTTTACCTGGGGAAGACAGGGCACAAGCATGCACTATGGGAAGAACGCAAGCTGGTGGAGGCACTGTGATGCTCTGGGCAATGTTCTGCTGGGAAACTTTGGGTCCTGGCATTCATGTGGATGCTATTTTGACACATACCACCTACCTAAACATTGTTGCAGACCAGATACACCCCTTCATGGCAGCGGTATTCCCTAATGGAAGTGACCTCTTTCAGCAGGATAATGCGCCCTGCCACACTGTAAAAATTGTTCAGGAATGGTTCGAGGAACATGACAAAGAGTTCAAGGTGTTGACTTGGCCTCCAGATTCCCCAGATCTCAATCCAATCGAACATCTGTGGGGTGTGCTGGCCATCAAGTCCGATCCATGGAGGCCCCACCT
>CM040454.1:10414783-10447069 GCA_022758105.1 Pangasianodon gigas | reverse complement strand
GAACGATTCTTAGTCCGTGGTGATGTACTGGTTGTCTGTTCTATTATACCACAGCAACAAACCAAGAGTATAAAAGCCTATACTAGTATAGCAGTACAGCATATACTAAAAAAAAAAAAATAATAATAATAATAATTTTACTAACAGCTCTAAATTATTCATGTGTGCAGGGATGGCTGAGGAAGCGCTCTCCGCAGGAGGCCGAAGTGCTACGTGAGCTCTTTTCCGGATCTTTCCCTGAGCTCTATCGCTTCAGTGTGCAGTGTCTGGATTATAAGATGGACATGCTGGAGGCCTTCATCATCATGCAGTGCATTAACGTGCTGCAAGGCCTCTTGCAGGTGCCCAAGGTATCCCAAACATAGACAGTTACATGCAAAAGTTTTTACACCCCTACTCTGAAATCTTGCCATTTTAGTGTTTAGTAATTTAAAGTCATTCAAGTCAATTGAATTAACTAGAGCACGTCAATGGGGGTGTTCTGTTTTGTCAATAAACTGTAAGATAGATGCCCATATTTCATTATTTCAAGCTGAGAACCCCAAAAAAGTGGATGCAAACTTATATATATTCTTCTTTTCATACTGTATATACATATAATTCTAATGAAATATGCACTTGTGTACTTGGGCAAGGTTCTAACACTACTATCAGTACCCATAATATATTAAAAAAAAACATATCATGATGTCATTTACAATGAAAATGCTTACATAGCATCATCTTTCATATTCCCTGTTTTGTTTGAAACCCTCTCTTTCATTTTTCCCAGCATCCTCTTCTCCTTTTTGTCAGAAACTCATGAATACAGTCTGGAACAAAATGCCACAGGTTGTCTTTTGTATTGTCAATGAAAAAGTAGTTTCTTTCTGAGGTACAAATCATAAATTTGCTCCCCTTGGGCTCTAATGGGAATGAGCGGAAGGTCTATTATATCCTGCAGCTCGGCAGAATCGAGTCTGTCACCTCTGGTTGCACCTCCTGGGTTTTCACATAATGCCGTGATGCATTTGCGTCAGTGTTAACGGCGAATGAAAATACAGAATAATCAGAATAATCCAAAGATGTGGTTGCTTGAGGTTTTATGAACAGACTTTGTTTTAAAACTTGAACAACTTACTAAGTCATTACTATATATTAGTATATTAGTTACTAATATATTAGTTACTTAGTAACTAATATAATATTAACTTACATGATATCAAAGATGTTTAGTTTTGTTTCTTGCAATGTTACTGAGAAACATTAAGAAAATTAATGTCCTGTCACTAAACAGAGTTAGTGTTTCCACCACAAAGTGGATTATTTTCCAATAACAACATGTCTCAAAGTGTTTTATTCCTCTTATACTACAGTAATGTACTAGCTACTTACCATATACTTACTTTTCAAGTGCAATCTAGTTACCATACTGTAAAATAAAGTGCTACCACAATTTTTAATTAATTATTAATTAAGAACAGCACATAGTACTTTTTATCCATTTATCATTACATTTAATGTTGTGGAGCATCTGCGAAACTAGTTAGTTCCTGTCATCACATGCATTATAACAGCTAGAAACAGTTATTTCCTCACCAGCATCTCATTTTCTCTCACATGAAGTTAAAAAGCCGGAGATAATAAAGTTATTTAAAATGCATTTTGTCGTGTTACCAAGAAACCAGAAAGCATAAAGGCTTTCCTGTGTCTGAAAACTTAAGATTACATATTTAACTCTGACTGCTACAAAGAAGTGACAATGGAGACTCCTTCGAAAAATGTTCAGTAAACCTTTCCTTACAGAAAACTTCACCATATTAAATATTTTATTTTAAAAGAAAATAAAAATCTGTTCATTATTAGATTTAAATTATGTGGTGTGTACACCATACAAATCCTACAAATAAATATATCAAAAAACATTGATGTCAATTCACGTATACCCGTTGCTTGGTTAGATTTTGGTGTATTTAAATTGAAGTCATTTTCAACAAAATTGCTAATAATATAGGGTGTTCAAAAATTTGTGACTGGCAGTATAAGTCTCAGTGACATTAGCTCTTTCTGTGTGTGTGTGTGTGTGTGTGTGTGTGTAGGAGCAGGGCGGCGAGGTTACGCGTGAGCACATGGAGCGTCTGTACGTCTTTGCCCTCATGTGGAGTGTTGGTGCCCTCCTGGAGCTGGACGATCGGCGGAAGATGGAGAGCTGGCTGCGTCGCCATGACAGCATTCGTCTGGACCTGCCGGACGTGTCGTCCCGCGGCGAGGACACCATGTTCGACTACCATGTCACATCCGATGGTCCGTGCCTTAAAATAAACACGATTACACACACTCTTTCTCTCACTGTCTCCTTATTATTCAGTCCATTTAGTCACTCAGCATCCTTCAGCGTTCACTGTATTGAAGTGATATTATAGTGTATCTCCTCGTCACACTCTTGAATTTAAATCCGTGTTATAAATAAAAATATATTTTAAAAGCTTTTTCTCACACGGCATGCTATGCACATACTCGTGCACATGCTCGGCTGATTACCTCAACACGTTAACAGCCTGATAAATCGTCATATATCCCTTCATATTTCCCTTCATATGTCACATAGATTCAAGAATTTCTGCCTTGTTTTCCACCCAGAAACACTGTTTACCCCAAATCATGCGTGGGGTATAATTTTGTCAGCGTAAATGTAAGTAAGGAATACAACAGGATGTGTGTTTTATTGTTGTGTTTTATTCTTTACATAATTTATAACAAAATATAAATTGTATATACTCACCGGCCACTTTATTAGGATAAAGTATGCCTACTCATTCATGCAATTATCCAATCTGCCAATCAAGCAGCATGTAGGCAGCAGCACAATGTGAAAAATCCTGCAAATACAGGTCAAGAGCTTCTGTTAATATTCACACCAAACATCAGAATTTGATTGATCGTGGCATGGTTGTTGGTGCCAGATAGGCCGGTTTGGGTATTAATTCAGAAACTGCTGAATTAGTGAGTAGCATTTCTCCCAATGACAGAGGTCAGAGGAAATTTTATGAAATTTTATGTGAGGAAAGAAAGGCAACAATTCAAAAGTAAAGAGAGGATCCTAGTAAAAAAGTAGAGAGAGGCCAGACTGGTTTGAGCTGACGGAAAGGCTACGGTAACTCAAATAACCACTCTTTACAATCGCGGTGAGCAGAAAAGCATCTAAGAATGCTTCCCTTTAAAGGATCCTCTCTCTACTTTTGAATTGTTGCCTTTCTTTCCTCACATAAAATTTCATTCTGGTCATATCTCAGGCTAGTCTTGTGGTTTCTAAGCTTTGATCCATTCCTTTCTATGCCTGCTCTTGGATAATCCCCACCCCACACATACAGCCAAATTGTACAAATGGCACATTTTGGGTCAGCCAACAACTCTTTCCTGGAATCACTGTTGGAGTGTTGACTTGGTTTGAGTTTGCTTGTTCTTTGTTTCACTCGTTTGCTCTTTGGCAAGTTTAATTGTAAAAATCAGACAAGGGCACTGTCTTGCAAATACAGTGCTGGACTGGCTACACCTTCCCTCATGATCCGTTGTTAATTGGTAGGCGCTGTTTGCGAATTTACTGATTGGTAGGTGGCGGGGGGCAGTCAGGGTATTGGGAGTAAGACTTTGGCATACTAACAGCTTTTATTTCATTAAACCAGTATTGCTATTGCATGATGGTCATACTCGTATCCCCCTCTTTATATTCCCTCAAAGTAGTATCTCTACCATATCACTTTATTCCATCATACTAATGTCTCCATTTATCATAATATTTTGTCATATCAGTATTTCCATCTTAACAAGATATTCTGTCATACCAGTATCTCTATCTTGCTAAGGTATACCATCATACCAGCAACTGTACCTCTCACAGTATTCCCTTTTACTGCGATCTTTATAGTACGCTATACTGTCATACCAGTACCTACATCCTGTCATGGTATTTAGTCATACCAGTATCTATCTCCATTATACCAGTGTCTCTACAATATCACAGTATCTCATCAAAATGGTGTATTGTTTCACAGGTACTTGTAATAATTCAGTTTTAGCTCATGAATTGAGGTCAAAGCTTTATTCCACTGGTTTGTGTTTTTAGGCCAGTGGGTCCACTGGAGCTCTAGTGTAGAGGAGTACATCTATCCACCAGACTCAACGCCAGATTATGGCTCCATCCTGGTGCCCAACGTGGACAACGTGCGCACAGACTTCCTTATTCACACCATCAGCAAGCAGGGCAAGGTGAGAGAAGCTTAACAAGGCTTTTAAATCATGATGCATGGCCTATTTCCATCAACAGTGTTTCCATCAATATTATTAATCAAGATGATGATATGATAGATTTTGAGTATATTAAAATCCATTTTAAAACAAATTGCTATAAAATCTGAACTTTTCACTTTTTCTTCCCCCTGTTCATGTCTTCTAGGCCGTGCTCTTGATTGGAGAACAGGGTACTGCTAAGACCGTCATCATTAAACGCTTCTTGTCCAAATATGACCCAGAATCACACATCACTAAGAACCTCAACTTCTCTTCAGCTACCACTCCGCTTATGTTCCAGGTTCTTGCTCTTTTTTGCTCTCCTCTGTTTATGTTCACCTAATTCATGAGATATTAGGTAAAGGTTTAAACCACAAATGCTAGACATGATCACAAATTAATTGCATTTCTAGAAAAAAAAACATTAAGTACCCGGTAATACCTATTACCCAGACAATTAGAAAAATAATTATTGCATTATGCCTAATATATATATTGATTACTCCTTGGCCCCAGGTGTTGGGATTGATTTTAATGGAATTTTGATTGGATTTCTGTGGGATTTTAATTGGTTATTTATGGGTTTCCAGCGCTCTGTGGAGAGCTACCTAGACAAGCGGATGGGTACCACATATGGTCCACCAGCAGGCAAGAAGATGTCCATCTTTATTGATGACATCAACATGCCCATCATCAATGAGTGGGGAGACCAGGTATGCTATGGTATACTTCAATGAAAACGTCACATAGCATTCAAATATCTCAGAATTTTCACGGATGGAACAGTACATAAGGCAGTTTTTAAATTCATTAGTTTATTCTAAAATCTAATTCAGGAGGTCCGTCCTTATGTGCAGCAGTTTTGCAACAAATTACGACAAAAACATCAGTCACGGTTGTACTTCTTCTCTATAGCAGTAGAAACAACAGAAGAAAATATCTACAAATTGACAATTTTCTACTACCTAGGTTCTTTATAGATGAGTGTGTTTTTATTTGATAGACAAGCCTGTACTGGTACTAAGATATACTGGTACAGCAGGTATAAATTACAGTCTGTAGCGGCAAATAATCCGTAAGGCATGACTTGATAATCATAGTGTCTTTTAATAGTTATAATGATGTCTTTTATTCATTCCCCTCCCTTCAAACTGGCACTTCAGAGATTTAACCTACTACATCTGGTGGTGCCACTCACCTGTTAGATGGCTGCTGGGAAAATATATACATGCTGGAGCCATACAAAAATGACGACAGAAGTGGCAGATATGGCATATCTTATAAAACGCTGCTTTAGGGATTTCTCAAGCAGGGAAATAAGAATATACCATACACTTTCTCCTTCTCTAAAGGTCACGAATGAGATTGTACGCCAGATGATGGAGCAGAGGGGCTTCTATAACCTGGAGAAACCTGGCGAGTTCACCAATGTGGTGGACATCCAGTTCCTGGCAGCCATGATTCACCCGGGTGGAGGACGCAATGACATTCCCCAGAGGCTCAAGAGGCAGTTCTCGATCTTTAACTGCACTTTACCCTCCAACGCCTCTATCGACAAGATCTTCGGTCAGTATAAACAAGCTTTCATTCAGTATCGCAGTGAAATAATAGATTTGCGGAGTAGGAGTGTGAGAATAAGAGCTTGCCTTTTAGCTACCACTAGGGATAGGATGGCCGAGAGCAACTCAGGAACATAACATAAATTATGAAATGATAGGATGAAAACACATTCTATTTTAAACTGAGGATAATCCTAAATGCTCTTGTGTAGCTATTGTGTAGATGTTGCTAATATTGTGTAATATATTTACTTTTTTTGGGCTTAGTTCCTCACACCATAACACTGTAACACAATGTTCATCTTGCTGTTACTAATTTACTACTTTGTTATATAGAAATATGGGAACAGGGAAGCCTTGGGATGCTCAAAAGCGGCTTGAAATTGAACTACGTATTGGCAAGACTTTACAGAGATACATAATTTACAGTAGACTATATGTCAGTGTCCCTAATAAGGCCAAATCGAGAGACAGGTGAGGGAGATAATGGGTTGGCAGTGACAGGTAATAGCTAATAAAAAGGGGCCCAAGTGAACGGGCTCGGGATGATTCAGTGATTACAATGACGTAGTGGTATAATTTTATCCAGCTAATTAAATAAAATTTGTTCGTGGTTTCTATAAAGACTTATTGAATATCTCAGTTTCAGAATTTAAAAGGTTTCATATCTTGTCCTTGTTGCTGCAAAGTCACACAGTGCACAGTGCCATAATTACATATTGATTGGTGCTCACTGTTCTGCATGTTTATTCTCCTGGCCTTGAACTTGGATCATTATATTGAAGGCCTTCATCTTAGGTTATCTTTTAGAAATTGATTTTCAGCCATGATCCCACAGCCCCTCAACTTCCACCCTTCCATAGATCCATTCTGGTTGCTTCGAGTCCCATTTAATGATTTATGAATGCTTTCATCATTTTGGAAAATAAAAGCAGGACTGTATCAGACAGTGTCACAGTAGCTGTTCAACTGTCTTTTTTTCTATAACCAAACACAGGATTATACAATCTCTTTTTCTGCAAGGCATTGAGACATTGGTGTTACAGATAGGTTTAAGAAAACAGCAGACAAAACAACATTCTGAATACCGTATAATGTCTAAAGAGGTTCCGATCTTGGATCATGCTTTCATGCACAACTTTTGAAAGCTCCTTTATATACTTAAGCTTGTGCATGTAACTGCTCTCTTCAAGTCATTGATTATTTTCGGTATGGTTAAATCCAGAGACTGAGATGCTTTTATGATTGATTTTATGCCTCACAGCCATTTCTGTGATGATTTCAAAGTTGTTTTTACTTCAGACTTTTAAAACCTTTTATTATAGCACTGATTGTGCTTAATGGTATTTTTAACTCTCTATGTTTTCCTTCATATCGATTTCCTGTTTTATGTAGGTAATCAAATATCTGTCAGTTTTGTTTTGAATACTCTTTTTTGTTTGGTGGTTGATGACAAAAGGATTTTAAACGTGTGTAGAGCCCCGGTGTGTGAGGGCGTGGAGTAAGACTTGGGACAGGCAGAATTTTATCTGAGCTCCAGGCTCGTGTTTATTCAGTCCACGCTTTTCTGCACACTTTCAAAACTCAGCAAAGAACAACACAAAGACAGGAAACGGGTCAGTCCTGGACTCGCAGCTTTCGTTCCGTCAGGTTCAAGTTCACACTTTTTGGCATGTGTGTGTGTGCGTGTCTCGCCAGCTCTGCCAAGCGGTCTCACACTCTGTCTGTCTCTCTCGCGGTTTATGAGAGTTACTGAAAGCACAAAGAGGCACAAATAAGTAAACTGGTGGTAATAAGACACAGGTGAGAATCATCACGTGTAACTTTCTGGTTCAACCCGCCTCCTCTCTGTCCACAGCTGACGCTCGACCACGCCCACGCCACCACAGTATGAAACCCCATATTTATAGCTTGTGGATGTAGGAAATTGTTAATGGCAACAAATCCATAATCTTTGTCAAAAACAGGCAAGAACTAGGAAATACAATGAAACAGGAGTCCGAAAAACAGGGCTTGGACTAAAATTAACTGATTACATGATAAGAATTCACAACAATACATGATACAGCTGGGAATACATATACGAACTGATCAAGGACTAACACTGAACAGGTGATCACAATTAGGTAACAAAACAAAGACAGGACAGAGGTGGAGACAGGATTAAAACAGAAACAAACTAAACAAAAGCAGATGGGGAACTCAAAACAAAACACATGATGCGAAGAGGGATTTCTAACAGATTGTTTGTTTGCATTTATTTAAAATATTTGTGAAGGGCATCAGTAATTTTCACATCTTTAAGAGGAAATCTTATTATTTTGAAAAAGATGTCTTAGTAGAGGACCTGAAAGTATCTTTTTTCCTACAAAGCTGTACACAAATGACAGTCAAAACAAACCAAACGGAAGTATACAAAGCAATGTAGAGTAGTGTAGTAGTGACAAGGGCAAAGTGATCCAATCAGGAGCTATGCAACAGTCTCAATATGTGCTTAAACATGCAGTCTACACCAACAACATTTATTTAATAAGGGGTTTTAGCTACTCATTTAGCAAACACGCTATGACATAATTAACTACTGAAACCTTTCTAAAGGTTATTCATAATTATGAATTGATTATAGGTAGCTTGCTGGCAGTAATAAAAAAAACTTAAGTTTAGCATTTACAACAATTTTCTCACAATTTTGGTTCTTTCTGTTTTAAACAGGAGTGATCGGTACGGGTCACTTCTGCTCCGGTCGTGGTTTCTCCGAGGCTGTGAGGGATGCCGTTGTGCATCTCGTACCCCTGACCCGTCGCCTCTGGCAGACCACCAAGCTGAAGATGCTGCCCACGCCGGCCAACTTTCATTACATCTTCAACCTACGTGACCTTTCCCGCATCTGGCAGGGCATGCTGAATGTCACGGCAGATGTGGTCCATTCACCTAATGTAATGTCTGACACCAAGCATTGTTTACACGTTTACACGGTGATAAACCCTGAATCATTATACAGAATTTTGTCCCTACTTCTTTTCTAGTAACTAGTATTTTTAAAAATTTAATCTTCTTTAAATAGGAAAATGAAACGATAAGCAAACCTTTAGATATATTACAATTTCACAAGTATTTCTCGGTTTAAAATAATAATTGGTTCTTGATAATCACTGATGAAAAATAGCTTCAAAGAGACAATACGCTTAACATCAAGGCATTTAAGCTGATGCAAATGGAAAGCGTGAACAATGCCAATGTCTTTCCACAAAAACCTTATCTCTAAATGTAAACTCCAACAGTTAAATTGGTGAAATGCATGATAGATTAAATTTACAGATTATTGACAGTTTATTTTGCCCAAATCCAGTTGCCTGTTTTGATGGATGATGAAGTAAGGATTCTGGCTTTTAACAGAAAAATATTAAAAGACAGATAACCCAGAGTAAAGCCGCAATGTGGGATGGGATAGGATGGAATGGGATGGCATTTTTTATAGCACTTATGGGATAGGATAGAATAGATTAGGACAGACCAGGATAGGATGATATAGGATGGAATGGGATAGGATAGAATAGGATAGGATAGGACAGAATAGGATAAGATGAAATTTCTATAGAATATATTTCTATAGAACCAGTCATTGGTGCCTTAACCCGCAGTGAGCAGGCCTGGGTGCAGTGGCAAGGGCAACTCCCTAGGATGAAGCTAAAAAATGAGAAACCTTGGGAAAAGCCATGACTCCTCTGCCTGGCACTAGAAATAAGAAAAACAGGATAGTATATGACAGGATTGGATGGGATGGGATGGGATGATATGAAATAGAATATATTGGGATAGATAGGCTCTGATCAGATAGGATAGGGGATGAATGTATTGGGATAGGATAGCATCGGATATGATCAGATAGGATGGGGTAGGTTAGTATGGGATAGAATGGGATTTATATAGAAAAAACAGCTATGCAATCATCAGTCCTTAACCCCCAGTGAGCAAGCCAAGGGCCAGGGGCAAGGACAACTCCTTAAGAGGGAGATAATAAGAAAGCTTTGGAAAAGCCACGACTCAGAAGGGGGAACCCATCCTTCTCTGTCTGGCACTAGAAATAAGATAAGATGGAGCAGGACAAGACAGAATGGTATTTCTCTAGAAAAATCAGCCATACAATCATCACTACTTTAGTTCTCAGTGAGCAAGCCTAGGGCCAGTGGCAAGGGCAACACCCTAAGATAGAGGTAATGGGAAACTTTTGGAAAAGCATTGGATGGCACTGGACATAAAGTACACATTATCATGAAGCATTATCGCCAGGTTTAGCTTTTGTCATTGACCAGTGATTCACTCTCCATCCTGAAGGTCCTCCTGCGTCTATGGAAGCATGAGTGTAAACGTGTAATTGCCGACCGCTTCACGAGCCCCGATGATGTGGCCTGGTTTGACCGGACACTGGCTGACCTGGCACAACAAGAGCTGGGTGTTGACGCCCGCGTGGATGTGGAAGCTGGACAGGACGCCTACTTTGTGGACTTTCTCCGGGATGCACCTGAGGCAACAGGTACCACCGGAACTAAACATAACCCTGTCAGAATCATTTTGCTGGAAACAAATGTGTTCCCCAATCTAGTGAAGATCTTAACATTCTGCTTTTTATGTCTTTCTGTTCTAAAGAAGCTCTTGAGAATGCTAGCTTTAGTTAGATGGTTTAAATTATGATGGATTGTGTGTGAGCAGGGGAGGAACCAGAGGGAACCAACTTCGACATGCCTAAAGTGTACGAGCCCATCGTTTCCTTTAGTGATTTGTGCGAGAGACTGAACATGTTCCTGGACTTGTACAACGAGAGCATTCGAGGAGCTGGCATGGACCTGGTGTTCTTCACTGATGCCATGGTCCACCTAGTCAAGGTATACGGAATCACCACGGTCTTGTAAATCTTGTAAAACTAACTCAAAAACGGCATGTCTGTGCTTGTTCTAATATAGTATTGTTTCTATAGTAGCAGCTAATTCATACTGACTTTCACATAATCTACGACTACCACCCAATCATTGATTATTTTCTTATAACAGCACAAACAACCGCCCACCCCCAGAGTTTTATTCTTTGCGTAAAAGTTATTTAAATGCATTTAGCTCACCTGGAATGCAAAAATGTTGTGCAGCCCAGATTTTTTTGTGCCAATAAGCAACTATCCCACAGAATTGTTGGTTATGACTTGAATTTAAATCTCTCTCTGTCTCTTTCTCTCTCTTAGGTGTCTCGGATAATCCGGACCCCCCGCGGGAATGCCCTCCTAGTTGGCGTGGGCGGCTCAGGCAAGCAGAGTCTTACGAGACTGGCATCTTTCATCGCTGGCTACAAAACTTTTCAGATCACACTGACACGGTGAGACAGCCGTCGCACACACCTGCTCTATTATTAATCCTGTTTCCGTAGGTCGTTTAAATGATTTAGTACTTAAAAATGTCCACTGTAGGTTGGAAAGAATATTGGAAAAAATGAAAAAAAAAAAAATAGAAAGGAAATCAAAATAAATCTAAAGAAATAGATAACCTAGAAACACAGTAAATGGCATTTTTCTATATTTTAAATACAATGAAATGGAAAAAAGTAGAAAAGAAAAAATAGTTTATACAGTTAATTATAATTAATTATACCATTTAAAATGGTAGAAAAAATAACACCATTGCACCATTAATTTATTTAAACAGAATGAAATAATGCACAATAAATGTGAAAAAAGCGCAAAAAGTACAAATCACACTGTGGCAGCGGGGGAGTGGTTGAGCGTCGGCTGTGGATGATGGGGAGGCAGGTCGAACCGGCAGGTAACGCGTGATGATTCTCACCTGAGTGTAATCAGTGAGAGTTGATTTGTTTGTGCTTTGAGGGGCTCCTGGAGAAGCAGAGGGAGAGAGAGAAGGCACAGAGCTGTGTGTGTGCGTGCATGTGTGTGCTTATAAAATAAAACCTCTGAAAACCTCTGAAAAGCGAAAGGAAAAGAAAAAGAATAAAGCGCCTTTTGAGTTGTTCCAAGCCTGCCTCCAGCTTCCTCGTGCCCTGCCCGAACCTGGGAAGTGTTACACACACAAAGACGGAGTTTTAGATATCTCTAGTCTATATAGAACAAAAAATCTATTCAGAAATATGTAGAGACAGGAACATGACTCAGATAATGTCTAAATGAATTTAGAAAACAGACAGTATTTAGTTCAGTGTACAGAATATTCAGACAGATTTCAGTTTCATGCAGATTTTTTCATCAACAGAGCAAAAATGTGAAAAATGTGTATTTATGTTTAACACCTGATGATGTAAAAGAGTTGATGCTGCATGCAAATTTCAGTCATGTTCTCAAAGTGCTTCTTTTTGTTAATTAGGAATGTGGCCAATATTCCTGTTGAAGTGTGAGTGTGATAAAGAAATGTGTGTGTGTGAGTGTGTGTGTGTGTGTATCTCTTGGTATCGCTTGGGAGAAAACAGATGGCTTTCAGCTTGTTCCCTCCAAAACACAGACTGCTCACGATTCTCAGCAATCACGATGTCTCATCACATCATGTTCCAAAACACACACACACATGCGCACACACACACACACACACACACACACACACACAAAGGGTATGACTTGTGAAAAGATTTAAAAAACGAAATAAAAACTTTAATTTTAGGGAAAAAAGAAAAAAGAAAAAACTTACAATA
This sequence comes from Pangasianodon gigas, assembly GCA_022758105.1. NCBI lineage: Eukaryota > Metazoa > Chordata > Actinopteri > Siluriformes > Pangasiidae > Pangasianodon > Pangasianodon gigas. Next base: position 10,434,563 of record CM040454.1, on the reverse strand, counting down.
ACCTGGTTGCGTAAGTGTGCACACCCCTAAACTAATACATTGTTGAAGCACCTTATGATTATATTACTAAGAGTCTATCATCTTGACTTAGCAATATTTTCTCACTCTTTCGTGCAAAAACATTCTAGATCCATCAGATTGTAAGGGCATCTCCTGTGCACAGCCTGCTTCAGGTCACCCCACAGATTTTTAGTTGGAATCAGGTCTGGGTTCTGGCTAGGTCACTCTAAAACATTGATCTTCTTTTGGTTAAGCCATTCCTTTGTTGATTTGGATGTATGCTTTGGATCATTGTCGTGCTGAAAGGTGAAATTCCTTTTCATCTTCAGCTTACTAGCAGACATCTGAAGGTTTTGCACTATAATTGACTGGTATCTATAGCTATTCATGATTCTCTCCACCTTGATAAAAGCCCCAGTTCTGGCTGAAGTGAAGCAGCCCTAAAGCGTGATGCTGCCACCACCACGCTTCACCGTGGATAGGGTGTTCTTTTGGTTATGTGCTCTTTTTTTTGCACCAAACAATTTTGGAATTGGTCTCATCAGACCATAACACATTTTGCCACATGGTTTCGGGTTTAGTAGGGCTTGGATGTTTTTTGTGAGAAAGGGCTTCTTTCTAGCCACCCTACTCCATAGCCCAGATATGAAGACTACGAGAGATTGTTGTCACATGCAGAGTGTAATCAGTTCTTGTCAGATATTTCTGCAGGTCCTTTAATGTTGCCATTGGTCTCTTAGCAGCCTCCCTAGTTAGTTTTTGTCTTGTCCTTTTGTAAATTTTGGAGGGACCTCCTGTTGTTAGTAATTTCAATGCGGTGCTCCATTTTCTCCACTTGTTGATGATGGCCTTCACGGTGTTCCATGGTACATCTAATGTTTTGGAAATTCTTTTATACTCCTCTCCTGTTCGATTCCTTTCGACAGTGAGACCCAGTGCAGGCTTTGTCAGCTCTTTGTGGACCATGGCTTCAGCAGTCAGATGAAACCAAGAAGATGTCAGGAAAATCCTAGAGAAACATCTGATCTTTATTTGTGGTTAATCAGAATAAATTCTTTGATGACAGCTGAATGATAATTACTTTTGAACTTGAGATTGAATGTGATTGGTTCATTCTGAACACAGCCACTTCCCCAGTTGTCAAAGGGTGTGCATACTTACGTAACAAGGTTATTGTAATTTTTTTATTTTTCCTATTTTTTATACGTTGTAATTTCACATTGAGGGTGGGAAAAGTTCTGACATGATTTTTAATTTTTTTCATCACAAAAACTTTCCGTTTTAACAAAGATGTATAGACTTTATATATCCACTGTACACAGTAAAGGTTAAAAAAAATTCTGAAAAATTGAATTAAATTTTCAGTATGATAATGTTGAAAAAATATCAAAAAGAATACGGAGTAAATATTTAAAAAAGTAGGAAAACGGACAAAAAAATTGGCTTGCAGTAGATGTCAAATATGTGGGAGATGTGTGTGTTTACTACAGAAACAACGTAAAGGTAGAAAGATTGTTGATGTTGAAATAATGCTAAAAAATATAAAGTAAATATAAGTAAATATATTCATGAACAAAAATTCTGCTAAATGTAGAAGAAAAAAGAAATATTACACAGTAAATGGAAAACATATAAACTATTAAACACAAATTACACAGTAAATGTAGAATAAAAGTGAGTGTGCGTGGTGCACTGTGATGGACTGATGTCCCATCCAGGGTGTATTCCTGCCTCACACTCAGTGACCCAGTGATAGGCTCCAGATCCTTCATGATCCTGATTAGGAGGAATGCTTCCTGAAGATGAATGAATGAATGAATGAATGAATGGATGGATGAAATATGAAAAATAAAGTCTAAATGGTACACAATGAATGTAAAAAGGTATGATACTTCTTTTTTGCCATGTGCAGGTCATATAACACTCCTAACCTGATGGAGGATCTGAAGGCACTCTACAGGACGGCGGGGCAGCAGGGACGAGGCGTTACCTTTATCTTCACCGACAATGAGATTAAAGACGAGGCCTTCCTCGAGTACATGAACAATGTGCTCTCATCTGGCGAGGTCTCTCTCCCTCTCTCTCTCTGTCTCACACACACACACACAGGTTGCAACTTTGGTGTACACACACACAGTCATTAACTATGAGGTGATACGTGGTGACCCTGTTCTTAAACACATCATTCCAGACACACATAGTTTACCACACTTCACTCACACGTATTCACACACACATACTCATGACACTGGTGTAAGAGAAAGACAGAGAAAAAGACATAGGGAAAATATAACATTTAGAGTTGAAGAGAGAAGACAAACAGAGAAGTGATAGGTTGTGAGTTGAAGCCCCCAGAGAGTGATCTGTTTATTGTCTCACAACCCTGCCTGCATCAGCTGCTTTCCCTGAAGCCGTTATCATTAATCAGGCAATTAAACACTCAAAGAGGGAGAGCCACCTTCGATAGCAGTGCTCCTGCTGAGTAATATTAATGAACTGCGTTGGCATCTATTGATCATGCAGCTTTTTAACTTGTAACGTACAGCATTGGGCAAAAGTCAAGTTATTTTTATTTCATCATTTATCAAACACTAATATGATATGGTAATTAGATCATATTTTTATTCAAGTGTTATAAGCATTATTTAAACCAACCAGTTTAATTAAATGTTGATTTTTTTTTAATTATTATTTTACTGGGATGGACCAGCTCAGAGACCACACCCCTTTTACTAAGATTGACAGACACAAAGATCATGGCTTCTATTACTGGGACAGGCAGACCCAGAGGCCTTGCCTCCTCTGCTGAGAATAATAGACACTTTGGGTCACTGCTCTTTTATTGAGACTTATAGAGACCACCTAAGACCACCTATGACCACCTATAGAGTCCTTCACTATGATCAATAGAGGCCATGCCTCCCTCACTGAGTAACAAGCACTGAGGTGATGTTCCATGTCACATGTACTGGGACTGACAGACACAGGATTCACCTCTCCTTCACTTTCTTTACTGGGACTGACAGGCACAGACCCCACACCTCCTTTATGTCCTTTACTGGGACTGACCGGCACAGACCCCACACCTTCTTTACTTCCTTTACCGGGACTGACAGGCAGTCCCCATGCCTCCTTCATTTCCTTTACTGAGAATGACAGGCACAGACCACATGCCTCCTTCACTCCCTTACTGAGACCGAAAGGCACAGATGACCTGCCTCATTCACTTCCTTCAATGGGACTGAGAGGCACAGACCCCACACCTCCTACACTTTCTTCACTAGGACTGACAGGCACAGAGCCCATGACTCCTTCACTTCCTTTGCTGGGAATGACAAATAGACTGCACACCTCCTTTGCTACCATTATCTGGGACTGAAAGGCACAGACCCGATGCCTCCTTCATTTCCTTCACTGGGACTGGAAGACAGAGCCCATGCCTTCTTCACCTCCTTTACTGTCACTATCAGGCACAGATACCTTCACTTCTTTTACCGCAAATGCCAGACACAGACCACATGACTGTTTCACTTCCTTCAGTGAGCATGACAGGCACAAACCCCATGCCTCCTTCACTTCCTTTACTGGGAATGGCAGGCCCAGACACCTTCACTTGCTTTACTGGGACTGAGAGGTAGAGACCATATGCCTCCTTCACTTCCTTCACTCGGATTGAGAGGCACAGACCCCACACCTCCTTTACTTCTTCCACTACGACTGACAGGCACAGAGTCCATGACTCCTTCACTTCCTGGAACTGAGAGGCACACACCCCGTGCTTCCTTTACAGCCTTCTCTGGGACTGACAAGCACAGAGTCCTGCATGTGATTCCACTGTGTACATGATTAGTTCACTAAACTGACTCAGGAAACATGGTGTTCTCTGCAGGTATCCAACCTTTTTGCACGTGATGAGATTGATGAGATCCTCAGCGACCTAGTGCCAGTCATGAAACGAGAGTTTCCCCGGCGACCTCCCACCAACGAGAGCCTGCGTGACTTCTTTATGAGCCGTGTAAGGCAGAACCTGCATGTGGTGCTATGCTTTTCACCAGTGGGAGAAAAGTTCCGCAACAGAGCGTTAAAGTTTCCTGCCCTCATCTCAGGATGCACCATGGACTGGTTCAGCCGATGGCCTAAGGATGCCCTTGTTGCAGGTCTGCTAATATTTATATGTGCACACTGTTGCACTTAAGTGTTACACTACTTAAGCAGACATATGCCAATTTAACACATCTTTATGTGATAATACCTCATGGAATGGGCAGGGGCAGAGATACAGATGGGGTGGAGATGGAGGTAGAACCTGTGATGAGGTACACAGCAAGCAGAGATGGAAATAGGACTTACTGTAATTAAATGTGGACAGGGATGGGACATATAGGCATGGGGTGGAAAAGCATAAGGAACCTGTGGTGATGGAATGGGGACAGAGATACGGCCTGGGTGCATGGATGTGGATGGGGCCTGTTGGGATGGGGTGGAGATATTGATACAGTAGGCAGGTATGGATTGTGTCTACAGGGATAAGGTGGGGATGGTATGAGACCTGTGGTGGAGCAGGAATGGATGGGGGGCCAGGGGATGGAGTGGGGAACAGGATAGAGCCTACAAGAGTGGGGAAGGGAAGAAGATAAGATCTGCATGGATGTAGTGGAGAGACGGGGCCTTTGGAGTTGGGATGGGGATAATGTTGCTGTCTGCAGGAATGAGTTGGAGACAAAGAATAGGGATGGCCTACAGGGATGGATTTTGCATAACTGGTGTAATGTGAAAATGAGAAATGAAGTAGCCTGAACAACTCAGACCGGTTCTTGAAAATTGTGGAATTTAAAAAGGTAACCTAGGGTAAGCAATTGCCTGTTTGATCTGCACTCTTCAGCTTCCTTTAATTCACTCTTTATTACCAGGAAATGGTTTTTCATTTGTCTTAAATCTCCACTGTGAAGTGGGCAAATAGGGCTGTTGAGAATGTTGTGCAACTGGTCAGTTCTCAATTTATCCAAAGGCAGAAATTAATGACAATTATGAAGACCGGCACAGCAGTGAGCCTAAGGGGTGTCAATTCTAGATTGGGTTGATTGTTAGATAAATTGAGCCTTTTTTACCTGTATTTTCAGTTCTTGCTTTTTAGTTTCAAACTTTCTTTCTCTGAGTTCTCTTAATCCTTTCAGACTCACGTCTCACTCTAAGGAATATAACCCCAAACTGACACTAGTGTCTGCTTGAAGGAGTAAGAAAGAAGGCATGTGCTTTCCTTGGCAGTACAGTTTATGTACATTTACAATCAGTTTTTCTTTAGACTATTTACAAAGTTTACAATGCTTTCTGGCAAAATCCTAACCTGTCCCTCCAGGGTGTCATCTACTGTACCTAGTTTTGGTAAAGTAACCTAACAGCCTGCAAGACGCCAATGGGAAATGGGCAAAAATGAAAAAATTGTACTTTGACTACAGGTTTTGTATCATTTTTTTCAGTCTCCGAGCACTTTCTATCCACGTACGATATCGACTGCTCGCCGCAGGTGAAACAGGAAGTGGTGCAGTGCATGGGTTCCTTCCAAGATGGTGTAGCCGAAAAGTGTGTCGAGTATTTCCAGCGATATCGGCGCTCGACCCATGTCACGCCAAAGTCGTACCTCTCATTCATTCAGGGCTACAAGGGCATCTACAAAGAGAAGCATTCAGAAGTTCAGACCCTCGCTAACCGGTACACTCTTATTACCCTTAATGTACTAATGTTTATTAATAAAATGTTTTACAGTAGGGCACACACCTCCTAGTCAAGAAGTGTTTTTACATATAAACTGTAGATATAAGTTAGAGTCCTAGTACTGTTAACATTCTGTACATGGCAATGTAGGGTCACTTGGCTAGACTTTCCTTTCTATAAAAAATGGCTAAATTTTTCATGTCTAAATATCTAGAGATGACACCAATGGCAATGACTATGTCTGCAGAAATTGATGGACAGGATACCAGTAGGTATAAACAAATGAATCCGATCTGATCTTGTCGCCCTAGCTGGCTTGTTTAGACCAATTATCAGACATTATTTGCAGTTTGGTTAAGCAAGTAAGTCCAATCACTTGTATTGAAAAAGTGAATGTTGTAGCCAGAGCAAATTTCCGAATTATACGAGTAAAAAAAAAAAAATTAAAAAAAATCAAAAGAAAGGTGTGTGTTGCAGGATATTCAGAATTAAATAAAGTATTCTTGAATAATAATTATCAACTGAGTAAACGTGTTTGGGGACTACTGTATGTTAATGATTTACACTTGGTTTATGTCTTCTAGGTTAAATCTAGAACCCTTAAGTGTTCTTTGGTTTGAACTCTGGGGAAACCCTTAAAGGTTTTATGTAGAATTCTACAAGGTATTTTGCTGCCACAGTGGGTTCCATCTAAAACTTAAGCTAAGAACCCTAAACTATCCAAAGAACCCTTGAGGAAACTTTTTGCTTCAGCTTTATGAGACATACATTGTTTTGTGGAACAATAGTAAGACATTCCTAATAGGGTTTCATGAATTCTTTCTAGGATGAACACTGGCCTTCAGAAGCTGAAAGAAGCCTCTGAATCGGTTGCTGCTCTCAGCAAAGAGCTGGAGGTGAAGGAAAAGGAGCTGCAGATTGCCAACAAAAAGGCTGACATGGTATGAATGTGCAGGTTACTAAAGCTCTATCAAACAGTTGTATCCAAATGTTTACAAAAGGTCGACCAAGAACCTCCCAAGAACACACATTCATTCATTCATTCATTTATTCATTCTGGATAGAAATAGAGCAAAAAATTAAGGCATTTTAGGACACACACAAGGTTTGAGACACAGTCTTCAGAATCTCTTCTTCCACATCAGCACACTTACTTCAGTTCTGTTTAGATTAGTACCAAATTTCTGGCCAATTTTTAAACTAATGCTAATGTTACCCAGCTAAGGAGTTGCTTAGCAATTGTTACCTCTGTGGTAGTAGGCATTTGACTCTAAGACCTGGCTAACTATATGTTATGCTAACTAGTGTATATGTAAGGAATTACTAAGGAATTACTGAGAAATGCTGGAAAGCATGAGGTCCTCTGACCTGAAGACTTTCTTGTGTCTGAAAAGTTACTGACTGTTAAAAAGCGCTAACACTGGAGACTCCTTCTGTAAATGTTAAATAAATGTCTCCTTACAGAAAACTTCACCATGTCAGTGATTATTAATTTTAACTTTCTGAGCTTCTGACTTTGTTCAGAAGTAAACAGCTAACTTTAGCTACAGAGCTAGTTTTTTTTTTTTTTTTTGCAACTGTGAGCAACAGGCAAAACAGCGTGGCAAAGTATGGTTTTTCAAGTTTCACAAATTCATGGAGCTAGAGCTCACCTAAATACTGTCATGATTTGCCTATGACTTTATACTTAACCTAACCTCAGTAAACAAAAGGAATTATTTTGACTCTTTTTCTAATAAAAGTAGCAGTCAGATATTAATACTAGGTCTTTAGAGGTCCTGTGATTGTGTCTCCTTTAACAACTCTGTGCTTGAATTAGATTCTGGCTGCCTGTAAGCTGCTTTGGATAAAAGCGTCTGCCAAGGGAATAATTGTGAATGTGAATATTTTCCATATTTGTAAATTCATTGAGGGAAAAGCCTTGCTGTAGTTTCGTCTCTACTCCTTCTTTCATCATGATGATTTTGTTTCTGTGGTCCAGAGCCAAGGTGAATGGACCCTATGTTGTAATAATGTACACTGTGAGAAATGAGCTAAACCAAAAGACCTTAATAGTCACTGAAATGGACTTTCCTGTGAGTCCTACAAATAAACTTTAGATGATGGATTATTTTACAGTTGAGGCTGGTTCTCTGTCAAGGTCTCAGAACTGCTGCCATGAAAATAAATGTAGTATACATCTCGTAGCGTAAAAATGTATTTATTTATTCATTGGTACATGTATTTATAAAGAGTGTGTTATAAAAAAAGCACTAACCCAAGCACACAGACGAACAGTTAAGAGCACTTGGTCATGGGCCCTACTTTTTGTCACTCTAGGGTTTTAAACTCACAACCATGTTACTATGACGCAACCTTAACCTTGGGGGTAATAGGGTAGAGTAGTGTCCAAATGCTTTTAAGGTGCTATTAGGGGTCCAAGCACCAAAGGTGTCGGAACCCTTTTGTTTTTGCTGGTGTTCTTCATCATGTAGACCAAATCGTAAGCTGTAGAGGCGTGAGATTTGGTCAGTAGGTAGTAAGCTAGGTAGTACTAGTTTGCTAGGTAGTATATTTAGTACTATTTCACGCTACTCAGGTAAGTGCTGCATTATAGTGCCACATTGTACATTTTAGGCCATATCTTGAGAACCCTGAGGCCTAGGCCTAAATTTCTTTTTTTCTCCTGATTCCACAGCTAATTCCAATCCTTATATGCTTGGAGATGCCAAACCAACTTTCAGTTTGGACTGTTAAGCTCCACTTATTTAGATTTTGTGCTAAATTGCATAATATGCTAAAACATACTTTTAGGAACTAGTCCTAGGAATTTTGCCATATCTTTCGAAAATTGGTGTCTAACTACTTGGCAGTGTGTGAAACTCAATTACTATCCAAAACATGTTAAGATTTCTAAACAATATTACCACCACATGCCAAGCAATTTGGTTTACTCAGACAGCTGTACCTCAGGACTGGTTGCATTTATTCACATGAAATTTGAAAATAGCTGCTGAGGAGGTCTGCAGATTTAAATAGTAGGTGGAGTTAAGTTCAAAAGTTCAAAAAGAACCGTAAGTCCAACCGACATTTTGTGTACTGCATTATACTCCATGTGCTAATCTGTTTTAATGATGAAAACATGGCTGCCATCAGCTAATCAGGTTTCACCAGGCATTTCACACAATTAACACTGAGATATTTACACAAAACCTGATAAGTACGTTTGTCTATAGTCTCTCTATTGTTCTATGCAACTTGCTAAGAACTGGCCACTGGAGACACTATTTGCAAGAGTGCTTGGACCCCGCAGATCACTGCGTACAACTGTTATTATTACTATTATTAATACCTATTAGACTAACAAGTATAGTTTAATTTTTGAAATTCTTTTAATGCACACATTTTAAAAGTGAATTAAAATGAAGTCATGAAAATCGGATCAGCTTGGGTTGATGCAGTGTGTAATGTCACTATGTGTCACTTTGAAAGAATGTATGTTTTAAGTCAGTATTTACATTTACTTTTTTAATTTATGATTACCACTTTGGCTTGGAGTTCAACAAGTTAAAACTGATACAAAATATTCTTTTTAGCCCTTTGTGAAATCCTCGTATGTGATCGATTACCATTCATACACAATTTACTTTTTTGCCTTTCTGTATATATATATTTTTTAAGCGCTTCAAACACACCATCTGTATTATTAACAACTAGCACCTGACAGCAGTTAGTATTTTGTTGACCGTAAGTGTGTATCTTGTTGCCATTGATATTCGGCAGGTGCTGAAGGAGGTAACGGTTAAAGCTCAGGCGGCTGAGAAGGTCAAGGTGGAGGTGCAGAAGGTGAAGGACAAAGCGCAGGCCATCGTGGACAGCATCTCTGCAGACAAGGCTGTGGCTGAGGAGAAGCTTGAGTCGGCCAAGCCGGCGCTGGAGGAGGCTGAGGCAGCGCTGCAGGTCAGATTCAAGCTCCTGATGAGCGAAAAAGTTCTTTTAAAAAGAATGAATAGATGCAATACTGGAATAAGTAAAAAGAAGCAAGGGGGGGAAGGAAAGATGAAGAAAGGAAAGGTGAGAAAAAGGAAGGAAAACAGGAAGAATGGTGTGAATAAAAAGTGTATATGAGAAGAGAGAAGAAAAGAAAAGAGGGTAGCAAAGAGAGGCACATGAAAAACAAGAGGAGATAGAGAGCAGCATAGCTCTGTGTGTGTGTGTGTGTTCCAGATGTTTTTTTCATTGTAATTACAAGCTGCCTGTGAGGGTATAAAAATAGAGGTGCTGATGGCACTGCCACTGCAGGGGTACAAGGTTCACACACACACACACACCCCTAACTCACCTCCATAAACCCTCCCCCACATCACAGACACATCCTGATTTTGCAGAGTGACAGTTGTCAACAAAGCTGGAGCTTAGGTTAATTTTGATCATCCAACCACAACCATCCAACCACAACGAACTAACTTCAGGTTGACTACTGTGTTGACTTATATATGTGTGTATGTATATATATATATATATATATATATATATATATATATATATATATATAATTTTTAGCCTTACCTCCCTTCCTTTATTTCCTCCCTGTTTCCATATACTATATTGTATTATCATTTATCACTACATGGCCAGAGTTCAGAATGACAATGTGGAACTTTATTGATCTATCTGTCTCTGCAGACGATCAAGCCATCGGACATAGCCACAGTGCGCACTTTGGGCCGCCCCCCTCACCTCATCATGCGCATTATGGACTGCGTGCTGCTGCTCTTCCAGCGGAGAGTGAACTCGGTGAAGGTGGACACTGAGAGGAACTGCACAGCCCCATCATGGCAGGAGTCGCTCAAGCTCATGACCGCCGGGAATTTCCTGGGAAGTCTGCAGGTACCTAGTTGCGAGTATAGAAATTAAAATAAAAAATAAAACAGACAATTTTTTATGAGACATACAATATAGTCACTTAAACTGTACCTTTAGTTTAGTAATTCAGAATAATTCTGTAATTTCATTTCAGTGTGACATGACTGCAACACACTGATGAAAGTGAAATGCAGTGCAGCAGATTTATACTTACTTCTGACCAGAGTCAGTGTTTAATTCTTAAAAACTGATTGTGTTTTATTAAAGAGACATGTACAATATAAGAAAGGTTTTGCTTTTCAGTGTGGAATGTTTTCTGTATGTCACTAATGAAAAACAATAGTTTTTTGCATTGTGTTTCACATAAACAAACTCACACAGTGAAATACAAGGAAGTAGCATGCATTGCTTTAATGGTGGATAATATTCAACTCTGACATGCAATGCATTGTTTATTTGTGTTTGAATGAAGAGATAAAACAACGTGAGAGCAATACAATGATGATTTTGCTTTTGAGTGTGGCATATTGTCTGTATGTCTGCATTGTGCCACATGTGTATTGCATTTCATGTTTTCCCATCAGTGATTGTTTTTCTGCCTGCCACAGAATCTTCTCCATACCTTCCTCCCACACTGTGGTGATGGAGTAATGTGGTGAAAAATCAAATTTACACAGCTTACCCCTTAACCCAGATGTAGTCATTCCGCTAGATGTGTTTTGTGTCTCTTACATTTGTTTATTTAGCTTAGCACAAAGTTGTGCTTTGAAGCTGAGAAGATGATCACACACTCAGAGCTGAAGTGTTTAAAGATGCTAGGCATGAAAGCATTGAAATACCGAGGCTAATGATTTTAGCAGCTATTGCAGCTGAAGCAAACTACACAGAACCATTAAGGATATAAACTTTTACCTCAGATGTGTTGGTTAAATAATATAAGAACTCCATTATATCCTGTTTACAGATCATTTAAAGGCACATTGTTGGTACAAATGACACAGAACCATTAAAAATATAAACATTTACCGCAGATGTGTTGGTTAAATAATATAAGAACTCCATTATGTCCTGTTTACAGATCATTTAAAGGCACAGTGTTGGTACAAATGACACAGAACCATTAAGGATATAAACTTTTACCTCAGATGTGTTGGTTAAATAATATAAGAACTCCATTATATCCTGTTTACAGATCATTTAAAGGCACAGTGTTGGTACAAATGACACAGAACCATTAAGGATATAAACTTTTACCTCAGATGTGTTGGTTAAATAATATAAGAACTCCATTATATCCTGTTTACAGATCATTTAAAGGCACAGTGTTGGTACAAATGACACAGAACCATTAAGAATATAAACTTTTACCGCAGATGTGTTGGTTAAATAATATAAGAACTCCATTATATCCTGTTTACAGATCATTTAAAGGCACAGTGTTGGTACTAATGACACAGAACCATTAAGGATATAAACTTTTACCTCAGATGTGTTGGTTAAATGATATAAGAACTCCATTATATCCTGTTTACAGATCATTTAAAGGCACAGTGTTGGTACAAATGACACAAAACCATTAAGAATATAAACTTTTACCTCAGATATGTTGGTTAAATAATATAAGAACTCCATTATATCCTGTTTACAGATCATTTAAAGGCACAGTGTTGGTACAAATGACACAGAACCATTAAGAATATAAACTTTTACCACAGAAGTATGGATAAAGTACTACAAAGATTCCTTTACAGATATTTCAAAGGTGCAATGACAGTACAAACGACATTGAGCCAGTATGAATATTAGGTTTTACTTCAGATGTGTTTTTGTAAATTACTATAAAAAAGACTCCTACAGAGAAGTTAAAGGCACAATAATGGCACAAACCACACAGAACCATTATAAATATTACATATACTTTTACCTCAGATGTGTTGGTAAATGACTCCAAAAAAAGACTCCTTTACAGATCATTTAAATCATCACTGGTAGTACAAATGACACTGGCGCAGTATGAATATTGACTTTTACCTCAGATTTTACAGTGTTTTGTAAATTACTATAAAAAGACGCTGTAAAGTCCTGTTTACAGATCATTTAAAGGCACAGTGATGGTACAAACTACACAGGAACATTTTTAATATGAACTTTTACCTCAGATGTGTTCATAAATAACTATTAAAAGACTCTATTTAGTCCTGTTTATAGATCATTTAAAGGCACAGTGACAGTAGAAACGACACTGACCCAGTATGAATATTAACTTTTACCTCAGATGTGTTTTGTAATTACTATAAAATGATGTTGTAAATTCCTGTTTATAGATCATTTAAATTCACAGTGACGGTACAAACTACACAGAACCATTTTTAATATGAACTTTTACCTCCATTAAGTCATGTTTAAAGATAATTTAAAGGCACAGTGAAGGTACAAACAACACAAACTACATTTTTAATATGAATTTTTACCTCGGATATGTTGGTAAATAAGTATTAAAAGACTCTATTAAGTCAGGTTTACAGATAATTAAAGGCACAGTGATGGTACAAACTACGCAGGACTATTATTATTATTGACTTTTACCTCAGATGTGTTCATAAATAACTATTAAAAGACTCTATTTAGTCCTGTTTATAGATCATTTAAAGGCACAGTGACAGTAGAAACAACATTGACCCAGTATGAATATTGACTTTTACCTCAGATGTGTTTTGTAATTATTATAAAATGATGCTGTAAAATCCTGTTTATAGATCATTTAAAGGCACAGTGTTGGTACAAACTACACAGAACCATTTTTAATATGAACTTTTACCTCAGATATGTTGGTAAATAGCTATTAAAAGACTCAGTGAAGTTATGTTTGCAAATAATTTAATGGCACAGTCATGGTACAAACTACACAGAACCATTTTTAATGTGAACTGTTACCTCAGATGTATTGGTAAATAAGTAATAAAAGACTCCATAAAGCAGGTTTAAAGATAATTTAGGCACAATGATGATACAGACTACACAGAGCCATCTTTAATATGAACTTTTACCTCGGATGTAATGGAAATGAAGTATTAAAAGACTCTATTAAGTCAGGTTTACAGATAGTCATGGTACAAACTACACAGGGCCATTATTAATATAAACTTTTACTTTCCAAAGTGTTAGTAAATTAGTGTAAAAAGACTCTCTATCAATGAAATTACTGTACACTGTAATTACAATTAGCACTGACCCCTAAATGAACCTCTTTGGGTTCCGATATACTGAGAAATGTAAAAACTATGTCATAACTTGAAAACCGTGAAACATTTTCAACTTCTGAAGTTGTAACACAAGAGTGGACCAAACGTGTAATCTTTTCATAAAACTTGGTGGCCATGCCAGTATTTGACTGCAGTATGTCTCTGAAAATAATTTTTCATAATTACTCAAATCATCGCATAGATAACAATACGATAACAATTGGCATCATCCACATCTATTCTATCTTTACGTCACAATTCTAACTTGGGAGGTGGAGCCAAAGTGCAGACTGACACCAAAGAACTGAAGAACAAAGTGATTCTGGTTGTCCAAGATTGTGGCCCTTATAACATTCCAGCATTTAGTTACCTGGTCAAGCTTTGTAACATCACTGAAGAACTGGTTGTGTTTTGAGGCAGATATTTAGGGAAAATGCTGTATTTTGGGTGAAACAGACCTGCACTCCTTTTTTGCCAGTGCAAAACTAATATGTCAAGCCTGATGAGCTAGAACTGTATAAATATGTGTTTTGTGTTATCGTGTTTACTGCAGCTTATTCGAACTAAACTGAATATTCACATCTTTGCAGCAATTCCCTAAAGACACCATCAACGAGGAAGTAGTGGAGCTGCTCCTCCCGTACTTCGACATGGCCGACTACAACATCGAGACAGCGAGGCGAGTGTGTGGAAATGTGGCAGGCCTCTGCTCCTGGACCAAAGCCATGGCCTCCTTTTTCTCCATTAATAAGGAAGTGCTGCCTTTAAAGGTGAGCCAGTGCCCACCATCCATTTCTTATACTCCTTCCCACTCCTCCTTATAACCATTAAAAGGAACAGATGGCTAAAATTACACATGCATGCAGTTTGCTCAGTGCTGTAATGGTGGCTACGAGATTTCCATTATTTGCTAGACATATATCCTCGTAGTGCATTAAACAAGAAAAATAATTTTTTATAGATGTGGATGTGTTGTTATATGAAAATAATCAACTTTGGGGTACATCCCAGAAAATTTAAACGAGAACTCTGGTTTCATTTTTTTTTTCTGGTTTTCACTACAATATTAAAATCTATTTTGAAGAAAAGTAACATGACAGTGTGTGTACGTTTCACAGTAGAGTGCCTAAACTTTTTCTGCTATGACTTTTATCACTTTTTTGGTATAGTGCTGTTAACAGTGGATATTGTTATGGAAATCCGGATGTAGATTCACATCCCTAATAAGCAAGCCAGTGGAGACAGTGTTGAGGAAAAAGTCAGTGAGACTACATGAGGAAGAAACCTTCAGAAGAAACAGACCCAAAATGCAACCTGTCCTCTTCTGGGTTAAACCATATAGTGCGACTGTAACTCCTTATACAGGTGTAGAAGAGAAAAGGCAAACGATACTGAGTGTGTTTACAGGATGTTTAATATGAGCACAGGACAGTGTTTATAATTACAGCAGCAGTTTTTAGGTGCAAATCTGCAATATGTAGGCAATATGAGATGATCTATTTCTATACTATTACACTATTTCTGTCGCTCTCTCATGACTCGTTCTCCTTTTTTTGCATTCTCTTTCAGGCTAATTTGGCGGTGCAGGAGAACAGGTTGGCCATCGCTAATGTGGACCTGCAGAAAGCTCAGGCCGAGCTGGATGAAAAGCAAGCTGAGTTGGATGTGGTGCAGGCAGAGTACGAGAAGGCCCTGATGGAGAAACAGGTATTTATCTATAATCATTTATTTGTAAAGTATTGAGGCATCTACTATCCACAAAGATATGGATACAAATGCCCTTCATATCATATATCTTTTATAACGTTATTGTGCAGGGAAAGCTTGACAAAAGATTTATTAGGTTTGTTATACTATATCATAAAGATGTGAAGTAAAACTTTTTAGCTACTTTTCCAACAAAAAAAACCCAACAACAAATAAATCAACTCTTCTCAGGTGCACGTATCATGTGCCAAAGACTTCGTTACATTCCTGCATAAAAATGTGTAAACTCCTGAAGAACAAACGTCTTGTTGACGAGACGTCTTCACAGCATGTTCTCGAGCAAATTAGACGAGGGTGTTCGTGGGGCATAATCAGCCGCGTTAGCGTCACATTCATTAGCCGATAATTGTACGATTAGCAGGCGCTGGCTGACTGGTCTCACAGCATTGATTGAAATTAAGCGTATTTGCACTTCAGGGAGCAGAAGTTGTCTTTTGTGAAAGAACAAACACTGAATTTGAAATTGAATCTTCTCTGTGATTACTGAAGACGCCCGATTGAACCAAGCTAATCGCTAATTATCAAAATCATGCTCATTATCTATAGCAGGTGTTGTTTAGGTAATTTTCTAGTAGAAAAGTTTGTTGTTTTGAGTTTTGCACAGGCACTTCAAAGCTGATGTAGCTTACATGTAAGGGAAGCTTATGGCCACCAGCTTAGCATGTAAGGAATAAAACATGATGGGCTATGCTCGTGTAAGAATATAAACAATAACCATACACATCCCTGTCAATGAGTTGTTACTATGGAACGAGTGAATTATAAACCTATGATTTTCCTTGCAACTGGAACTACCATCAGCTCTGCTGTAATAGAAAATTAATCAACACATTCTGACCAATCAGATTAGAGAACTTGAAATTTGAAATGATCACACACTTGCCTCCAACCATGTCAGGGGGCGTGGCCTAAAGCATGACGTTAGAATTGTATGTTAGAAATAGTCTGAATGATGATATATCTCTGATATTTTATAAAAACAATCCATATTTATGTACAAATAGTGTTACTGGACCAAATGATATCTTTTGATGTTAGATTGTGATGATTTAGCTACACAAAGCTAAACTGATCGTTATAAGCATTGTTATTTGTTAGCTAACGCATTAAAATGTTGTAGTCTGTGATACAAATCTGTCTTTTTGACTCGTAGACATTGCTGGAGGATGCAGAACGTTGCAGACACAAGATGCAGACGGCTTCCAGTCTGATCAGTGGCCTGGCTGGTGAAAAAGCTCGTTGGACCGAACAGAGCAAAGAGTTTGCTGCTCAGACGAAGAGACTCGTTGGTGCGTTTTTCATTTAGCAGCAGTTCACTCAAGCGTCTAATTTGTAGTAAGAGACTGGAAGCTCGCCAAAGTCTTAAAGTCTTAAAGGTCTAAATGGAGCTGTGCATCATAAGGGCTAGGATTTGTTGCTAGCAATGAATGTCAAGTCCATTAGATTTCTTAAAAATAATAAAAAATAGGATTTTATTAATTAACTGTAGGTGTTAGGAGTGAGGGACTGCAATGAAAAATGGTAAACCAGAAAGAATTGGCAAATGAGTGAGTGAATATATCGAACACATTTAATCAATGATAACTGAATGAAGTTTACAAAGGAATATTTGTTTGCATTTATTTTAAGTTTGCGGCATATGTTCTTGGGAGAAAAAGAATATTTTAATAAGATTTTAGTTTGTGTTAAAGAAAAGGAAAGTATTTCTGCCATTGTTTGGAAAACTTCAGTCATTATTGCCTCAATTATCAATCTTTTAGATAAAGTGGTTAATATGTTTTTCACAAACTTTTCACCAAATATATATAACTATATATGTATATATGTGTGTAATTGAAAAAATTTCATTTTATACTTAACAGTGTAATCTATATATAAAATCGCGGTACCTGATCACCAATTATATGATTTGAAGGCGATTAATTCTGGTACACATTAGTGGGTCTTCATGAATATATGTACACAACCTCAGGAACATTTCAAGGATATTAATGTTTTTTTTTCCCAATTAACTGGATTTTCTTAAATACACACGTCTTGTTTAATGCTCCAAAGAACGATTTACAGACAAATTCACTTTAATAAATGAGGCCCAATATGAGTAACCTTTCTTTTGAAGGGTGCCAATAATTCCTGAATTGACTGTATTATGGTGTCGCAGTAAAGCAAACAGGATATTCAGATTAATCTAATTTTAGCAAATAGGGATCAGCTGTTAAATTTGGAATTTGTTTTCTTTTTTTAATAACTGATAAAATACACACAGTTCTTGGTTTGTTTGTTTTTTTATCTCAAATTTTTGTGTGTATCTTGTTTTCATCAGGAGACGTTTTGCTGGCCACAGCCTTCCTCTCCTACTCCGGCCCATTCAATCAGGAGTTTCGTAACCTCCTGCTGGGTGACTGGCAAAAGGAGATGAGGACACGGCACATTCCCTTTGGCATTAACCTGAACCTGACCGAGATGCTGATCGACGCACCGACCATCAGTGAGTGGAACCTGCAGGGCCTCCCTAACGATGATCTGTCCATCCAAAACGGCATAATCGTGGCTAAAGCAGCTCGATTTCCACTGCTTATCGACCCACAGACGCAGGGCAAGACCTGGATCAAGAATAAAGAGGCCAAGAACGAACTTCAGGTGAGGGAAAGGACAACTCATCCCAAGGAGACTCTTTAGTCATGATATTTTAACCCCTTGTATACGTGTATGGGGTTAGATGAAATGAATGTAAAAGTTAACCTGACTTTATGTGATTAGCTTCATTTATCAGTCTTTAAGTAAAGTTGTGTGTAAAGGTTTTAATATACCGAACAAAAAATTCCTGCCATATTTAAGTTTCTCTAAGACTTTCTTCATACTCATAGGATAAATGACAATCAGCCTGAAATTATCAAGTGTGTTCACAGCATAGCTGATTTACACTTAGTGACACCCACAATACTCCATAAAAGGCAAAGTTCACAGATAGCTGAAAATGACAAAATGACAACTAAACGGTCAAAGAGCACTTCTTATCAGTGTGCGCTAAATCTTCCAGTAATTCAGCTCAGCCACTGCAGAGCATCACCATACCATACCATAGACACCCACTAACTCTTCCTACTTTTATGGAACTCTCATAAGATATGAGCATTTTTCAGAATGAAATGGATTTCCATGAGTACCACATTTCATCACATTGGGAATGATTTATGCATAAGTTTGTATGCAGCTTGATAAACGAGGCCCTTTATTAGCAATTACTGAAAGTTACTTATGGACTATGCAGATGATACTTGCTAATAGATGACTGTTCTATTTGCTAAAACATCTTACGCTCTTATATTACTTACGCAATGGTCATGTGGGCTAGCTAGAGCTTACTAAAGCTAGGTAGAGTCCCTCACTCTATTACTTTGCCATACATCACATAGCCACACGAAAGCCACCTAGCCATTCCCTCAAAACATTTGTTAAAATAATTGTTTGAGGTTATTTATTCTTGTACCAAAGCAAAATGTAATATTAGCGAATCTGAATACAAGTTATACAAGTAAGAATATAATTGAATAGAATATTATATAGTCTGGTATACATGCCCATTTCCTGTTCATTGCAATGTGGAACACAGGTATAAGAAAAACTCGAAGCTTTTCAAGGTTTCCTCTAATAAATCTCATTCATCATTCTCGATGGTCTCTTGCATTCCCAAAGGTCCACTTTTGCTCGGCCGCATTCAGAGATCAAGCTTGTCTTTGAATGGCCGAGAGTCCTTGCATAAATACGGCCTATCCTTCCTTGTCTCTGGTAATAGCTTCTTCTGGGTAAAAGTACTTAAGCCGTGTGTGTGTGTTGTCGCAGATCACGTCGCTGAATCACAAGTACTTCAGGAACCACCTGGAGGACAGCCTGTCTCTGGGGCGCCCCTTGCTGATAGAGGACGTGGGCGAAGAGCTCGATCCCGCTCTGGACAATGTGCTGGAGAAGAACTTCATTAAGACGGGCACTACATACAAGGTAATACACTAGTAAATGTAGTGTATAACACTGAAAAGTGCACTGAACATATTAATAAATGAAGTTATTCTTTTATTATGTTCACTAATCAGTAGCCTTCAGTACTTTATTGAAACAGTGTAGAAATACAGATGTCTCAGACTAGCCACACATAAAAATCTTCAAGCCTTATACCCTAACATTAACAGTATATCTTTTTAATGTTTTATCTTTTA
>CM040454.1:10346285-10412890 GCA_022758105.1 Pangasianodon gigas | reverse complement strand
TGTAGTGTATAACACTGAAAAGTGCACTGAACATATTAATAAATGAAGTTATTCTTTTATTATGTTCACTAATCAGTAGCCTTCAGTACTTTATTGAAACAGTGTAGAAATACAGATGTCTCAGACTAGCCACACATAAAAATCTTCAAGCCTTATACCCTAACATTAACAGTATATCTTTTTAATGTTTTATCTTTTAGTGTTTTCTTAATAAAACACCCTTTCGTTCCACCACATTCTAGCAGGAAAGGGCCCCTGTCTAATCCAAAGGGGCTTTTATAACAAATGTTGTACCAAATTGTTATAACAAATGTTTTTATAACAAATGTGGCTGTAAAATGAAAGCATGCAATTTTGCGTAGCTGTGCTGCTGAATCTAGCCAAACTGATAAGTATACCTGGGTATCATCAGCATAGAAGTGAAAGCCACAATTATTTTCATGTCCTAGTGGAGAACAATAGAGGGCCTAAAAGAGAACCTTGTGGGATGCCATGTTGCAGAAACAAATCTGTGATAGATAGGATTTGTCATCAGGGTCAACCCTGATGAAGGAATATTTAAACAAATGTAATCTATACAAAGATATGCACTGGGGTTGACAAATCAGTAACCCGGGTACTCAGGATCAGCAGATTGCGTCCAGGTTATTAGTTTTATATTCATAGTCACCTATAGACAAGTAGGTTCGCCAAGCAAAAGCAAAAAAAACCCCAAAAACTACTGCTTATTGACTTTTGCAAAACAGACATTTATTTGGTATATAGCTATGTTTAAACCTTATTGCTCACTGCTATAACTATACTACACTCTACTCATTCCCAATCCCACCACCTGCTGCACCACACACATCAGCTATAGTGTGATCTGGCAGTTGGTAAAATGATTTTTGGATTAAGTGGATTAATCAGCATTAATGACAGACAAACTTTTCAGAATCAGGGGAATGCATGTATGTGGAAACACAATCTAAAATGAGCGAAATATAATAAGTACGCCACAAAGCCCTCGTACATACTGTAACTCTCCTGCTAGCACAATTTAAAGTCACCTTGTGATTAACCTTATTGCGAGGAAATAAAGTCGCCAGCAAGACTCGAATAATATCTTTAATGTGTGATTCGAGGACCTTAAATACTTGTTCATTTTACTTAGTTTGTATTAATGCACTTACTAGCTAACTAGCTCGCCATACGTTATTACAATACTTTAGCTGCCAATTTTTAGCCTTGTCAGTTATGTTTCTGGGTAACAACAATGTGGGATTGGGAATTACACTGGAGCTTTTACTTGCACAGGAACTAGCTAAAGGATTTATGATTTGCCAATATGTAATCTTAAAATGTTGGCTACTGCCATAGCCAACACTCTACTGCTAGCTTGAGCTCCCTGTCAACAGCTACAAATCCTGATAGTTATACACAATACACGAAACAGGAATTTTACTTTCTTTTTCTGTATATATGTATATATATATATATATATATATATATATATATATATATATATATATATATATATATATATATATGGCCTGTGATTGGTTAATATTATCCTGATCAACAAGGAAGCGAGAAAGACAGTATTGTTCGAATAATGCGCTACAGACAAACGTGTTTAAACAACTGTGACACTTGGGATCAATTCTACAACCATTTCTTTTTGAAACCTAAAAAGCTGGCTACAAGCAACTGCTAATGGTCATGGAATGCTAACAAGACAACCTCAGGAGACATTACTGATTTTTTGTCTACTAGCATACAGAACTGCTTGGCTTAATAATAAAATAATAGAGTAAATATCCATAATTTCAGCTTTGAGTGAGTTCTAGCACCAGCAGAGGCTGTGATTGCATCTTTGCCACGCTCCTGTTTTTTTTTTTTTTGGTCTGTCTATTTGTGGAGTGTGAAATTACACATCAGCATGTTTGAGCAATCAGAAATGCAAATGTGGATAAATACGGCCTGCAGCTCAAAACAAAAGAAAATAAAAGAGAGAAGAGAAGCTCCAGAAAAAGATGAGTGAATGAGCAAGTGAGAAGCAGTGAACCAGTTCTCCCAGGGTGCCTCATTATCAGATCTCTCAGTTCTGTGTTTCGGAGCTGGAAATAACGAGCCGACGGCACCATCCGGAGCTCTGACAGGTTTCACTCGCAGCTCTGTTAACATGGAGGTGCAAACACCTGATCTCCAGCTTTAATAACAGATCCAAGGATGAGAAGACAGTGCCGTTTTTTGCGCCGTCACACCGTGTTATCATCACTCTACGTCTCATAACAAGCTATTTTTTCATCCAGACGAAACACCATTGCCATTCACACCTTTGTTTTTGATTTTTTTTTGTTTCAGATTTATGATTTGTACTTGTCCTAAGAGTAGATAAAAAGACATAACGGAAGAACAGCTTTTATTTCATCACAGTATATTAAAGACTAATACAACATTTCCATCAAGAAAGAATTATTTAAAATTGAGACAAATCTGCTTTTTTATGAATATCGTTGATTAAGTTAATGCGGTCCTGCATGTGTAATGAGTTTCTACTGGTTTCTTTTAAAAGGTAAAAGTTGGCGATAAGGAGGTGGACGTGATGAACGGATTCCGACTTTACGTGACGACCAAGTTGCCCAATCCAGCGTACACTCCAGAGATCAGCGCCCGCACGGCAATCATCGACTTCACAGTCACTATGCGAGGTCTGGAGGAGCAGCTGCTCGGCCGCGTCATCCTCACGGAGAAACAGGTGCAGTTCGTTCGTTTATACGCGCATTACATCTGGCGTCTTCGTATTTTCAGATGGGTCTATGGAAACAAAAGTTATAAAACTTTTTCAGCAGTAGTGTAGAGATTGTAGCGTCTTTACAAGTTTAAATAGGAAAAATATATTTGTCCTGAAGTCTTTCCCATGTCACAAACCCTTACTGATTGTTGCAAAGTGCTGACACTGGAGACTCCTTCCATAGACGTTAACTAAATGTTAACTAAATTGACAAGATGAGTTTAAGGTTATAGGGTGAGGTTAGCATTCATACCTTTCCTTACTACTTGTTTCACATTATAGTGGATGAAATCCACCCACATAATGCTTGCTAGTTTGAATTTGTGCAAATTTCTCATGAGGGCAGTTTGATTTTTTTCCTTAAAGTAACTCTAAGTTACTGCAAGTAACTCTAAGAGGCAGATAGCCTTTGTACAAAATTATTATGGTTTCTGTACAAAATATTATCTATTATATTGGATTTTTAAAATGCAGTTAATAAAGAAAGCTGATTAACAAAAGAAAGCAAAGGGAAAAAACCTAAACAAGTAGAAGTTAAAATTTTCTGTTATATTTAGTATTGGTATATTCTTAACTACAGTAAAAAATACAGTTAATGAAGTACTATCTACTTCTCCTTGTAAGTGATTGACTACATTTGGGATGGAAAGATAGATGGAAAAATGTGTTAACAGAATGTTTGTGCATATATTAATGAAAAATGATGGTTTTAGAAATACAACTGACAAAATTATAGTCAGTTATATTTTATAGATGTTGCAATGACAGTACTTCTTCATAGTGGAATTTTTGGAGCCAATAGTACATATGAATGTCTCAGATTATCACTTGTACATTGCGAAGCATAAGACAGATCATAAAGTATACTTTTGTTATTGTCATTATTCACTAAAACAGAGAAAGGAGGCATTGTACCTGCCAAATCTGGCCCAATGAGTAACACTTCTCATTATGCAGTTTCATATCATTTTAATTAAACAGTACAATGCCCATTTTGTTTAAATTACAGGGCTGCTTTAAACTTGACAACCACTTTAATAACCTTCCTGTCACTAGCACAGACTTGTGATGATGATATTTTTTAATAGCCACTTGAGAAGTGGGCACTGTATTCTGGCAGAAACACACACAGTTAGCTTTACAATGACTTTGCTTCACAGATGGCTAGGAAATGTTTTATGGAAATAATTTAATTAGATTTAATTGTAATTTGATCCAAACTCTGAAAGGGTCATGAACAGAGTCAGGTTAATAATGAGATATTCATATCAGGATACAAACTGTAACATATGATTAGAAACAGGACACATGTGCCTCTAGTCAGCATGGGCTTTGTTGTGGGCAATCCAAGAATCATAGACATCGTTTAATGCCCATGTAGGCAATATTAAAGAAAGATAATCAATATTCAGAAAGGCACTAGTCAGAAAACCAGAAAACAACAGACAAGAAACAATGCTCAGAAATGCACAATATGATTGGCAAGACTTTGCAAAGAGGAATGGAGAAAACATTATATAAACATCGAAACTAATGGGGGCTGAACACAGAATAGGTGCACACATTAGGAAAACAAACAGTGATGAGATGGCTGGGGTCAGGGATAGAAGCAAAACAACATGGCTATAATATATACAAAAGCGCATGGAGAAAGAAAAACAAATACAAGCAGTGCTCCCAGCCACCTGTCACCCGTCTGTAAGTGAAGTACTTTAGATCCAGTCATGCAAAAACTTGGAAGTTAAAAAAAAAAACAATATACAAATGCATATAGTGCTTTATTGTAAGTGGAGTTTCAATGTTTCATACTTTCAATCATTGAATCGGAACATCAGCAAAAATGTCTACTATCAGTTTCAGTATTCAGCTTTGAAACATATTTGTGGAAAACCTTTTACGCCAGTTCATTTGCACCTCGTTTTCCAATTTGGAGGAGAATTGAAGTGCCATTCAAAGCACATTCCATCCAAATTTCTGCCATCAGGGAATAAAAGAACTGGCACTGATTGTAATTTTCACACTCATTGTAATGAGAGCACCACAATAAATTTCAGTGCATGCTGAAATCTCTGCCTACAGATGCTATAGATGCTTTTATCTCAGGGGATTTTCGATAAAAGTTGACCGTTAGAGGATGAATATAGTGAACCCTCTTTTTCCATGCTACCATTGTTATAGCGTTTTGCGCTTAGTTTTTCATTTTTCAAACAATTTTGTCTGCATTTCAAATGGAGAAGTAGGCTAGGAAAGAGGGTATCTAGAGTACTATTAAGGCAGTTTAAGGCCATTTATTCTTGACTGCTGGCCTAACTGTCCTGCTAACTGCTGAAGAATTAACACCAAATATTGATTCTAAAAAAAAGAGAGGCTTTCACTGAGCAAAGGCAAATTGAAAAACAATGTTTGTAAATGAGCTGTACCTTCTTTCTGTTAGCTTCAGTGTGGGACTAGATTGGGGAAGGGGTTTACATGTTTAACCTTTGGGAAGGGATCTTTAACCGTTGGGAAAGAGGTTGGGACTTTAAGCTTAAGGAAGGGGTTAGATCTTTCACTTCTGGGAAAGGTGTTTTTTAGCTGTTGGGAAGTGGATAGATACTTAACCATTGGGAAGGGGGTAGACTGTCAAATTTTGGGTTAGATCTTTACAATTTGCAATTTGCAAATCTAAACCCTACCTAATAGTTAAAGATCTAACATCTTTAACTACTAGGTAGGGGTTAGATCTTTAACCACTGGAAAAGGGTTTAGGACTTTAAACTTGGGAATGGGGTTAGATCTTTAACTTCTGGTAAAGGTATTAAATCTTTAGCTTTTCAGATGCGGTTAGGCCTTTAACCTCTGGGAAACAGGTTAGATAATTAACCTCCTTAATCTTCAGATTTTGGAAAGGGGATGGATCTTTAACCATTGGGAAGGGGGTAAGTTCTTTAGCCTTTGGGAGAGGGATTAGCATTTGAGTTTTTAGGAAGGGGTTAGATCATTAACCTCCATGAAACGGGTTAGGACTTTAGGATTTTAGGAAGCGGTTAAATCATTAACCTCTGGGACAGGGGTTGGCACTTAGTTTTTGGGAAGTGGGTAGATGTTAAACCTTTTGGAAGGGGTTAGATCCTTAACCACTGGCAAGGATCTTTAGCTTTGGGAAGTCGTTGGATCTATAGCTTTTTGGAATGGGCCAGAGCTTTAGAATTTGGGCAAAATATTTTAACCGATGTGATTGTTTCTATGTGTCAGGAGCTGGAGAAGGAGCGCACAGACCTTCTGGAGGATGTGATGGCCAACAAGCGCAAGATGAAGGAGCTGGAGGACAACCTGCTGTTCAGACTGACCAGCACTAAAGGCTCACTCGTAGACGATGAAAGCCTGATTTCTGTTTTGGCCAACACTAAGTGCACTGCTGAGGAGGTCACACTGAAGCTCCAGATTGCTGCTGAAACTGAGGTCCAAATCAATGCAGCGCGAGAAGAGTACAGGCCTGGTACCGCAAAACATCTAAATTATTTTTTTCTTGTTTAAATAGTAGATGTTTTGGAGATTTACACAAATATTGTTAAATATACCATGCCTCATAAATGACCAGGTTTTTATTTTTCCTTGATGTGTGTAGTGGCAACCAGAGGTAGCATCCTGTACTTCCTGATCACTGAGATGAGCATGGTGAATGTGATGTACCAGACATCGCTACGCCAATTTCTTGGCCTGTTCGACTTGTCTTTAGCCAGGTAATGCAAAACACACGTAATCATGAAAATGCTGGTCTGACATCTTACGTTTCTGTCCAAGTAAGCCTGAATGCCAGCATGATCCAAAATTCTGACTCTATTTATCAAAAACTGACCAAATTTGATTAATTAAATTTTATTATTAAAGAATCTGTTGTTTAAACTATAATAATGAACTATGATAGTTCATTGTCATCTCAACAACTAATACCTGTGAAAACCGAGGGGTAGTCCAGAGAGCTGAATTACAAACAATCATAATGTGTTTGAAATATGCAATGACAGCAAGCTTTTGAAGTATTTAAAAGCTTATAAGATATAATGCAGCCACAAATATAGAAACTTGCCCACATGAGCAAATACAGTGCTGGTGAAAAAACATTCCCACAGCATGATGCTGCCACCACCATGCTTCACTGTAGGGATGGTGTTCTTAGGCTGATGAGCAGTGTTGGGTTTCCAAAATGTTCAGAGTTTTTTTTTTCTCCATGACATGACATGTAATTGGGGCCTCATATGAGATGTGAAGTGACATTTCATCTTGGCTTCCCTAGTAAAAGTTCCTCTCAGCAGTAGTTTAATAGGTTTTTAGAAGAAACTCTTAGCTAGGAACATTTAGTAATGAGACAAACATTAAATACACTATGAGAATTACTAGTAAAAAATGTTGCTGTTTGTCTTGTGTTAAACAGGTCTTCAAAGAGTCCAATTACAAGCAAAAGGATCGCCAACATCATTGAGTACATGACCTATGAAGTGCACAAGTATGCAGCCCGGGGCCTGTATGAGGAGCACAAGTTCCTGTTCACCCTGCTGCTGGCGCTCAAGATCGACATGCAGAGCAACCGAGTAAAACACGAAGAGTTCCTGACCTTAATTAAAGGTGAGAGCTGAGGCAGAATCATCGTTTTGGCAGCTCTCTCTTCCTCTCTCTTTTACTCCATTTGTGTCTCCCACTCAGATTTGTGCAAAAAGTGCTGTTCATGAAAGGAAAAAAGAAGCATATATATAGAATCAGATACATAACAGTGGTGTGATAATTTACTGGTATGACACCATGATAAGAAAATCGCAACCAAATGTACTGATGTTGTTATTCTACACAGGTGTAGATAAAAAAATGTCAGGAAAATATTTTATTTCTGTGTCTGCCTTTCAAAAGGCAGATGAACACAATGGTTTATGTAACTATTAAGCTATGCCTATAGCCTAAAGCTTTGCATTGTGCATTTAGGGCCGTATTGAGAGTCAAGCTTTGTCAGTATTTACATGGGAAAAGTTCAGTGAATTCAGAATTGGTTTATGCTAATGCATACATGGATTTTTTTTTGGGTTTCTTATTCAGATGACTAAAATCACCTGTGTGAAGTTCATGCTCTCGAAGTTACCAGATTTGATTTGAGTCACTTGAGTAGACGCATCCAAAAAAAAGGTTTTAATAATAGTGTCTAGACTGCCTTTAAACACAAGTCCTTGCTTTTGAGTCCAAAAAAAAATCAGCTATAGAAAATGCAGACTGAAGAAAATTGTGGGGCTTTTTTGCTATCAAATGTAATATGATTATATATATATATATATATATATATATATATGAATGAGAAGATGACAAGCATTGAAAAAAACATCTAATAAACATGTAGTATGTTACAAATTTGGTTTGATTCATCAGTATGGCTTCCACCCTCATTATTCAGTAGCTTATAAAATAGCACTTGATCCAGCACATCCTATTGTTTTGAAGTTTATTTTTTATGTCACGCTCCGATGATTAATCGTCAAATTAATGAAGCCACAAGATACTAATTTGAGGTAATGAAATCGCAATGTAATGCTGATATCGCACAAGAAAAATACACGTAAGTAAGAATCGTGGATAACTGACACACCTCTATTTTACTCAAATTCCACACTGCATGCACAACTCATGCATACTTATGGATAACACTATCATATAAAGTGATAAAAACTTTGTAAGCAATAAGCTTTAGACTAAAGAAGCAAAATTCAGACATCAAACATGTGCTAAAGGGAACATTATTTTTGCCTGAACTGTTTTTTAAGCACAAGTTACAACTTTATAAATAATAAAAATTACAGAAAAAAACACCTCAGGGACTTAATAAAGTGTAAAATAAAGTGTCATACAGAATAGAGAAAATGACTAAGATGTCTATGGAGAGAATGAAATCAACTAATAACACCAAAGAATCATGTTTAATTTCTACCTGTTCTTGCTCCAGTGAATAAATTATCTTAAAATTAAATTGGTGTGGGACTGTAGCGCCGGATGTGTCACAACACAGTGCCCGCCGTTACGCATGATGAATTATGGGAAATTGTTTTCCCATTTTGTGTCACTCTCCATCATTCTCAGACTAAAACACAGGAAAATAATCTTATAGAACACTAAATGTTAATAGATAAGAGCGCCTGCTAAATGAATAAATGTCACTGTATTAATTTCACCCTTGTGGACAAAGGAGCAGTGGCCTGGGCCCTTGCCACCCAGAGCACGTACTAGTACTACAGTGGGATTTGAAGAGAAATGGATGGAGAATGATGTAAAACGGGTTGAGATGAAATTAATGGTGTTTATTATTAGTGCGTCTTTCTATGTTCGATAAGGAGGAGCAATGTAAATTATGAAAGTAATCCAGCACACATCCAGTGATGTTTGTGTACGCAGCTTCGTATGGCAAATTATATAAACAATTTGAAATTATTCATCAATTAATTCTTATTAATGCATGCTTGATTTAGTTTACCCCTATGTGTTAATTAATACATTGACTAACAAACATATACTAACATGTACTTAAGGTAGTCGTTATTCACGCATGAATTCATAAGACTCACGTCGTAGTTAAGGTTAGCTCTTCATTAGTTCATGATTAGTACATGCCTTAACTCATCATTAGTTCATATTTAAGTATTAATTCAGGTATTAGTGCATGATTATTCATGTACTGTTATTGTAAAGTGTTACCGACGTACTGTTTAGTGCATAGTGTGTGGCTTTGGATAGAGCCCTGAATTCTCCTTGAATTTGTCTCTTGATGCTGTTAGCTTATTATTCATTTATTCATCTTAAAGCATATGATTCAGTCACTGTGATGAATTATTTAGTAACTGCAGTGAAACTAATAGGAAGAGTGTGTAGTTACACAAATGCCTGAACGTAAATCTGGACCCACACACACGTTATGAGAGTTGAAGGGCTTCAGAATAATGATGTAGTGACTAATGAACTGGCAATTCAGAGACAGTGAAGTATCAATAAATCAAAGTGTGACAGAGCACTGAATGTGTGTGTGTGTGCATGTGTGTGTGTGTGTTCCTCAGGTGGAGCGTCTCTGGATCTGAAAGCCTGCCCACCCAAAGCGGCTAAGTGGATTTTGGACATGACGTGGCTCAACCTGGTTGAGCTCAGCAAGCTGTGGCCATTCTCCGACATCCTTGATCAGGTTGTGTGTGTGTGGGTGTGTGTGTGTCTATGTCATTCAACTGTCTGGTTTCAGTGAGCCGTTGTTAACTGTTGTCTCGGATTCCTGTTCTTGGCTGACAAAATTGGAACCCGATGTGGTCTTCTGCTGTCGTAGCCCCTCCACCTCAAGGTTCGATGTGCATTCTGGGATGCTTTTCAGCTCACCACGGTTGTAAAGAGTGTTTATTGGAGTCACTGTAGCCTTCCTGTCAGGTCGAACGCCTTCCTGTCTGCAGAGCTGCCCCTCAGTGGATTTGGTTTTTGTTTTTCACACCACTCTTTTACATGAAAATGTTCTGAAATACTCGAAACGGCCTGTCTGGCATCAACAAAAGACACTGAGATCACTTGTTTTTGATGTGAGCATTAACAGAAGCTCTTGACGGTATCTGCTTGTTTTTATGCATTGTGCTTCTGCCACATGATTGGCTGATTGTATAACTGCATGAATGAGCAGGGCTACATGTGTTCAATCCTGTAAGTGACTGGCGAGTGCATGCATAATCCCACATCCTGAAATGTCACAAAACCAATATGTGTATGGTCTTGCCATCTCACTTCATTATCTGCCACATCTCTTGATGGTAAACATGTGAACCTCTCTCTCTCTCTCTGTCTCTCTCTGTCTCTCTCTCTCTCTCTCTCTCTCTCTCTCAGTGGTGTTTGAAACGCTGTCAGTTATTTGCGACCGGATACCAATGGCATTTAAAATGTTATTATATATTTATGGGAGTATTTGGAAGCAGGTTTACACTCACGCCAGAATGCGAAAAGCAACAATCAAACAACATGGCATGACGTGTGTGTGTGTGTGTGTGTGTGTGAGCAGATTGGCCGTCATGAGAAGCAGTGGAAGAGCTGGTTTGATAAGGAAGCCCCAGAGGAGGAGCCGATCCCCAACGCCTATGACAAATCACTGGACTGCTTCAGACGCCTGCTTTTCATTCGCTCCTGGTGTCCAGATAGAACCATTGCGCAGGTTACACATGCTCATTACATACATACTTCTTACACACATACACTTTATCTATTTATTGACTAGATGTTTTAAACATTTATTCATAAAGCACTTTGATATTCTGGAAAAAAAATTCTATTAAATGAAGATTATTATTAATCTAATGTTATTGTATTTTCATTGTACTGTTTTATTTTATTTTAAGCACAATGAAACCTGAATGAAAATATCAGAAATAAATAAAATAAAAAAATAATCACAGATGTCATAGATAGATAGATAGATAGATAGATTCATTTATAATAAACAAATATTAATAAAAATAAAAAAATAGCAGATATTAGAAATTAATTAAATAATTTCCTCCACCATGAACATTTTTTTTAGCGGGACACTTCAGCGGTTATTATCTCACACACACCATGCCGACTTACCAGCTTTTAAAAACCCGAAGCTTTGCATATGTTTTGTTTCCTCCTAACAGAACAATATGAAAATAGCAACTGTTGTTGCTATGGTTACAACACAGAGAACGTTATCTGGCTCTATTCTTCTTGCTTTCAATTAAAACATTTTCATGCACCGTTGCTTATAAGCTTATTTTTCCTTTCGGAGTGAATTCATGTAATTCATTATACATTTTGTTTAACAGCACAGTAAATAAACTGTAAGTATAGGTTTAGTTAACATTATTTATGTTTGTTGTCATAGTTACATTCCAACATGGTTACATTAAGAGCATTGATTTATTACTGTGATTCAATGGCTGGTGTCCTAATCAACAGAAATAAGTAAATAAAATAAATATATAAAACCTACTTTTTTTACGTAAGGAGTGTTCATAAAGACACTGATATAAACCTAATAAATAAATGTTTATAAATGTTTATTCTAAAAGGCATCAACTGTAAAAGTTTCATTCGATTTCTAGCACTGAATGCACCAATTTAGATTTTCTCATTCCCCCCATTATTCTCCAGGCCCGTAAATATATCACAGACTCTTTGGGGGAGAAATATGCCGAGGGTGTGATTCTGGACCTGGAGAAGACGTGGGAGGAGTCGGACCCCCGTACACCACTCATCTGCTTTTTGTCTATGGGCTCGGACCCCACTGACTCCATCATCGCCGTGGGGAAGAGGCTCAAGATCGAGACACGTTACGTCTCCATGGGTCAGGGACAGGAAGTTCACGCTCGCAAACTGCTGCAGCACTGCATGGCTAATGTAAGAGCAGCTAATGCATGTTTATTTCATTTGATACCACTTTTGAATTCTCAAATCTGATTGGTCAGAATGTATTGATTAGTTTTCTATAACAGCAGCTCAGACAGTAGTTCTGACTGAAAGATTTATATTAATGCACTTGTTCTAATATGTTATCGTTTCTGTAGTAACAACATACACACAGACTTGGTGGACACTCCACACAAACAGATATAAAATGCAGGGTTTTTTTGATATGGTGAACTTGAGGACTTCTGTGAGGACATTTTCTGTCATGGGAAAGTGTTCAGGACAGAGGGCTTTGCTGTTTCTCAGTGACATGCTGCGGCAGTGAAGGCATGGTCAAGCACCGGCTGTGAATGGGAGGTGAATACTATGGTGACGTATCAGGCATCAAACACGGGTTTTGGCACAAATGTGATAACCCTGGTCCATGGGGTGGGGAATGAAAATGCAGGAGGCAGGGTATGGAGAGAACAGAGCTGTTATTTTTATTAGTGGATGACTTTTGGCAGTCTTAAGCACACACACACACACAAAACAAAATCAAAATGTCAGTGTCCTGCTGTTTGGCTCACTTTCAGCTTAGCTCAGGTCAGGGCAGAAACAGTCAGCTCCATGTCTCCCTGGCATCTGGCAGAGTAGTGAA
The DNA here is from genome assembly GCA_022758105.1 of Pangasianodon gigas. Lineage (NCBI taxonomy): Eukaryota > Metazoa > Chordata > Actinopteri > Siluriformes > Pangasiidae > Pangasianodon > Pangasianodon gigas. Next base: position 10,400,075 of record CM040454.1, on the reverse strand, counting down.
GAAGAAAAGAAATGTATAAATAGGCTGCTGTAAACCACACACAGGTGTAGACCATCATTCATTACCCGCTCACTCTCTCCGACTCTTCCTCCTGTTCACAGCTGGTGCTCAACCACACCCCCACTGCCATATGTGACAAGCTGCATTTTTGTCTTATTAATGCCAAAAGAGAGAAGGGAAAAAATATTATAGGTGTTTTTTTTCTCTCTCTCTGTTCCACAAACACACACAGGGTGGATGGGCTCTGCTGCAGAACTGCCATCTGGGGTTGGACTTCATGGATGAGCTGATGGACACGCTGACAGAGACAGAGAGCATTCACGAAAGCTTCCGCCTGTGGGTGACCACCGAGGAGCACCGCCACTTCCCCATCACCCTGCTGCAGATGGCCATCAAATTCACCAACGAACCACCACAAGGTCTTAAAGCAGGACTCAAGAGGACCTACGGAGGTTAGACTGAATGGACAGACAGACAGACAGGCTCTTCTAAATCAAAAATTAGTATTTTTATTACTGTGTTTGAGAACACACTATAGATATTTGTTATTTTCTTAATTTTATTTGGCTTCTTCTTTTACCCTTTTTTTCCCAAGAATTCAACATATACAAATTTTCTGATGCCATGTTTATATTTCTCAATATGATGAATTTCTTGAACATTTGGTTACTTCATCAATATGTAGAACATATTAATATATTTTACATGGATATTATGGGTACAACCCTGTTTTTTAGTAATTAACCAATACATCTGAGGAAATTAATGAGGTTACATCTGAGGAAATTATTGTTTTGCTTCCTTTGTTTCATATAATCCATATAAAGACTTAAAAGCAACATGCTAGCTAGAACATGCTAAATTATAGCAATTATAGCGGTCTTGACTGGCTATCACTCTGTAAAGCTAAACAGAATTGTACATTTGTGTGACCTACTCATCCAACCTCAGGCAATTAAAATAGACCCAGTGTCTGGTGGGATCAATAAAACTAATGCTGTTTAACAAAATGCAGCACTTAAGGTTGAAATGTTGATGTTAACTTTCATTCTCAGAATAAAAAGTGCATTTTCAAACACACATCATCACAGGCAGTGTCATTTATGTAAAGATCAGGCTTAATCTGTTTGTTCCCAACTGTGACTGAGAATATTGTTTATTCTGAGTGATGGCTGGTGTCACTTACGGACAGAGAATAATGAGCACATTTTATTTACGCACTGATAAGAATACTTCAGCTCTTGAGTTCACCCAGCCGTAAAATTCACAAATTTACTAAATGACATGGTGTCTGGGTTCTGTCAAAGTGCCTATATAGCTTGAGGCACAAATTCGATGAACTGAAATGTCACTTTTTTGTGCCTCCTGTGTCAATCAAGCAGATGAAATTCTCTCTCTCTCTCTCGCTTTCTCTCTCTCTCTCCATCTGACTCTCAGGGATTAGTCAGGACCTGCTAGATGTGAGTAATATGCCACAGTGGCGGCCGATGCTGTACGGTGTAGCCTTCCTTCACTCGTCCGTCCAAGAAAGGCGCAAGTACGGCCCGCTGGGTTGGAACATCCCATATGAGTTCAACCAGGCTGACTTCAACGCCACTGTCCAGTTTGTGCAAAACCACCTGGACGACATGGACATCAAGAGGGTGAGATGGATTAACTAAACTGATCTGCACTCTCCTGCCTTACTTCTGAAACTAAGGAAGCATTAGATCATTTTTTAAGTAGGACATTGTTAGAACAATATTTCTTTTAACCAGTTATGTTGGATCCAACTCCTCCCATTTCTGAGCCATTCAAAAAATGAAAATGTTTAAGCATTGACCATATATAATATAGCCTAAATTCTTATATGGTTATATGGCTTATATGGTTGACTGCACCTAAATATGCCTCTTACTTAAACTTGATAATGCACAAAATTTGCATCTTTCAGTTGAGTGTAACATCATATCTTTCTACCCAAAAGTGCAAAATACACAAAATTCACAAAGTAATTGTAAGCAGATTAATCAATATCTGAAATATGATTTATGACAGCCTGAACAACACCTGTGTGTGCAAATTAATACAAACGAAATGCAGGTATTAAATTTGTGAAAGCCTGTTTCCATTTGGAAATAAAAATAATAATAAAAAATATATTTATATTTTAAAAAGATTTACTAAATAAGTAAGTATATGTATATGTGATAAGGAGTGTGTTGCTTGAAAATTTTACTTTCCACAGTATAATTGGTTTTATATTATATGCCAAACAATCATTAATTTGATTATATGAGATGTTTCTGAAGTGAAGCACCAGGTGGGAATTTATCAATTTTCACTCAGTTAAAGTAACCCATTGTTACTTTGTCCCCAGGGAGTGTCCTGGAACACAGTGCGTTACATGATCGGTGAGATCCAGTATGGTGGCAGGGTGACAGACGACTACGACAAGCGCCTGCTGAACACCTTTGCTAAGGTTTGGTTCAGCGAGAATATGCTAAGCCCCGACTTCCAGTTCTACAAAGGCTACAGCATCCCAAAGTGCACCAATGTGGAGCAATACCTCCATTATATACAGGTTAGAGCTGCAAAGTTTTTCACTTTCCCTTTTCAGTGAATGCAGTTAGCAAGCCTGGAAATTCACTGCATTTATCAAGAGAATGAATGCTAATGATGTTAATGAGTGACAGACAACAAGAAAATGAGATGATGCTTGCTTGTACCGGCCAGCTTTAATATTTCAGAAGAAATGCACTTAAACATTTTAAAATGTTTAGCATAACAATGTTATTTGTGTTTCATATAACTGACTGGGAGCACTTTGTCATCCCTGAGGGATGACAAAGCTGCTTGGAGACAAGGACAGCATTTACATCACATTGATCTCATTGCAGTGAATGTTTTGTTGCCATGATATAGCCGTTGTTTGGTCTTTCACACACAATGAGCTTATCATCATGAGACAGAGAGTGCACAAGCGGAGAGACATGCATATAGGACACATACTATCTGTGGTGCAAGATTGATAGCCAAGAAAATAATAGCAAATTGGATCAGTTGGAGAGAAAGAAAAAAGTGTATGTGTTGTTTATTCTGTCATCGGGTAGTGTAACATATTTATAAATAACAGCAAAATAGAGAGTGGCACTTAGAATCAGTGTGTGGGCACTCCTTAATCAACTGATGAGTGCAAGAATTCTGAGTGATTAAGAGATGACGTGAGTTTACATTTTTATGCTAACATCCCATGAAGTGTTTGCTGCATGCCATTAGAAATACTGAGCGGGAGGCTGTAAAAAATGTTCAGAGAAAAGCAATCAGTGTTTCACATTCAACCTAAATGACCTTTTATTCAAACCAAAATGATCCCTCGGAAAGGCATAGCAGCATACTATGACAGTAGTTCAGGCAAGAATCAAGAAAACTAATCCAGTCCCTTGATCTGTTTAATGCTGGTGAGTCAGAGTCACGAGACATGAGTACTGGCAAGTCAGTAGTCTTCAGCACTGGCAAGTCTGGCAAGTCAAGTCATGTCTGTGTGTTGGCACCAGGACTTGGTGCTCCTGACTTAGCAGCACTCAAGATTCCTGACTTCCCAGTGTCAGGAGTTCTGGAGTGCTGGCAAGTTAGAACCACCAAACATTGGCAAGTCAGGAGTTCTGAGCACTGGCAAGTCAGGTGCACCAAACACTGGCAAGTCAGAACTCTCGAGCACTGAAAAGTTAGGAGCACCAGGTCATAAGTCTTGAGCACTGACCTAGCTAGCAAGTCAGGAACCTTGAGCACTGGTGAGTCAGTAGTCTTGAGCTCTGGCAAGTCAGGAGCACCTGGTGCTGATAAATTAGTAGTCTTGAGTTAGGAGCACCAAGCGCTGGCAAGTCAAGAGCATCAAGCATGGGTAAGTCAGGAGTCTCAAGTGCTGACTGATCAGGATCACTAAGTGCTGGCAGGACAGGAGCACCAAGCCATGGCAAATCAGGGGCACCAAGTGCTGGCAAGTCAGGAGTCTCAAGCACTGGCATGTCAAGAGTAATGTGCACTGGCAAGTCATGGGCCATTCATGGCAAAGAGCCTAGCTGTCTATTCTCTTACAAAAAGAGGTTTCCTCTTGTATGTTAAAGTGTTTTTTTTATTTCCTTTGGGGTACCCCTTAAAGGATATATGTGGAACCCTATGACAGGGGTTTCCCTTTCAGAAATGGTTCTAAGTAGAACCCTTTTATAAAGATGGAACCATTAGTCACTCAAAGAACATCTGAACCCTAAGAGTGTATCTAGCTTTTTGTCTATCTAGCTAGCTACCTAGCTGAAGCCCTTTGTTGATTAATTTACACCTAAATATTTTTTTTAAGAAATATTTTTTCTCTCTCTCTCTCAGGGTCTTCCAGCCTATGATACCCCAGAGGTGTTTGGCTTGCATCCCAATGCTGACATCACATACCAAAGCAAACTAGCCAAAGGCGTGCTGGACACCATCCTGAGCATCCAGCCAAAGGACAGCTCCAGTGGTGGTGGGGAGACAAGAGAGGCCGTGGTGGCTCGACTGGCCAATGACATGCTGGAGAAACTTCCTCCAGACTACGTGCCCTTTGAGGTTTGTCTTATTATTTTATTTAAATTGTATCATAACCTTTGGTGTGAGAAAGCTGTTATCCTGATATACCACAGGCTTCCTCAGGAGTGATTATTATTTTACCCAGATTGAAAAGACCTATTTCAGAGGTTTACCAAAAATGGGAAAAATGTTAAAATGATTTCTCCAAAGTCAAACCTACTAAAGAAAATGTTGTACTGTTGAAAAACTGTGCAATTATATGTTATTAAATCATAATTAACTACCATGGGTCAAAGGGACTTCTAATGCTCAGTAGTTAAATAGACAGATGTTGGCTGTGGATTTTCTTCCTTTGTACATCTGCTAAAGACAGGTAGCCTGGTAGCCTAAAGACAGCACTATTTGACTATACAGTAGTATACGGTGACAGAAGACAAATGATTTATAATCACACTATCCGGTGTGATCCAGAAGATGATGGGTTCCCTTTTGAGTCTGGTTCCTCTCAAGGTTTCATGGAGTCTCAGGGAGTTTTTCCTTGCCACCGTATCCTCTGGTTTGCTCATTAGGGATAAATTGAAAATTTCTGTAAAGCTGCTTTGTGACAGTGTCCATTGTTAAAAGCGCTATGTAAATAAAAATTTAACTGAATTGAGACGCTGTCTGCCGCAGTGCTTTAAAAGTCTTCAAGCCCTTTTTTATGTACAACTGCAAGTGCTTAAGAGACCAGCAGGCACTAATTGGTATCCACTTATTATTCCTCTCAAATTAGCAGTGACCCAGGTCACCTGCCGCTTATTTGCTCCCTCATTATAAATACTCTCTGAATCCAGACCTTTTAACTTTCACTGCCTAAAGCTTTTATGCACAGAGGACCAGACTAATCAAATCATTAACAGGTGATAGCTGTTCAGAGAACATTGTGTGTTAGGAACATATATACTGTTTTAAAACATAACATATATACTGTTACATGTATACTGGTTTAAATGAATATGCAGGGTCACAGCAATTTTATTTAAGATAGATTACAAATTCATATGATGGTATTTGCATGTATATGTGTGTGTGTGTGTGTGTGTGAGATAGGTGAAGGAGAGGCTGATTAAAATGGGTCCCCTGCAGCCAATGAACATCTTCCTGCGTCAGGAGATCGAACGCATGCAGCGTGTGTTGGTCCTGGTGAGGAACACACTCACGGAGCTCAAGCTGGCCATCGATGGCACTATTGTCATGAGCGAAAATCTGCGTGACGCGCTTGACTGCATGTATGATGCCCGCGTCCCTGCCCGCTGGGAAAAGGTCAGAGATTTACATGTGGCCCCACCCAACATTTTTCATGTTTTTACAGTAAATCTTTTACAGTGAAACCTTTTCATACAACTTGGCTTGTGTGAATATTTATGGATTTGCTTTCATGAGACTAAGTTTGTTGTGAAAGTCACAATGTATTTTAGAGCAGCACTAATCCATTCCATCTGTAGTTTCAGATGTCCTGAATTTATAAATGTCCCTGGTTTAATTTTTATTAACAGCAATCAGATGTTGAAGTAATTGAGAGGTCAAAAGTGCAACTCTAGTGATGTGTGTCTGAAAAATAAGAGAAATATGAGGGAAAAGAAAGAGTTTAAAGAGTTATATGAATATTAATGTCATTGGTAATCTTGTGTTTAACACACTTGTCAGGTTCAGGCTCTTTCTGTTCAGAGCTATAATAGAAGAGACTGACTCCTGAATGACAATCAGATGAATATTGAACAATTCCTTTTATGTGTGTGTGTGTGTGTGTTTCTTATACTCATTCATTTGTGCTCTTTACTTTTTGTCCTGATTGAAAAAATTCGTTTGTGTCTATTTGCTTTAGTGTGTGTTTGTGTTTGTTTTAGGCCTCCTGGGCCTCCAGCACTCTGGGCTTCTGGTTCACTGAGCTTTTGGAGCGAAACCGTCAGTTTCAGGCCTGGATCTTTGAGGGCCGTCCCAACTGCTTCTGGATGACAGGCTTCTTCAACCCACAGGGCTTCCTTACAGCCATGAGACAGGTGACCCCCCCCACACACATGCACACCCACACCCACACACACATTCCAGTATTGGAGTACTTGTGGGGACCAGATAACATAGTGGCATATGAGGACCTTTGGCTCATCCTTAAGTTTATGGGTGGGAACAGTGGTGTGACATGAAAGTGAGCAGGGTGTACTTATGTGTATGGGCCCAGACTCTTCAGGGGCACAGCTATGAGGCAGCTGGTACACTGATACACTTGCAGTTTGTTCGTACTTCTGTATAAGCAAATATAAATATGAAGTTAAGCCAATTTCGGTACCAGCTTTCACTCAGGAGAACATTCAGGAGATGGTCATCTCCTTTTTCAAACTCTGCAGGAGATCACTCGCGCTAACAAAGGCTGGGCCCTGGACCGCATGGTTCTGTGCAACGAAGTGACCAAGTGGATGAAGGACGACATCACGGTGCCACCGCAGGAAGGTGTCTATGTCTATGGGCTGTATCTGGATGGAGCCAGCTGGGACCGCAGGAACTGCAGACTCGTCGACTCCAAGCCCAAAGTCCTGTTCGAAATGATGCCAGTAATCCGGATGTACGCTGAGAACAATGGTGAGAAACACTTATTTGTTTTAAAAATATTAAGTTGATGAAATATTTCTGGGGGGGAGGGGCTGGGTGCATGGGGCACCTTTGCCTTGCACCTCCAGGGTCGGGGGCTCGATTCCTGCCTCCACCCTGTGCGAGTAGAGTTTGCATGTTTTCCCCGTACTTTGGGGGTTTCCTCCCCCAGTCCAAAGACATGCGTTGTAGGCTGATTGGCATCTCTAAATTGTCCGTGGTGCGTGAGTGTGTGTGTGATTGTGCCCTGCAATGGGTTGGCACCCTGTCCAGGGTGTCCCCCACCTTGTGCTCTGAGTCCCCTGGGGCACAAATAACCAAATAGTATGTTAAGATACGTATAGTGGGTTAAAAAAAAAAAAAGGCTAAATAATATTAGTTCAAAAGATTGTGTTCCCCTTTCTGAATGTGAAGTAAATAGCTTGCAGGTCCACCCTATTTAACTGCCTCCAATCTCTTTTTATCTTCAGCTTTCAGATCCTTTCATTTGTAATATTTGGCCTTCCATAGGACCTCTACTTTTCAACCTATTTTTTTCTGTTGATTTTACCATATTTTTTGGACTGCCGTCTCATTTCATGTTCTTTAATTACATTTCACTTCCCCTTCAGAAACCATGTGCGATGCAAACGTTTAATTTCAGTTGTATAACTAAATAAATATATGATGAAATTGAGCCTCGGATTACGTTTCTTGGCTGACAGGAGTGGAACCTGATGCAGTCTTCTGTTGTTGTAGTACATCTGCCTCAGTGTTTGACGCGTTGTGTTTTCAGAGATGCTTTTCTGCGCACCGCTGTTGTAAAGAGTGGTTATTTGAATTACTGTAGCCACCTTGTCAGCCTGAAACAGCCCAAACTATTCTGAACCTCTGTCATCATCGGCAGAACTGCTGCTCACTGGATGTTTTTTGTTGTTTGCACCATTTTGTGTAAACTCTAGAGACTGTTGTGCATCAGAATTCAAGGAGATTAGCAGTTACTAGTAATGCCTGTCTGGCACCAGCAACCACGCCATGGTAAAATTCACTGAGATCACATTTTCCCTCCAATCTGATGTTTGATGTGAACATTAACTGAAGCTCTTGACCTGTATTTGCATTATTTTATGCATTATTCTGCATCCACATGATTATTCTGCATCCACATGATTAGCTGATAAAGGTTTCTAATAACATGGTTGGTGAGTGTAGCCCAGTTCATTAGTGTAAAAGAAATGAAATACCCAGATCATCTGGTACAGGCGTGACTAATATCTTGGTATTCTAGGCTCATGGTGGGTTAAAAAAAAAGAGTCTTGGGGTAAAATGAGGCCCAGTAACAAGAGAGAAAAAAAGCCATCCTTTGATTCTTAATCCCTGAAGCATTCATAATTTAAATGTGTTCTAGTAATCACGGTTAAATTAATCTAACATTTGAATGTCATGCACAGTATGCTTTTCAGAGAATTACTGCTTTAAGCCTAGGGGTCTGGAGTGCTGGTACACGATGGTACAAAAGTCTCATTCCAATACCAAGGACTATTTATTTAGCAAAATATAATAAAGAATTGGTCAGAGTTTATTCTTATTAATCATGAACGAATTGCTTAACATTCTTTAGAGTGCAGAAATATTGGCACCCTTTTTGAAAATAAGTAAATGTGAACAAATAACTACACAATGCAATAAGTTATGTTTTGAGCTTAAACATAAGGGGACACTGTACAGTTTTATTTTAAAACAATATATATTTTTTCCAACAAAAAGTTTCCTTCTTACAAAGAGTAATGCAATCCCCAAACAGTGCCACCCCCACAGTTAATATTTGGTGAACATCTGAAGCTTCTTATAATCTTATTTCATGGTGTCTGCAGTATTGTCAAGTTAAACGTAATACTTTTTTAGGACTTTTTTAAAGGCACTTCAAATATAATTTAAGAGCACATTTGCCATGACGATACACCAGATATAAAAAATGCACATTTTCAGAAAAGAATGAATAAAAATGTTCACTTGAATGAGTTGTGAGGGGAAAAAAGGAGCTATTAGCTGTCAGAAGCATTCTCATATACAAAAGCTCTGTTTAAAAAATCCTAAGAATTATGTCGCCTATGTCATATAAAATATGCTATAAAATCGTTATGAAGTGTAGATCTAGCATGATTATACAGTAACTCCTTAACTATTTATGCTAATGAGCTGTAATAATTGATGCATCAAGATTTGTATGTGTCAAATAGAAAATAAGCATAATATGTATTACTGCATATATTAAAAACATGTTACTGTTTATAAAAGGGGCATAAATAAATAAATAAATAAATAAATAAATTTGTGTAATATGGGCTTTATCTTGTAAATACTGGGAAATGTGTTGAAATAGCTCTCCGTGTTAAAGGTGCAATTGATTTTTTTAAATTACTTGTACAAACAACCTGGGAGATATGTTAATTAAACTGTAGCCTTAGCAAAAGTTTATTAAGTCTGTGAGAAAACCCGTTTGGAAAACTGACTTCCGGTCCAGAATGCTTGTTTGTGTTTGGATGTGTTTGTGTTTGGATCAGTCGTTTTATAGGCACTGTACTCTACTGGCCGCCCAAGATCGTGGGGGTGGAGCTTCCTGAACATGGGCAGGAATGGGGGGAGTGGGCTCAAGGAGTTAAAAAAAAAAAATCATTCAAATATCAAACCCACCTAACCTTTAAAGACTTAATCTTGGGAAAAACAACAACAACAACAACAACAACCTAATCTTACCTAATGCACCTTTACTGTAACTGACCATACACTACACACTGCAAATACAGTAGATAGAGATTAGGTTTAAAAACCATTGAGCATCCATTTCGGAATATTTTTAGCTTAAAATATGACAGTTAATAGTTATTAAGGCCTTCAGTTTGTAAAATTCAAACAAATTCATTCTTTGACAGGTTCTGATGAAATAATGGTGCTAGTTGACTCAGACATTGAAATGTTCCTGTATTGCATGTGAATAATGTTAAAATGTTTAAGACTGGAATTAATATAGTACCGTTTGGCTGATTTTCAGGTGTGAAGGACCCTCGCTTCTACTCCTGCCCCATTTATAAGAAGCCCGTGAGGACAGACTTGAACTGCATAGCAGCTGTGGACTTGAAGACAATTCAGCCACCTGAGTACTGGATCTTACGAGGTGTAGCTCTACTGTGTGACGTGAAATAATGTCGGCCTACTAGATCTAGATCTGCTTACGCACACTACTGAGACATTGCAGGAGTCCGAGCTGTCAGTACGGCTACATTAATGGCTACAGTTGGAGCCAAAAGTCTGAATTTACTTGTAAGATCTGATTATTTCATCAGTTTCATATATATATATATATATATAGAGAGAGAGAGAGAGAGCGAGAGAGAGAGAGATATGACTATTTTCATATATAATTATTTTCATGTATAATTATGAGTAAGGAATAAAATATGACAGGGCATGCTGATGTAAGAAGATAATCAAATACAACACATCTACAACACATTATCTGTTTATAGTGACATTTAGGCCCAATCCCATTTCTACCCCTTAGCCCTTCCCCTTTCCACTACCCCTCCGTTTCGCGCGTAGGGGTGTCTTGATTCTCTTTTGGTTGGAGGAGTAGGGGTAAGGGGAAGGGCCAGATAACCCTTCAAACGAAGATTTTTCGGGACCACACTTCAAACGAAGGGCTATGAATTATCTCAGCATAAACCGGGTACAGCGGCAACATGGCTGCCCGAGCAAACAAAAAGACCCACAAATGTAAGCATTATTGACGTTAATAAAGATTTTAATGAACATAAATCATTTGTTTTATGTTACATTCAATCGTGTTTTCATATTTACGGTGATGTTATTCAAAGAAATGTTTGCAAAAAATCGCTAAAGTTTGCTTACGTCATATCATTACAGACTGCACGATAGTGGCACAACATATTTTCATGTCTGATCAGGGCTGTAACCACCAAAGACATTGAGGGGGGCTAGTCCCCCCTATGATTAGAAATCGCTAAACTTTTTTCTCAAATATTGCCAATTCGAGAGAGAGAATTAGGACCTGGATGACGTATGATGATGTGTAATGGTATAGTAGTGGTGTCCCAATTCTTAGGGGAATATTTTCACCCCTACCCCTTGACACTTTGTTTCAAGGGACAAGGGGAAGGGGTAGGCGTAGGGGTAGGGGTAGGTGAAGGGGTATAAACTAGAATTGGGATTGGGCCTTAATGTTGTGAAACGCCCGAAGATCAAGTAAGCTCTTATTATCACTTTCCTTATAGCAGCTATAAACAGTTTTTCCCTCACTAGCCTCTTTTTTTTCCGTCTCTTGAAGTTGATAAGACACAAAACCATAGCTAGACACATTTGCGAGAAACCGCAAAGTCCTCTATCCCAAAGACATTCCTGAGTCGGAAAAATTAACGACTGTTACGAAGCCCCGAAACTTGAGGCTCCTTCCATAAATGTTAACTAGACATATCTTTACAGAAAGCTTCACCATACCAATGATTCTTCATTTCTCTTTGTTAAGTAACAACATGTATGTTTATTAATCTGTTTATTATTAGGCTTAGATTAAGTTGTTACTATAGAAACGATGTGATGTTAGAAGGAGCACATTAATATAAACCTGCGATTTGAATTACAGCCTGAAATGTTGACAGAGTTGCTGTTAGAGAAAATAATTCAACACCTTCTGACCAATCAGAATTGAGAATTCAAGAGCGCTGTGGTATAAATAATACTGTATAATTATAATTATAATTATAATTACAACAGAAATATAACATTTAATAAAAATCTGATTTTTATCCCACTAAAAATCTGAAATCTTTAATACTTAACATGCTGGAAATGTTTTATACGTGTAATTACTCTGCACAATTAAATACCTTTTAAACAAATACTTTTGCAGGATCAGTCGTACACCTCTGCACTGAATTACTGCCAGAACTCTGTGTACCGAGGCACTTTGAAACATATGAAGCAGTGCATTAGCTTGTCTTTTCCCAGCATGCATTGTTCTCTTACTTGACAAACCTCGGGGCCTCCCGGTGGCAGCTGCCGCAGCTCGGAAAGCGTGTACGTGCAAAGAAAAGGGCACAGCTACGTCTGGTTAATTAGCAGGCATGATCAGGTGCACAAAGCCTCTTATTAACAAACTCATGAACCCCCACAGCACTGCACAGATGTGCTACATCACACCCTTCATCTACTCGCTCATAAATTCTTATTTATTCTGAAATCCTCTCTGTTGGTAATGATGTGTAATAATGTAATACTGAGTGAACACTTTGTAAGGTACCTACTACTACAAATGTGTCAGCCACCCTCCACCACCGTCCAGCCAATAATAATAAAAAAAATAATAAAAATTATATTTAAAAAACAGCCAAATGTTGTAACTGAAATGGTTCATTTTCTCATTATGAACAAATAATTCCACAAGGTAAGTGTACCTAATAAACTGGAAACTCGGGGTAGATGATGAGTTATGGTTCTATTACGGGTTTATTATTATTATTATTATTTATTATTATTAATTTCCAGATGATGATGCTTTAAGCCTAGGGGTCTGTTTTTCCACCTCAATTTTAAGAAGCATAAATATATTTAAGCAAAATGTTTTTATATTTACTTTTTTAACCTCGCCTGTTTATCTTCCTGAAAAGATCATATGGAATAAAGAGCCAGTTTAACAGACGCTGAGGTAAAAACAGTCAATCTGACTAAAGATGTCTAGCTTAGTATGAATTTGTTGTGGGATAGCTACGTATATGCTAAAGCAAAACGAACAGAAGCCTAATGTGTTCCGTTTGTAATCATTTACCGGCTTTTCAAAATGGCTGCCACAGTTGGAGCGGAATCTTTAAATGTAAGTCCTCTTTCACCTTCTTCACCAGACTTTAAAATGCTAGAACTTTACTTGTAGTTGCAAAACGGAAATATATTTCAGTTCAGGAAAGCCAGTAGTATCCTACAGAACGATGCCTAGTATAACATACGGAAGTTTCACCATGTGATGGGTTTTTCCCAGGCAGCCACACATACACGGTTGCCAGGGTCATGTTTTTTGTTTTGTTTTGTTTTGGGTTTTTTTATGCCAGATTGGGCTAGTTCGGGAGCTGGTGGTGGGGAATGCAAGTTTGTGGGTGGTGTTTTAGTCTGCAGGCACCATGATTGTTTAAAAGCAATGATAAGTGTAAAATCTAATCAAACATGGGCTAAGGCAGACAAAGGAAAAGTGTAACTTCATGTCATGAGAGCGAAGACTAATGGTCATTTATTCTATGCATTTCTTCTGACATATAGTAAGAATGCTGGGCTAAATATGAAAGAAACTATTGCAAAGATAACAGCCGTACCAGATACTGACTGCAAATCAGAAATGCGTTGACCTTGTTTCCTACGCAAAGAAAGAAACACAATTAAAATCCATCTCCCTTTTTCCACTGGCTGAAAGATTTGGGCTAGTTTCAGGTTTTTTATGCTGTTTTTTTGAGCTGTAGTTGGGCTGGAAATCTTGCTGAGACTTGCACAATGCACACCTATGTCATCTGGCCTGTTCCCAAAAAACAAGATTACAAAATAAATAAATAAATAAATTGACGGTTAATTTCTAGCAGATTCACTTAACACAGTTATAATTGTTGCCTTTTAACCACTAACACCAGATATTGATTATACTGACAAGCAAAGGTGAAATATGAGAGTTTTTCATAATATTTATTGATTTAAGCCTCAATTTTTGATGTGTGTTCTGAGATGCTTTTCTGCTCAGCACCGTTGTAAAGAGTGATCATTTGAGTTACCATAGACTTCGGTCAAGTGTTTCAGTCCACAACTGTTCTACCTTGACCATTCCTCAACAGGAATAAAAGATAAATTTGGCTATTATTGTGTAAACAGTGAACAAGAAAAGAGTGAGATCAGTGTAAAAGGTAGTTAAGTGGTATAAAATGAAAAGATTTGTTGACCCTTATTATATGGCCACGCCTTATATTAATAATTCTCAGACCCTTGTGGGGAAACCATTCAAAGAAAGAGATCATCAGAAGTACATATAAAGTTTAATGATTAAGTTTTTACAAAAAAGAAAAAAAACTTTTTTATTTTTACAAAATGGAAAAAAAATAAACAATGGCATTAATACATCAAAACACTTTTTGTTTGTATTTAGTTTTCTTATAAAATAATTGCTACTGTACTTACATGTTGTACCCTGTGCACAAATCCTGCTTATGAGAAACTACCGGAATGCTATCGCTTGACATACATCCACGATCTCGTGCATCTAAAGGACAAGGCGAGATTATTTACAAGCGTCTCTGGCATTCGACGTTCTTAATTGACTTTGTTGAGCTCGTCGGCTAGCGGCATTACATTCCCTTGCGAAAGCGACCTGGACATCTCCGTATGGACGAAATAGGTTTTGAGCTCCCCTTTGCCCTTGACGTTGATGATTCCTCGGCATGAGCACATGTAGCCGAGTGTTAGCAAGATGCGACTCGTCTCCTCCGTCACCTTGAAAGACAAAAATGTGAAAAGAAATTGTAATAAATTAATAATTTCTAATTTGTCTGAAATCCAGTGAAATTGCTCTTGCTTTCTCTAATTCCTACTCATTTCAGATGTGTACGTTTGACCAGGCTGGGATCAGTCTGCCAAACTCCTAATATTTTATATGACATGCCTAATGAGATTTCGTTAAACAATGTCTCAAATAGTCAAATGTACAGTATAAATAGGAATGCCAGTTATCAATACCAGTACCAGTATCAGTTTGTAGTGTAGTATCAAGGTGGCGTGAATTGCAGGAAGCAGTGATATGAGGGTGGTGTGTGTGTGTGAGAGAGAGAGAGAGAGAGAGAGAGAGAGAGAGAGAGAGAGAGAGAGAGAGAGAGCACTTCATTTGGGCGAGTACTGAGCACTGGAACATGCACTTCACTTGGTTTACACAGTGCTTGCGAGTCCCGGCTCTTTGCACTCATATTTAACACTCACTAACACGGCTCTGCTCACTTGAATTGTACTATTGTACTGCACAAAGATAGGGTTGATGGAACATTTACTAAATCTATAGTATAAGTGATAAGAATTGAACTAACCTGTATTTTCCCAAGCACTCCTGTGCTGTCCATTCGGCTCGCTACATTCACTGTGTTGCCCCAGATGTCGTATTGTGGTTTCTGGGCTCCGATGACACCCGCAATCACAGGGCCATGGTTAATACCTGTATATGGCGAGAACCACATGTTTAGCCTCAACACTGATAATGATAAAGGGTGCTTTTTTTCATATACCTGTTAGTCGAAATTTAGAGCATAAATTGATACTTTTGGTTCATTTGGTTTGCTTTCACACTGCACATAAATGAACAAATGGAAAACTCAATGAGAGATCACTCACTGGCCAGAAATACTATTATAGTTAGGCCATAAAAGTAATTTAACTTTATGGACTTTTAAACACCCCCCTTTTGACAAGTACCCAAAAGACCTCTAGGTTTGATTTGATTAGCCGGAAAACATTAGCTAGTCAAGAGCAATTAATAGCAGCCCATTTTCATGGAAAATGAGCAAAACTGATCACATCTTATTTTTGGACTGTGTGTGCAATACACTCCAGCCTTAATTGAATAGCTGTAATTGAATTGATTTCATGCTGGCCAACTCTATTCTTTCACACTGCCAAGCTAATTAATTTAGCGAATGAACTAAAATGACATAACAGTTATGGTCATTTAACATTACTCTTTTTTTTATTTATTTCTGGACTGATGAATGGAGAGACCAGTGGACCAGATTAGCATGCTTTTCATATCAATAAACTGTAAAAAATAAAGAGAGTGTATCAGCCAGTGCTAAGAAATGAGTTTTAGGTGCAAGCCAGATCCACTGAAATCCTCCAGTCATGCTTGACGGCACTGCCTGGAGTCTAAGAGGTTACAGCAATCTCACGGCTACTTGATTTAACTCTGGGAAAATTGCAAGCTTGGCCATGGACTTCTGCCAGACTCATCTTGAAATGTGCAGAATCAATATGAAAAAGAAGGTGCTTCTTCCCTTTAATTGGTGCATCAGTAAGGGTTTTTCACTCACTGAAATTTGACTTTGAGAAACATCAGGACTGGCATGTTCGGTTCCAATTTTGAGAATTGTCAACTCACAAGTCCTAGATCTAATATGCAGAAGTTGCTATGAATAATACAGCTTGTCCACGGAAGCCTGCCATCATGAGATGTGCAAAATCAATACACATATTAAGGTTCTGGATTAAGGCTAATGGATTTTACTGCCATAACTATCACATCCAATTGCCATCATTTGTCAGTATCAATTTCCTGCTGATTTTGCCAGGTCTCATTCCAAACGTACCGACTCTTAGCTTGAAGTCGTTGAAGGAATGCTTATTGATGACATCGAGCTTCCCGACCAGCGCAAAGGCGAACTCCACCATGGTGCCGATGTGCATGTACTGTCTGTCATGCTCCTGAAATTTCACACAGAGTATGAATTATGAACACTCTCCAAGCCATTTAACTCCAAAGACGTTTAGCCAGGTTCATAATTTATAGCACTAGGTTTGAGCTCAGGAGGTGTCAAGAATAGAAAGTAATTCTGTCACTCTCTCAGCTCGTCCCTTGACTTATTTTCCATGACTGCAAGGTGTCAGAGGGTTCTAACAGCAATAGCTCAGAAACACATTAGCAGTTTCATTTCACAATATCACTCTCTTTATGGAGAAAATGGTTCTCTTCATAGACCTCAATGGAACATAACTGGGGCCTTAGCATGACGTTATTCTGATTACTAGGGATGCATCTATACCAATACCGATATTGGTTCAATACTCAACAAAATGCTCCAATACGAACATCCAATACTATGTGATACTAAATGTGACTAGTGTATGCCGCTGCACTGATGAACATTTGACAGTGAATGACAGCGATCTGGACGTATTTCATGATGAATGATGCTGATAAAAGCAAAGCAAACTGTGCTCTGCAAAATGATCAAGAAGAGGAATTACAGCTAAAACCCAGAATTTATCTTCCTACAACATAAATAACCTCATACAAACTTTTACGTGAGAGCGTGAGGACGGTTGACTGCACAGAGCAGTATCATTAAAAAAAAGCAAGTATGGAGTCTGCACTTTGCTCACGAGTCAAGGTCCGATTTGCTGATACTACTCTGTGCAATCTGGTTGGTCATCCTCACACTCACTATTAAAGATACTGCTTAAACGCTGTAGCATCTGAAATGTAAAACTCAGCATGAGGAGGTCATTTCTAGCATCAACCAATATAAACTGAATTTAAAAAAAAAAAGTCCATAATGCCCCAGATTGCTCAATACTAAGTAGGAGTAATTATTTTGGTATCAGTATTCAACAAAAAAAAATAATAATATTGATGCATCCATAAAATTTACATTGTAATATTATACAATAATAACTATAGTATTATACTATCATATATTATACATAATAGTAGTAATAATATAGGCCTCAATGGAAGTTGATAGGTACTTACAAGTTTCTGATTGCAATATTGTGTATTGTGGGTGAAATAGGTTTCAGTGTCACGGTGGTGTAGTGGGAAGCATTGCTACCTCACATCTCCAGGTTGAGCCTTGGTTTGATCCTGAGCTTGGGTTACTGTGTGTGTGGACATTTGCACGTTCTTGGGTTTCCTCTGGGTTCTCCAGTTTCCTCCCACCTCCCAAAAACATGTCGGTAGGTGGATAGGGCTAAAATAACCTGCTCCTAGTGTGTGAAACGCATCCAGGGTGTATCCCTGCCTCATGACCATTGATCCTGTGAGAACCTCAGGGTCCATGACTCTGACCAGGATAAAGCACTTCCTGAAGATGGCTGAATAAATCAATGAATGATGTCGCTAAGTGCCTTTACTTCAGGCTTATTTCGGACTCATTTCTATTCATAGGCACTGTAATATATGCTTTAAGATGATTAATTGAAAAATAAGCTGGAAGTTTAAAATGTTAAAGTGGACTATTTTAATGTTTAGATTAGATCATTTAGATTATTCTTTCATTCATCTTCAGTGAGCGCACTTCCTGATCAGGCAACACGCCCTGAATGGGACACCAGTCCAATGCAAAGCACTATTTACACACACATTCACACTAGGGACAATTTATTTTACCCATGTCCACCTACTGGCATGTAGGGAAGAGTGAGGAAACCAGAGAAAACCGAGGAAAACCCATGTGGACGTGGGGAGAACTCCACACAGACACACCCTAGAGCTGTGAGGTGGCAACTCACAGCTCCACTGTGCCACCCTATTATCAATTATTCTGTTGCACAATTGTTGACTGTATTACCTGTGCATGTTCGGGTATGGCGTTTAACCCTGTAGCTGCCATGTATGTGCTTCCGATGGTCTTAATCTTCTCAACTCCACTAAACTTGGGCTTGGAGAGCAACTGCATAGGAAAGAGGAGTCCGTAACCAACCCGAGACATCATTATATTAATCATCAGTTAGCACTATTTATAATGTACAATCACCTCATCAAAGTCAGCGATGATTTCATTCAGCAGCCTGAGACACTCGAGGCCTTCTTTGTTAACATCTGACTCTGTGTAAAACTCTTTGAAGTCCGGGATGGAAGCGAACATCACGCAGACCAGGTCATAGGATTGGTGATACAGATCCTGACACACACAAACAAGTGGGACGTGGGAATTGATTCCAAGCTACTGGAGATTTACACTGCTAAGCCATTAAAGCCAAGAAATTTGTTTTCCTCCCCCAAGTCTTTCCATCTTTTTTTTTCTGTTTTTTCTGTTGCGCTGATGCAAATAACTGTTCTCATCATACACACTATTAAATGGTGTAGCATAGGCGCCATTAATATGTTCTGCTTGTGATTGTAAACACCTAAGAGGGCCATTCATGTGGGAGGATTCAAATGATTCAAATGAGCTGATTTGATCTGGATGCTCCAAAAATGGTGAAGTATCACTTGATCTCGTATGGGTCAGTAAACTGAGCATTTCCCAGTCCAAACCATGAGAACCCCCAGGTGGCCCACACTTTTGCTTTCAGCTTCTAGCCCAGTTGAACTACAGTCAGTGCATAATTTTGCACCCCCAACTGGTTCCTGAGTTCAAATAAAAATGATGTACCTCTATTTTACAGGTTATTTAGTAATCTGCCAGAGTTATAACATGCATGTCAGAAATTATAAATTTTTTTAAAGATAAATTTATAATTTTTTTTAAATTTATAAGACAAATTTTTTAAATACCATAACATACACCATTTGACCATGTTTTGTTATTTGTGATAACTAAAATTAGGAAATGTAAAACATTAATACAAAAAAAATGAAATTTCTTTATCTTCCTCATTCTGTCTTAAGGGTGTGCAAACTTTTGCACTCAAGCATAAGTGATCAAGAATGTTTAATATCAGTTTCAAGTGTGTGGAAACATTTGGATCGTTTTGACATCCCGAAGGTCTAGATTTATAAAATCATTTTGGTGTATCTGCTCTGCTTTTAGAATATACGGTTCCTCAAGGGTTCTCCGGATAGTTTGGCATTCTGAGCTACTACTGGAACCCTTTCTGAAAAGGAAACATAGTGTTGCAGTGTTCTACATTATACACATTTAACCCTTAAAATAAGCTTCCTCAAGAGTTCTTTGGATTGTTAACGGTTCTAGCTTCCTAAATGAAACCCTTCCTTGTATGGTTTTTATACAGAACCTTTTTTTTCCCACATGAGGTACTAGATGATATAATTGGATATGAGAAGAATCCTGGGCTCCCACCTCGTTCTTCCAGTTTCGGGCCAGGAAGTGTTCTGCCACGTGAGCAGGCAAGACGTTTTCCAGCAGAACGCGGTTGAGGTTCTCCATGGTTTCGATCTCCTCACACTCCTTCTTGAACTTGTTCTTCCACAGGAAGTCCAACCTACAGTAATATTCAGTCTGTTACAGGAGGACACAGAGGTGAAGAGACGGGAGGTCACCGAGCTCCTTTTACTGACAAGACAATACAGTAGTTCCACAGAGAGAAAGAGAGAGAGAAGAGACTCATGCGCTTTGCTGTTAGACAGCTGAATGTCATTTTGATGAAACAGTTGACAAAAAAGAATGCAACAGAACAGAGAGAAGCTACACATGAAACCTTTATATGATGAAGCATGCACAGATTTTACTTATACCATAGTGCTGTTAAATTCTCGAATCTGGTCAGAAGGTGTTGATTAAATTTCTATAACAGCAGTAATGCAAATTCTAGGTTTATATTAATGCACTACGTGTACTAATGTGTTATTGTTTCTATAATAACAGATAACTCGCATGTCAGAGCTTCTACATCAACTACGGCTAATAATAAACATAAAAAAACAAAACAAAGCAAAACATTTCATTGTTGAGGTGGTGAAATATTCTGGAAGGAGTATCTAGTGAGAACGAAACTTTAGGTTTTCCCCCACAGCAAAGTCTTCAGGACAGAGGAGTTGTGCTATAAGTTTTCCTGAAGACAAGACAAGCTTCATTATTTTTATAGCTGCTATAGCGTAAGTGATTACAAGAACTAACCTGTCCCACAGACGTTCCACAACATTAAATGTAACTCGTAAAATTTTAACTAGTTTAACTAATTATTTTTATGTAATTAGTAAGTGGCTAATTTGCTGTGGTAAAAGACATACTTCATGCTTGTCATGTTTGCCAGACCTTTAGTTTCACCTTGTTATTTAACAAAGAAAAACATGCCATCGATATGGTGAGGTTTTCTGTTAAGAGGTGTTTATTTAACATTTAAGGAAGGAGTCTAGGAACAGTGAGCAAGTTTTTTGCCACTGGAGATGAGGGTTATTTTTTTCTGACTTCTCTGTAACGTGACAAGCTGCGTTTTTTTTGTCTTATTATCTTCAAGCGAGAGAGAGAGAGAGAGAGAGAGAGAGAGAAAAGAGAGGTTGGTGAAGGAAAGACTGTTTATAGCTGCTATAATGTGAGCAGGAACTAACTGAGGATGTTCCACAACATTAAATGTTAAAGGTTAAAAAGTGCAGTGTTTTATTTACTAATAAATTAAACATTGTAACTATTGGCTAATTAATTAATTAATTATTATTGTTAGTTTTTTTTTTATTTTGTGATCATACCCCTGATGGCTGTTGGAATAAGACTTTATAAATGTCTATGTAGGTTTATGTCAGTTGTCATTTGCCTTAAAACCGTTCAGTTTGAAAAAAGACAGACAATCTAACATAAAAAAAGGTTCTCCATTTTACTCTGTAGTATTATTGTTCAGCTGTTAGTACTAACTTTTCAATCACTGCCTTTGTTCATAATATTTTCTTAATATTTTTATTTGATAAACCCCCAAAGGTCATTTATCTTACGATGAAGTTAATGCATCGTAAAGAGTTATAATGTGTGACTGCATGGATAAAAAAACCCAAAGAGGTTCCACCGGTGTTTCACTTTGGGTTTTAGTCAGTCTGTTCTCACCCAAAACCCCAGTGCTATGCATCATCCTGATGGGATGAGAGAGGGGTGGAAGGATGGAAGCACAGGGGAACTAAGTCTCTTGGTGTTCTCAGAAAGTGGATAGCAAAATATGCCTTAATGTACTGAACGACCTGATGGGTGGAGGTGCTATTTTGGGAACCTGGCTATGTTTAGCATGTGCTGTTTTCACCACGTCTTTTAACATTTCAGACTGCGTTCATTACTCTTGCTTCTGCGTTGTGAGGTGAGGTGTATTTCCATCATTCACCACTCTCTCAACCCATTTACACTAGTTTCTGCCTCTTATTCTATTTTCCAGCCTCATGCTTTATGCTTTTTTGTTCCATTTGAAAGAAAGGTACAGAACAAAATGATGGGAAATAGGAAAATAGGAAAAATGGCAGAACAAAAACACTGCCTGTCTTATGGAGAGATGAAGTGAAGATGAATGAAGCCAGGCCCAGGTTTCTCAACCCAGATCTCATGAATAATACGATGTAATAAAATACAATGTAAGAAAATAGATAAATGCTAACACTAACCCCTAACTTTCATATCTTGTCATGTCTTCATTTGTGTAATTTGTGCAATGAAATGAGGACGTGTAGAGAAAAACAAATGAAATGTTAGCGATTCAAAGGATACCATCTCACAGACATAGCTAGCAGAACCAAACAAACTTGCATCAGGATTGCACCAATCACAGAAAATATACTGCTGAGGCAAATGTGGAGTTTGTGGACTGTACTTGGCTAGCCAAGTCAAAACATCTGAAGCCTCAAGGCTAAAATTTTGTCATCACTGTGGTGGAAATTGTATGACAATACTGGGTGACTGTCAAATCCAAAGTTAAATAAAGTATAAAACACAATTGAGTGAGCTGTTCCAGGAAACTAATCAATGATGGAATGGTGGGATGTCTCCTGATGTGAAGCAGAGTTACTGTTACCACCCTGAAGTTGATTATTTTCCAATAACAGCACAAACCTCAAATGTTGAATTTCTCTTATATAACAGGAATTTGCTAACAATTTTTGATTTATTACACAAACGAGATTTTTTAAAATCAGTTTATAGTTACATTTAATGTTGTGGAACGTCTGCAAAAGTTATCACTTACGTTTTTACCAGCTATAAATGATAAGCTGGTAAACTAATCATTCCCTCGCCAGTCCCTTGTTTTTATTCTCTCTTGTAAAAAAGATCAAAAAATGCAGTTTGTAATGTTACCAAGTAACACTGGAGACTCCTTCCACAAATGTTGAATAAACGTCTCCTTACAGAACGCGTCACCAACACGTATCAACAAGTACACATATTTATTTGTATAATTATTAGCATGTTTATCACAAAATGATCATTATATGATCCATTTGTGTGGATGGTCCATGTTTATGTTGTTACTATAGAAACAATTAAAATGTATTAATATGCATTAACACCTTCTGATCAATCAAATTTGATAATTCATCAGTGCTGTGGTGTATATGTGATCTTACTAATCACTGTAGTCATCTGACAATGTTGACAAGTAGGCAGCATTCAATTATGATTATTTGTGCAATTGTAAAATAAACTGTATGATACCTATTAGCTTATTGCATTGCTAACTACGTAGCTAACATCATTAACTTTGCTGGCAGCTGAAGAAATGTCCTTCCAGCAACTGTCTCTTTCTTCATGGTCGTAAACGAGACAGAAATGTAACATCGAACAGTCAAGGATATATATATATTTTTTCATTTAACGTTTCTGGGTGAATTGCGCAATCATAATGGAAACACCGCAATTAGTGTTATGTGTCCTTAGACTTTATTTTTTGTCTTTCTTACAACAAACCAGTAAAATTCACCGTTGGGTAAAACACGATGCCACTCCTTCCCCCGAACAGCTGTTCTCTCTAATACTTCCTGTTTTTAAGAAACGTATATGTGTAAGAGAAGTTCAAAATGATATATTCTTCTTAAAACCTTTTACTGGATGAATGATTTCAGTGTAAATTTGTATGAGATGTTGCATAAGGTGTTTAGGCACAATGCAAAATCATTTTGCTGTCAGTGGGAGCAAGATCGTATCACAATAATGCCGTACCAGAGTTGTACAATCTAAGCCTGGGTATAAGCATCCAAAAGAAGAAGGATTGTAATAATTTTCTCACCTGTCTGGCCAGGACAAGCAGGGTGACGAAAAATATGAAAAGTGACACCGAACCCATTGTCTTCAGATCCTTCAGCACTCCTGGCCTTGGTATGGAAAATACGAAGAAAGAGAGAGAGAGAGAGAGAGAGAGAGAGAGAGAGAGTAATCTGTGGGTGCAGCTGATTCCCTGTTACAAATAACGCCACCTTTGGTCCCTGAAAGGCCATTGAGCCATGTCGTCTCCAGCTGTTTATTAATAAAGAGTGTCACTGTTCATTAGTGTTAACACTGCAGCCAAGTTTTCTGCCCAACATGCAAGCAAAACCCTTGCAAAACCGTCTGCTTTCCTGACTAAGCCACGTTCTGTCCAGATACACAACTACAACTATCTGAAAGCTCACTTTTGTTCTTTTAGCAACACATTTTATGATCATTTATACTCAAAACAATAACCTTGATAAGTAGTAAGTAGTGGGTTATTATTTTCGTGTAAAAAACAAAAAAAAATCAGTCCAAGTCCTGGTTGCCTCTGCCAGGAGGTTCAGACTTTCAACAAGATGACTGGTTTGAATTGAAGAGGAATGGTAAATCTACCGACAAAAATGATCAACACAAATGGATAGTATTCTTTTTGGCTATGATAAGGATCTTACAATTTACAGCCTTTCAAATTTCAATGGTTTTGCCATCAAAAAATGCAAAACAGTTCTGCAGTAACTAATGAAAAAAGGATACTTATCTATAATGACAGATGATAGATAAGTATTTTCTTTGCTTAATTTCAATTTACATTACAATTTTGTTCCTCCTTAAACACGTGGTACTGGAGTGAAATTTAGCATTAGTACTATAGAATTAGTACTATATCATTCTACTTTTCACCTTGTTACTTCTTTTACTATCTTTTACTCACCAAATTAGCGATTCGGTCTTTGTGCCATACATTTATGTGCTTACTAACTAGAATTTGTCTGACATTTCACTGTAACTATGTTACAATATTGTATTTATCAAATTAATTATGCAATATTTTGTGAGATTGGACCACACAATTATCCTACATAGAACTTAAAGGACTGTAAACATGACTATGTTATATACACTGCAAAACAAAACAAAACAAAAAAAAGTGATCTTTCTCATAATGAGTTCATAATATAAAACAAATATGAAATTCATAAGTCTGTTTCTAGATTTTTTTTTTCAAGCTTGAAATGTCAGATAATTTTCTTATTTCAAGCATTTATTTGTTTAAAGGAGCAAAAATATCGGCCAACAGAACAAGAACGTTTCAAGCTTGAAATTAGTTTAAAAAAAAAAAAAGAAAGAAAGAAAATCACTTGTTTTCAATGCAACACAACAATCATAATGTCATGTGACATTGCATACATAGTCATTGTGAAAAGGATGTGCACTGTAACTTGGCAGATTTGGCTTCGAGGGCTTCATTTCGTTATAGGCAAACACAAAGCTTATTTCATCCGCACTCAAGATCCTCGTGTGCCCTCGAGTGCATCTGGAGCACAGCTCAGCCTTGATGAAGACGGAAAGCTTGTCTTTATGCTGGCTAACTAAAATAAGCCCGTCTTCATTGGACTCTAATAATAAGAGCCCATTACGAGGAGGGACTCAAAGCTTTGCATAATAAGAATAATAGAGTCTACAATGGACAGCCTACAATAGTCAGCCCTAATGAACACTTATGCTGAATCCATTTCGGGCTCTGAGGTATTTCAGAGTGCCACTTCATTCAGAGAGGTCGATATTGGAAAGAGCAGGTTTTTCCGATAAAAGCTGCATCAGATCGTCCCGAATGAAACAGTTCCTGGACCTATTTCAGAATATCTGTGTCTATAAAGGTGTATGTACGTTTTCTAGACAAATGAAGGATTTTATTTTTTTTGCTAACTTGCCTACACAAGCTAACCTGGCAAGATTTCTGAGAGAAATTTGAAGTCAAATTCATAAATGTTCAGAATCTGCACTGCTAATAACAAACCAGATAACTCAGCAAGATTTTTGAAAGGAATTTTTAAATCATACTTAAACGTTCATAATTTTCACTGCTAACAGGAGAAACATTCGCTAACATTAATTAACCTGACAGGATTTCTCAGAGAAATTTGTTCATAAATGTTCATCATTTGTACAAATTTGTTCATAAATGTTCATCATTTTCACTGCTAAAAACCAAGTAGCTAATACAAGCTAACCTGACAGGATTTCTCAGAGGAATATCAAGTCGATGATTTGCACCACTAACTAACATAAGCTAACCTGACAGGATTTTTTGAATCATATTTATAAATGTTCATAAACTTCCCCTCTAACACTAGCTACCTAGCTAAAACAAGCTAACCTGAGAGGAATTTCATGTCATATTCATAAAGGTTCATACTGATTCTCACTGATAATGCTAACTAACAAGCTAATATACCCAACTAGCCAACATGAGCTAACCTAAGAGAAATATCTGACAGGATTTCTAAATCATATTCATAAATGTTCATCTTCACTGCTAACACTAACCAGCTAACACGAGATAGCCTGACACGATTTTTAAATAATATTCATAATTGTTCGTAATCTTCACTGCTAACCCTAGCCAACTAACTAACATGGGCTAACCTGACAGGATTTCTAACAGGATTTAAAAAATCATAAGCATAAATGTTCATAAACTAATCTAACAGTATTTCTGAGAGGAATCTTATATCATATTCATGAATGCTCATACTCCTCATTGGTAATACTAGCCAACTAGCTAACACAAGCTAACACAACAGGATTTACAGTCATATTTATCTTACTGCTAAGACTAGCTAACATAACAGGAATTTTTAAGTCATATTCATGCATGTTCAGAATCCTCACTGCTAACACTAGCCAACAAGCTAACAAAAGATAACCTGACAGGATTTCTGAAGGAAGGAAGTCATTGGTATTCATATACACACATGTATTTTAAGATATTGTTAACTAACTAAAACTAAAACAAGCTAACCTGATTTCTGAAAAAAACATGTTTATAAATGTTCAACTTCCCTGTTAGCAATTGCCAATTAGCTAACATGAGCTAACTCCACAGGATTTCTGACAGGATTTTAAAAATCATATTCATAAATTCATAATCATCACTGCTAAAACTAGCCAACTGGCTAACATGAGTTAACCTGACAGGATAGTTGACAGGATTTATAAATCATATCCATGAATGTTCATAATCGTCTCTGCTATCACTTTGAAGCTAGCTAAAACAAGGCTAACCTGACAGGATTTCAAAGAGGAATTTTATTCATGTTCATATTCTTCACTCCTAAAACTAGCCAAATATAGTTAACATGAGCTAAGCCGGCAGGATTTTTAAATCATATTCATAAATTTTCATAATCCTCACTACTAAACCTAGCCAGCTAGTTAACACAAGCTAACCTGACAGGATTTCTGGCAAGACTTGATATTCATAAATAATTCATAATCTTCCATGCTAACACTTGCCAAATAGTTAACATGAGCTAACTCCACAGGATTTCTAACAGGATTTTAAAATAATATTCCTAAATGTTCATAAATGTCCCTGCTAAGACTAGCTAACTAGCTAACCCAAGCTACCCTGACAGGATTTTTAAATCATATTCAAAGATGTTCATAAACTTCCCTGCTAAGACTGGCTAACTAGCTACCCTGACAGGATTTCTGACAGGATTTTTAAATTGTATTCATAAATGTTCATAAATCTCCCTGAGAAAACTAGCTAAATAGCTATAACAAGCTACCCTGATAGGATTTCTGAGAGGAATTTTAAATCATATTTATAAATATTTCTACTTCTCACTAATAATACTAGAAACTAGCTAACATGAAACTGACAGGGTATTAATAGACAACAATTTTATAGTTGGTGTAAATTCCTACAAATTTCAGCCCAAATCTAGCCTGAGATGTATAATGTGCCCAGTGTTGTCCCTGACAACTTTAAAACATGGTATTTATTCCCTTGTTACAAATGCTGGCACTTAGCACACCGTATATCATAGCATATGGCTCTGGATATAGCTTACCTGTCTAGGACCTTGTCTTTGTATAAGAATTTGCTGTATTCGTCGAGTAACGAGGCATGTGTCTGGAGGATGATGACATTGTAGGCCACAACAGCCATCAGCATGATGAGCATCTTCAGCTCGTAGTTGATCCTCAGGAACACGGAGCAGGAGATAAGGCCCAGGATGCAGCTGTAGATGAAGTACTGACAAGAGAGCACCAGGGTCACAAACCTGAGGAACATCTTTAGGGTTAGTAATATTAGAAATGAAGATGATTTACGCCAGAGATATTAAAGTTCTTTGCCAGCCCTCAGGCTCTAATTGCTTACTCCGAACTTTGGAAGAATGGATAATGGATAATTGCACTAGCCAACAGTAAAATTGCTCCATGAAGTAGACAACTTTGGACAATCATGGTTACAATTTACTTTTCTATTAAGCCTAATGTGTTACATCATTATATTTAACAGATTATTTTGAGCTAATGTTGTGGAATTTGGTAAGGTAATCCATGGTGTATTCATTTTGTATACATGTTGGAGGTCTGGGGAAAGCGCAATACATTTACATTTGCATTTACATTTATGGCATTTGGCAGACGCCCTTATCCAGACTGGACTTACAGAAGTGCTTTGAAGTCTCTATCAATAAATACATTATGATACTGGTTCACTAGGTCACAGACTAAGAATACTATCAGTCTTTGTTGGGGAGGTAATATAATAACAAGCACTCAGACAATACAAAGTTGTTGTTTTTTTAAGTGCTAATTTAAGTACTTTAGGAAGAGGTAAGTCTTTAGACGTGGTTTGAAGACTGCCAGTGACTCAGCTGTTCGGACATCTAGGGGAAGTTCATTCCACTACCTAGGTGCCAGAACAGAGAAGAGTCTTGATGCATGCCTTCCTTGTACCCTGAGAGATGGTGGGACCAGTCAAGCAGTGCTAGAGAATCAGACAGGGCATGGTGCAGTGAGGGATTTGATAAGTGCTTTGAGGTAAGTGGGTGCTGGTCCGTTTTTGGCTTTGTAGGCAAGCATCAGTGTTTTAAATCTGATGCGAGCAGCTACAGGAAGCCAGTGGAGGGAGCGTAGCAATGGAGTGGTGTGGGAGAACTTAGGAAGTCTGACAAGTCGTGCAGCTGCATTCGGGATCATTTGCAGAGGTCGAATGGCGCTCAGAGGCAGATCTGCCAGGAGCGAGTTGCAGTAGCCAAGTCGTGAAATGAAAAGGGACTGAACAAGCACCTGAGTGGCCTGTGTGGAGAGAAATGGACGAATCCTTCTGATGTTATAAAGGAGAAATTGACTTGAGCGTGTCAGATTAGCAATGTGAGAGGAAAAGGACAGTTGATTGTCCATGGTTACCCCAAGATTGCGTGCAGTAACCGAAGATGAGATCAAAGAGTTGACCAGGGAGATTGCAAGATCCTGATGGAGATGAATCACCTGGGATGAACAGCAGTTCAGTAATATGTGCAATAGGATAGGTCTAATTCCATCAGGTGATTTAGTCGCTAAAGGTTGGTCCAATTACAACGCTTTGCTTATTTAAAGTTCATTATGACTTTGAAAAAAGCAGCTGCCTTGTTTCTAATGCCTGTTTTCAAAATCCAAATAGAAGAGGTGGACTAAAATACCCATAATTACATGATTATAAGGATGATAATGACAAGCAATTACACCACCATGTATTTAAACTCTGGTAACTTTATTTAGCCTAACTTTATTTAGTAGCACCAGATGTCTTTATCTTCAATGCAACAAACAAAAAAAAAATCACTGTGAATTTCCAGAAACGTCCTCAGCATGTGAAGAATAAGAAATAGAAATGCAGTATATTAAATGGGGTGAATTCAGAGGACAGTTTTTGAAGTTAAACACAAAAAACAAAACTCCCAACATATTATACATTTTCAAAAAAACCTTCTTAAGGTGTTGACAATCTACAAATGAAGGAAAAATGTAAAAAAAAAAAAAAAAAACATGGCTTTTTTCAAGACCGACTGAAAATCATTTTTTAAAATTTTCTTTGGTTTAGGTATTGCGTTTCATACATAATAATAATAATAATAATAATAATAATAATAATAATAATAATATTATTATTATTATTATTTCAATAACACGACTTGAATAATTCTCCAAATTCATCATCGCCATATTCTATTATTGTAGGAACCGTAATCAACTACATATTAAGATGTTGGGCTGAGTGTCATTCTGTAATTTATTTCTTATAGCAATAACAACAATAACAGGGTTTAGAAAATGTTCAGTAATTTCCGAATGAATAATCTTTTCCAAAATTCCGCATGAACAGATGAAAAAAATCAGTCAAAAAAACACCCCTAAAAGATACAATGTTACTTATCGTTTATTTCTTGCAGCAATCTCAAAAATTAGATGAACATAGTACTCTAAGTAAAAAAAAAATCTCTGCTCACTAAGAAGTAGGCCTAAGTATCATTCTATATGATATACATATATATAGTATGTGTGTATGTGTGTATATATATATATAAATATATATATATAAATATATATAAATAAAATGTAAAGTGTTAGATCTGACACTTCCTTAATATTTTTTGGTCAAAATATTAAGTTTTTTTTTTTTCCTCTTTCAGTGGCCGGATAAATATACTGAACTGATGTCTTATGTTAGCTAAGAGAATAAAACACCTACACAACTGTCAGTCATTCCAGATTCACATCTTTTGGTGTATTTTGAGTGATAACTCATACTAGCATACTATGATGTTAAAATGTGGTGCTCCTACACAAAATGCGTAAACACCTCTGCAAAGTCCTTTTTTTTTTTTACATGCACTCAATTGTATGTTTTGTCAGCTTGTTTTTTTGTTTGTTTTTTTTTTTTACACGCACTCAATTGTGTTTTGTCAGCTTGTTAATGAAAGACAGGCAGACCCTTTGTTCATGTCTTTAGTCTAAGTCCATTATAGTGAATCACACCCATGTTCACCAGCAACCCTGACACTATGACCCAACAACTCTATCTGCTGTGCCACCATCGCTACAGAGAAGACAAGAGAAGGATAAGTGTTGCTCAAACAGCATACTGTATGTTGTCTGCTGTGGTGGCTCAGCAAGCAGGTGTGTGTGTTTCTCACAGTGATGCTCAGGGTTCAAGCCTTGGCTCAAGTGCCTGAAATGTAGGCCTTTTCATTACAAGCACGTGTTTATATGTAAAGATAAAAGGCACTGGTGGCTCAGTGGGCAAGTAAGCAGTTAGCCTCCTTCTCATGAGCAGGGTTCAAGCCTTGGGTCAGCTGGATGGTAAGAGCTTTCTTTATAAGCATGTAGGTGATGTAAAGTAAAAGATAAGCCCTCCAAAAAGAGGCACTGGTGGCTCAGTGGGCAAGTAAGCAGTAGGCCTCCTTCTCATGAGCAGGGTTCCAGCCTTGGGTCAGCTGGATGGTAAGAGTTTTCTTTATAAGCATGTAGGTGATGTAAAGTAAAAGATAAGCCCTCCAAAAAGAGGCACTGGTGGCTCAGTGGGCAAGTAAGCAGTAGGCCTCCTTCTCATGAGCAGGGTTCAAGCCTTGGGTCAGCTGGATGGTAAGAGTTTTCTTTATAAGCATGTAGGTGATGTAAAGTAAAAGATAAGCTTGCCAAAAAGAGGTACATTAGCAGAAGGTACTGGTGGCTCAGATGTCTGAGGGTGAGACTCTCTGTGGTGCAATACCACATGGGATCGAGACTGGCTACAGGTGCTGGAACCTGGTGGGGCACTAAATCTGGCAAAGTGAGAGAAAGAGAGTAAAAGCCAGTATGTCCCACCTGGGGCTCCTGGAGAGGTGGAAGGAGGGGTTATGCTGCTTTTGGCTATCTATATATATATATCTCGCTATCTCTATCTATCACCTTCTGCTGCTGCTATATATTATTACCGTTACTATAACGTGTCATATATCATTAATCACATTTACTACATCACTGTTTATCTTGCAATACTCACTTACATTCCTTGCTAAGTTAATAAAGAATTAACATTTAACCCACATTAGCAGAACACCTGTATTTCTACATGCAGGTTCAAAGCCTTGCTGTTTTTTTATTTTATTTATTTATTTTGCCCCATGTGGGGTTCAATGCCTGATTTCCAGCACCATTCCCAGACCCTCACTAACACAGTGAGCCACTGCTTCTGACTGAATACAAGCCTTTTTTTGTGCATTTATATTTCACAGTCCTGATGGTTAGGGGGGAAAAAAACCAGAAGGAGGTGAGAGTTGAACCACTGAGTTCAGCAACAGGAGGTGAGCACGTTCCCACAACGCCACGGGGCTGTAATAGAATGAGTCTGTTTATCCTAAATATGGACAGACAGCACATGACACCCTATAACCTCCTCATCCATGACTCTTACAGCCAGCCTTAGTCTGCTCTGGTGGCTCAGCAGGCAGGTAAGCATGTGTGTTACTATGATATACACAGTTCAAGACAAGGCTTGTCAGAAGGGCTGATATGAAGCTTTGTGGGATAAAGACAATGGTGTAACTGGCTATATATATGTGTGTGTGTGTGTTATAAATAGAAACATGGAATTCATGAAATTTATAACCTATAAAACTGGTCATTTTTTTTGCTTGCTATTTCTGTCCATTGCAAGATATTAGTAACATGAAATTTGACTTTCACTTCTTTCACATTGTCACCCTATTTGAATGCAGGGACAAAGTGGACTCCTTATACTCTTTACACAATATACTCACAGGAAGGTAGAAATTATCCTTCTCCAGGGAAGCTACCGGACGGCCATCAGGTTGAAATAGTGTTTCGTTGGATATATTATAAATTGGGAGATGATGTGTCAGGTTGTCCTGCAGAAAGAACTGAAAAGAGAAGAAGGGAATAAAAATGATAGTGCAGTCCTTTTCAATACGACGGCAAAATTGAAAGCAGTGTTTCAAGCGGTCTGTGCCTTTTTTCTTTTCTTTTTTTTAAGTATGGGTCAAAGTCACACTGTGCTGAGGGAAACGTTATCATCTACACTGTGCCTTTATGTCCTTAAAGTACTGAACGCACGCTGCATATTATTCATATAATCTAAGAAAATGCTTCAAATATTGGAACTGCTGCCCCACACACACACACACACACACACACACACACACACACAGACTTGAGCTTGGAAGAGAAAACAGAATACAGAAGGCCATGGTAACATTTTATTTCTGGGACATATGACTATTTACAACTTATTTATTACTCTTTATTGCTATTAATTTTTTTTTACCATAACATTGATGTCTCTGCACCATATTCACCCTTTGAGGTAACAAACTTTGTCACTAAAGCTCAGCAAAATAAAAGGCAAAGAAATGACGATCAATTGTTTTTCAGGTTTCTGGATAAATTGTGTTTAACATACCTAAATCTTGAAAAGGTTGTTTCATATATATGCAAATATATGTGTAATTATAATATACCTGTCACATTCACATGAAATTGTTATTTTGTAAACAAATTTTCTCAAAATCATTTTTGAGTCAAAATTCTCAGTTTCTAGATGATATCTTTGGATCATGAAATTTTACATGTTAAAATGTTGATAATTGTTTGGCTTATGTTAGATTTTATTCTTAAAAAATACTTTTATAATAGTGAATTGTATTTTCTTGGTTAAAGACTAAAGAAATTTTTTATTTTTTATGAAACTGTTCTATAAATGTCCCTTTTCTTGTGACCGTATTCACAGTGAAATAAATATTTTAATTCTAATCTCATCCAAAGACTCAATTTTTGGTTTTTATTATGTTTGGAAATTTCATGTGCAAAAATGTATTGAAATATTAAGAAAAAAAAAAGCTTCTAAGAATATCACCAATAAAGTGGCCGAGTTTATTCCTTAAATGTGCTTTGTCATCATTTTTTTCACTTCATAACTCTGTGATATTTTGTGATACAAACTTAAAAAAAAAAAAAAAAACACGGATAGAAATGTAAAGTTTATACTTTCCAATATGGCAACTTACAGTATATTCGTTATATTTATTAAATATAGGTGGCCAAATTAACAAATATGCATAAGAACCTTATGTGTAAACTGTTTGCACATTGTTGTAGAACATTTGTAACTGCTAAATTGATGAAATTCACACAGGCCTCAATGTTGGCTGGTGGTCATTTGTATCAAGAGCTCAACCGTGAAGCAATTAGGGGTGAATGATGATATAGTAAGAATGACTTGGGGCAAAATATTACAAATGCAAACACGCTTAAAGACACATGGACAGCTGCATTCATGAAGTATTTCAAATCTGTGCTTAATGCTACGTTTCCTCCAAGAACCAAACATGTTAAACAGAAACGATGCGACCCTTTCATTCAAATAAAACAACACTAAACATTTCTGTCACCGGTCCTTTTGTAGAATTTGTACTTCGACTGGACAATGTGTGCTTAGTCTAAAGCAGACATGACAAACTCAAGGCCTGCGGGCCACATCCGGCCCGTGATACAATTATATCCGGCCCCCGAGATAATTTCATACGTCTATTGTTAATGGCCCGCCGGTAAATCGCACTCACACCACTCATACTACAAATCCCACAGTGCACTGCAACATCTGCCCCGCAGCGAAGAGCTGTGAGCGCCAGCCCCTCCTCCCTGCTGCTTTAATGACACACTCATCAGTGGTCAGCCATGAATGCATGGGTCAGCGCCTATACAGTGACATTTAAGCTAGCCGCCCCCCAATGTGCCTTGTTTGCAGAGCTAATATGGCTGTAATTAAAGAATATAACATAAGACGGTACTATGAGACGAAACATGAGGACAAGGACAAAAACCTGGACACACAGCTTATTCATATTTCAAATATTCTCATTTTGCTTGAAGGTATTGTTAATGAAAAACACAATTATTTTTAATTTTTTTTTTTTTTTTTAGAAAAATGATTGTAGTCTGGCTGTTCAAATTCACATTTCTGTTTAAATCATAGTCAGTTTTAAACTGTTGAATAAATGTTAATCCTGTTTGGCCCGCATCTTAGACCATGTTTGAAATTTTGGCCCCTTCTGTGATTGAGCTTGACACCCCTGGTCTAAAGTTTCTCCTCCGAAGGCATTTTTTTGGGGAAAAAAATGATGATAGGGATAATCCACCTCGTTGTCATTTATTACACCTGCGACTGAATTTCACATGCGCCTTCTCAGTTACTGCTGTGATGATGATGATGATGATGATGATGTGTTATGGATGTGTCAGTGAAGTAGCTAAAAATATCAGCCCAAATAGAGATCTAGAAATCTAGAGGGGCGTTTCACTCTGTGTATGCTAGCATACACACCGTGTGTATGCTATGCTACAACTGTCACTGACAGGCTGCATGAATTCCACAAATAAGCAGAATTATCCACTTTAATACATTTTTTCATATGGGTGTATCTGATGTAGATGCCAAGAAATTAAACTTTATATTGACATGTTTTTATCTTTGAAACCCACTTATTAGCCCACATGCTAGCCAATTTACACCAACATTCCTCAGTTCACAGGTCAGACCAAATAGTTAATGCTTAGCTGAAAAAAGAATATCAAATATTGACTAAATGTTAGCACCAGCAGGTGCTATTTTATCATTAATTTATTTTGTCTGATTGCATAAATCATAATCTTTTTATGAACTCTTGTGATAAGTTTAGCTACAAAGTACCAATTTAGCAATAACTAACACTGTGTGATCCCTTGAATTTCAGGAAGCATATATAAATATAACATTTCCAAAGATAATAAACTGAACATTGAGTAGAATCACGTGCAGCTTGACGCACCATGTTGAAGATAGCCATGACGAGGATGAGGGTGGTGGTGGCCATGGTCAGAGTGAGACGAGGCCACGGCTTGTTCGCAATGATGACGGAGGATCGGAGAATCCAGAGCCACGAAGCCGATGCTGTCTTACTGCAATGCTGAACAGACCGGGGGAGGTATATATGAAGCAACTGAATCAAATGAATCCAACTTTCTATTTAATGTCATTGCAGGTCCTTTTATTCAAATACTGGCTCACACTTCATTACACTGGTGTCAGAAATTGAAACAGAATCAAACAAAAAAACATGAAAATTCACAAAATAAAACAAACACCCCCAATATTAGAGAAGTTTGCACCAAACTTAAGTATCTCATAAAAACTCAAAAGCTAAATTTGAATATAAAACACCAAATGCACTGATCAAACACATGTCTGAGTGGGTGTGGCCTAATACTTTAATAAGCAAGATTGATTGACAGCCCACTGCCCAACCTGTTATGCCACCAACTAAACACAAGTGGTGCGATTCAGGATTGTTCCATCCCAACCCACCCAATTATGACTCAAGGTTACTTCGACTCAAAGAGGCAGACTAAGCATGAACGCATGAACACTTTGATAAAAGTTTTATAACCAGGACGAGCTACATTAGCCATGCGATTTGTGATGGTGAAGCTTACGCAAGCAATACACATAATTAGCCCTTTCTACTTTCTTGGTAATGATTTAAACCATTTTCAGTGGATTATGAGAATACTGTTGTCTAGCTATTTTCAACCTCTGAGTGAGAAAATTCTATCTAAACGCCTCCATCTTATAAATCCGACGGACTTCGGCGAGTTGTGACATCATTTCATCGCAGCTCCCATAGTGCAGTGTAAGGACACGATACTGTATATTAGCCTGTTTTAAGCATTTTAAACAGAATTTAAATTCTGATTTTAAGACAGAAAGTCATTTTCTTTTTTTCCAATAATAAATCGCATTATACCACAGCCATGTTTAATTCTTGATTCTGACTGGTCAGAAGGTGTTGATTCATTTTCTACAACAGCAGCTCTGACGATCATTTCGTTCTAATATGTTATCGTTCCTGTACTTAACAACTTACACAAGGGCTTGTATGGGGAACACTCCGATTAAATATGATTAAAAAAAGTGTGTATTTGTTGATTTGGTGAATTTTCTAACCATCTACAGTGTTTCTAATGCAATTGAAAAGCTAGAGTTAGACAGGCAACACACTATGGGCCTACTTTTATTTAAGAAAAAACACTTTAAATTACTCAAAAAGCTGGATGTGCTTCTGTATTTGTCACAAATATCTACAAAAACGTGTGTGAATGTAATCTCTACGTTCCTTTACACTCTACCAACTGCATCATTCAGCCATGATCTCTAAAATGAACTGTATGCTTCTACATCATATCTGTAACTATAAGGAAAAAATCTTGAGAAAGCGAGAAAGTCATGCCCCAGGATATAAGAACATCTGAATTAAAAATACATTCATCCTTCATGGTTACCCCATATTTGAATAAATGGTTAGCAAATATACAATAATGTGCTGGGAGCTGTTTTTTTTTTCTCTAACAGTAGGATATTGCTGTCAAATGAACTGCCTGCATCATAAATAACTTAAGCAAAATGAAAAATCATCAACATGGAGTTTTTAAGTCTTGGTAATTCTCATCTCTGTGCTTCCACCCCAGCTCAGCAAAGGTTGGGTTGAGGGGGCTGAGTCATTCTTATGAAATCTAACAATATTTCACCTTGACAACAGAACTGGGTTGAGAGGTTAGATTACACTAGCAGATTTTAATTTTAACAATAATTTTACTTTACTGCCAGAAATAAAAGATCACCAGGATCATGAATTAATAGCGTTGACTAATGTTTTGTTTTAACTGATAGTACTTACTGAATTAGGTAAGGAATAAAACACAATGGGGTGGGCTGTTATAAGAAAATAATCAACAATGCGGTGGTGTGATGTGGCCGGATGCGCAGTGTTATTACTGTTACCACCACAAAGTTGATTAATTTCTAATAACGGCATGTCCCAACAAGTGTTTAACCCAACATACCTTGTTACTCTAATACTACTTCAATGATTCATGTGTTTTTGATGTATTTGTATCTTATTTGGAGTTTTTGATTTGATTTTGGGTTTTGAACTTACGATACAATCCCATTATTATATAGCCTAGAGAGGTTCAGCTTCATCACCTTGAGGAGTTCCCCAAGGGTTACTACTAGGTCCACTCTTATACTTTTTATACACTTAATTAGTAGGCTTCTCTTATCACTGCTACAATGGTAGCATACAACTTTACTTCTCTTTCTCCATCTACATTCCAAAATCCCCAAGAAAATCTTTGCAAAAGTACTTTGTGTCATTGCACCATTTCGTAAGTCA
Source organism: Pangasianodon gigas (assembly GCA_022758105.1). NCBI lineage: Eukaryota > Metazoa > Chordata > Actinopteri > Siluriformes > Pangasiidae > Pangasianodon > Pangasianodon gigas. The sequence goes on along the minus strand of CM040454.1, from coordinate 10,362,028 downwards.
GTCTGGTCACCTGTCAGTTCACTAAATGGAAACGTTTATTTTTCAGATAAAAAAAAAAATGTAACCTGGACATTTTGTTTAAATGTTTACGAGCTGTTGAATCAGGAACTGTCTTTGCTAGCACCGATACAAACGCAGGTGTCAACCTTGAGTAAATTGCCCATGAGGTCAATGCTGACATGCCAGTGTGCTTTCAAGCGTGAAAAATAAGGACAGCAGGAAAAATAAATCCAGCACTGTATTTCAACCATGTTTGTGACATTGCCAGGTCAGACGTTTTTGTTGAGCATAACAGAGTCATAAATCTTTTTATACTGGAAGAATAGAGTTGATAAATACCAGGCCTTGCCTCCATGCAAGAAATAAATTGATAATCCTCAAAACTGACTGTGTCTATTACAATAATATAAATGGTGTTGAAGTGATTTAATAAAAATGGATCAAATGTCTTGTGTTTCAGATTTAAATTTTACAGAATTACAGCTAATACATTTATCTAACTTGGAATAATGTATTTAATATATGTATTTAATAAAATAATATTGAGTTCAGTTGTGTATTATGCTTTTATTTAATGGTTCTATAAGCATAATAGGTGTGTAACCGAATACATTATTATGCGGATGCAAGCATGTGGTCAGATATGAAGCTTGTGGGACAAACAAAGACTGCATTTAAATGACTAGTTTGTTTATATTCTGGGAAATAGAGCCAACGAAATTATTAAGAAAATAGCACAAGCAGGTAAAAAAAATTTAAAAAATAATAACTGTGCAAGGGGGACAGTTTCGGAAACACGTCTATATTTGAGACCAACTATGAACTAGAGTGATGTAGCTGAGGTTGAGGAACTTTCAGAGCCTGACAATACTGACATTTCTCTGGATTTTTTTCCCAGTATTTCCAGGGTCATAGTGGTAGATTTTGTATTTAAGTTAAAAAAAGAAAGAAAGAACTAAACAGAAACAGACAGTTGCATTGTGTTACACCACAACAAAGTTAGGGTTAGCGGTCTAGATATGAAATGGCACCTTTCTTGCTCATTTCGATTCCAATGAATTAGCAATTCCAGTTTTCTTTACAACAGGTTTTTTGATATAAACATGGACTTAAAGGCATACAGACGATCACAAATGAACTAAGCGGTTCTACTAAAATGTGCTACTATTGATATATTTAATAATACATTCACGTTTTATAGGTTTATAAGATTTATATTATTTTCAGATCCTGATATAAAAATAAAATCTGCTCTGTCTTACCAAGAGATGGCCAACAAAGCAGATGAGCAGAATCATGGAGAGGATTAGGAAAGCAATTCCGAATGAGATTCCCAATACAGCAGTCCTGCAATTCATTACAAACTGGTTCAACACCAAAAATTAAGATAATTACAGCTGCTTTGGGTGCAGAAACCTAACAGAAAGTTAAATTAAGGGTAGCGTTCATGAGGCTGCATAAGACCTTCATGACAAATGACATGAACTTACATAAACTTTTTATGAAGTCTTATTCCGACAGGTCTGTTCAATCCTTTTATCAAGCTGACATAACACCTTAACACCAGAGATGTTTGTTGAGGTTGTTATGACACTTTCAATGCTGACCTACTTTAGAATGTCATAGCAGCTGACTTTGTACATTTTCACTCATTACACTGCCATAGGTATTATTAAAATCTTCTAAACAGCAAAATAAAACTCGTTTCTCCTTATAGATAAGAGAAAATATACATAGGTCTGGGATTACAGTGCCATGATTGTCAGTGTTTAAACTTACTAAGTAACAGTGTTATAAAGCATTATAAAGGAATGTTACCTCCAAGTGTTGAGTTCAGGAGACATTGCAGATCATCTTTTAGTGTATGGGACGTTGTTCAACTTTCCAATTAACTCACTATCATTACTATTATGTGATTCCAACAGGGCACTGAGTAATGAAGTAAGCTGTCATGACATTCTAATGTAGATCAGCACCTACGTCAACCAGACACAACCTTAAGTCAAAGAGAACCTTAACATAAAAATCGTCTTTATGACAGCTGCTGCCTGTTGGAATAAGCCTTTATAAATGTGTATGTAAGTTTATGTCAGTTGGTTAGTCATGAAGGGTTTATCTTGCCTTATGAACACTACCCATAAATAAAACGTTACTGTGAACTATGATAATATGAAACTCTAATTTGGCCTAACTTATAAATACTATGTATATTACAGGACGTATTCTTACGTCCTGTTCTGAAATAAGGAGACTCACTTTGGCAAGACGAGAATTTGAACTATGAAGATGCAGAAGAAGATCAAGCAGGCACAGGTGACGTAGTACTTGAAAGCAGGCAAGGTCGTTGCTCTATACTGTGAAAAGAAAACATGAAGCACTTCTGAGAAATCCAAATCAGAAACTAAAATCATGTATATTCATCAAATGCATGGGAAAATTTGCAATACATATACATAAGAACTATATAACACACTCATAAGCATTGCACAAGACTTTTTTTGTGTTGTATTACAGTTTTCGATCCCTAGCATGCTATCAAAATATTTGTTCATTTTTATTATTATTATCAGATTTTTGAAGCTTTGAGACATCATCTATGAAGTATCTATTCATTCATATTAATTTAGCTGAAATGTGGGATTCTTGAATAAGTGAAGTTATAAGATTAGTTATAAGGTGTACATTAGTGCTTCATAACAGTGTTATAAATGCACCTTCATTACCATTTTAGTTTAATGACACAAAAAGCAATAATAAATAAGACTTAAATAAGATAGTAAAAACAAACTTATACTAAAAAAAATTTTAAAAATTAAAAAATTATTTAAAAATTACTTAAAATTTAAATGATTTAAATAATTGTATAATCATCTCACAAGCTTTGACCTAAAGCTTACATAAATGATTGCTGTATATATGTCGCGTATAACTTAGGAAAGTTTTATGAAGTTTCAAAGCAGACGACCCTCAAAAAGAAAAAAAAACTGTTAGCAAGTACTCATGTTGTGCATTGGTATCCAGTGTAGTAGTTGTTCAAATAAAACTATACTTGCTAACAATTTATTTGAAGGGTACCTCCACTGAAAGGTTCATAAACCTTGCATAAATCATCGTTGCATAAATGTCATTCATAACTTGCATTACGTCATGCAATATTTATGAATGATGCTACAAAGTAGGTACAAATAAAGTGTTAACTCATGTTGTGCATTGGTATCCAGTGCAGTAGTTGTTAAAATAAAAGTGTACTTGCTAATAATTTTCGAAGGTTACTTACTGGAACTTCATAACACATTCATAAACCTTACATAATTCATTACTGTATAAATGTAGAAATTGTATATGCTGCATTACTTTTTATGCAATACTTCTGAGCATTTTATGAACATTCAGTGTAGGTTCCATTCATTTTATTTTTGAATTGCGGTAGTTATTTAAATAACACAAAACTCTATATGTGTGATTCAGTAAATTTTGTTAACTACTTTCCTTTACATTTAAATCATGAGTAGCTTGTAGCTCAGCAAGTTACAACTGTAGAGTAGCTTCCCCAAAACTGCTAATAAATGGGCATATTAGGACCTACTAAACATCAGAAACACAAAACAATTCAGTAACTATAATGTGATTTACAGCTTACCTCCTTTTCTAAAGTTTTGTTGTGAAAGAACAATGATATTCTCTGAATGTCCTCTGATTTCAGCCATTGTCTGAAAGATGAGCAAATTTGAGTTTATATATATATATATTACACTATCATCATATATATTACACTAATCAAAATAGTAAATACTTTAAATGGCAATGCAAACAAGAACCTACTTTTGGGAATTTATACCATCAAACGTTCGTATCATCCGTTCATTTAGCTCCTCCTCAAATCTCTTCTTCTGAGATTTTGTTCTGTGAAGAAATAAGCATTTGAGAACATTTTCCATGTGCTGTGTGAAACCAACTTTTCCGATCTTTAGATCATAAAAAATCAAAAGGCTTGTTTCATAACACAGCACTTGATGTTCTTAAAATTTGATTTCAAACACAGCCTGTCATCATTTAGAGATGCATAAAGTCCCAGAGAGCCATTAAGCGCTTTAAAAGCCAATAAAATCAATTCAGAATGAAACAGTATAGGGATACTAAAACAGAACATGCCCCCATTCGCTCTGGCTTTATTTTGTCTGTTACATTTTAGATTATTGGTACACACATTGCTGCACCAGACTAAACTGAACAAAGGATTTGAAAACAATCACATCCTACCTTTCTGAGCGTCTCTGGAAGTGATACTGACCCAGTGGCACATCCTATGAAAAATAACACAGTAATTACTAGCAGTATAGGGATTAATAGCTATGATTAAATGGTATAGTGTATGGTACCCTACAAATTATTTTTTTGTTTAACTCTTTTTACCAGAGGCCAAAAAATTGAATTTCCACCTGTTTTAGCAGTGCCCGAGTTCAGCACTGAATTTGTGATGTCACACTCCACAGTAGTGGTTAATGACTCAGAGCTTTAAGAATTCGCAGTTTTTCCTAAGTATTTCTATTTTTACCTAGCCTACTAGGTTTAAATGTTATAATTTTATTGTGGCAGTTGTATATGGTGTTTTACTATCAAAAAAGCTTTTGTTGTGCTGTCCATATTATCTCTGAACCAATGTTATTGTGGAGAGGGCTCACACCCCATCGCCCTGCTCACCAGGAGCTAAAGTCACAGAGTCATGATACTCTACACACAGAAACCCAACAGTGTCCTGACTAATCTTGTAACAGACTTGCAACAATAAAGTCATTCATTTGTTTATACTGATTGAAAATGTCCGATAAGTCGATTTCCATTGCGCCAGCGGTATGGAATGCCAATGTACTGCTATAAAGCGTTAATTGATTTATTGGTATAGCGGTTTCTCTTTTTCTCTTTTTGTTTGTCTTTTGCATATATTTCAACTGGAACTAAAGTCCTTGCATTTCAAATGCTGGTTAAAAGTGATAAAGCGAGAAAACTGCATTTAAAGATTTCATTCCAATTGCACTGAAATATGACAACACACTGATTATCTATAAAAACAAATGCTACATACTTATTTCAAATGGAGCCTTACACAACAGTTCTCTATGCAGGCAGAAAGTATCTATGCCAAAGCATGTTATATGTTATAGGCATTTGTCCAAACCCAGTTCTTTGTCATTTTTGGCTGTTTGCCAGAATTCAGCCACAGCGACATCCGATGGGTTTTCCCAGACCATCAAATAAAACTGTATTAATTGGTTAATTGGTATAGCAGTTAAGTGGTATAGTGAAACTGTATTAGATGCTTAATTGGTATAGTGATTAACTTTTTATTGTTAATCAATTATTATGTTTTTTTTGCCCACTAAACCTGCTAATTGGTCAATTGCTATCATTTATATTGTTTAATCAGTATAGAGCCTGCCATATTAAACTCTGTTCACTGGTAAATTAATATGTCAGCTGATTAGTACTGTGGTTAATTGATAATTAATAGCACACTGAAACTCAACCAGATGGCAAGGGCACTTACAGAGGTGTTAATTTTGCCATTCTCGTTGGTCATGCTGTCTCGGTGGTGCAGATTGGCAAAGGGCTTGGCAGCCCCCCACGACTCCAGGTAGCGAGTCATCCTAACTGACGCTCTCATCTTTGCACCGTCCAGGGTGTGTCGGGGTCTGTAGTGGTGCTGCGGACTCCTCCTCTCAGCCTGCCCAATCAGTGAAACATTAGGATTTTACCTGTACCACATATATAGATTTACGATTTACAGAAAATGAAAAATGTCTTATAACATAACACTGTTGATTGCTTGATTCTGATTGGTCTGACTGCAAAGTTTATATTAATGTACTTATACTAATATGTTACCATTTGTATAGTAACTTACAGTACACAGAACTGGTATGGCAGACGCTCATCTAGAAATGGTCTTAGTTCATTAGCAGATAATTTTGCCTCTTTCTGATTTGTTCTTTTTCTCTTGATATCACATAATTCTTGTAGTGGCATAAGTTTATTCCCTACCTTCGGGTTGATTACCAGGTAGGTCAGTACGCCATGCTCTTTCAGATAAGGGTCTCGTTCATGGCCGTAGCCGTCCTCCACTTTATATGCTCCGTTCAGGTGCTCCAGAGTGACTGAGGTGATGTGAACACGTCTATTCATGAACATGCGAAAAAAGAAAAAAAAAGACATGAACTTTTGTAAACTTTGGTATAGAATAATATTCATTCTAATATTTAAACAAAGCATTCATACCCTGGTACACCACCAGCCTCCATGTGATTGGCTAGAGTCACATCATGTGACCAAACGTCGTACTGCCACTTCTGAAGGCCGATGACACCACAGAGGACATTGCCAGAATGAACCCCAACTCGCATGTTGATGTCCACGCCAGTGGCGTCTCGCACTTTTCTAAAAGAGGATAAACAAGTGGTGTGTTACACACATATTTCAACATCTTTGAACTTGCAAGCAAATATGCAAAACAGGTTTTGTAATTAGTTTGGTCTTTTGCAAAACATTCCAGGCTAAGTGTGTGTAGTGCACCAAGCACATGTTTGTGAGTCTTGTTGCCTACAGGAGGAATTGTAGCCTTGACACAGTAACCCTCCTGAGGGAAAAGATCATGGTGCAGAGAAATGCTTTTCGCAGAAGTCTTACCACACACTGCTTGCAAAGGTCATGAGTAGAAAAAACAAAATGAACCCCATACAGCAATTACACACTCACGGCGCTTAAGCAGAAATGTTTTTTGAAAGTCAAGCATCCACACTACATACCAAAATTTAGACACACTAACATTTGTATGAATAAACATGATTTTTTTAAAAATACATAGCTGCATTGCATTCTGGAACTTTGTGTGTAATGTTTGTTGTCTTCGCTACTTCTACATTGGATTTCTCATTAAAATGAGGCTGAATGTCACTGGAAAATGGTGAGTGAGAAAAGAAGCTCTTGCCCTTTTGGTTTTTAGGACCTAACAATAAAACCTAACCGTTATCACCAACTCCTCCATCCTGAAGTGAAGAAGTCTATGCCATGGACTTCACAGCAGCCATTTGTAGGGTTTCTTTAAACTGTGATAAAAGCATTTACTTCAAAGGGCCCTTCTAAAACCATTATTGAAAGGAACAACTAATGGAATGGAAAAATGGGAGCAGGAACCAGTGAGTGCTTCTAGAAATGTCAGTGGTGTGTTACACACACTTTGAGTTTGTACTTCAAGTACGAAATCACTTAATAATAGTAAACTGAAAATGCCAAAACGAACGATATGGCAAAAATAAATAACTAAATAAAAAAGCCCTATGGTGTAAGTTTTATTTTTCCCTGTTGTTGTTATTATTCCAGATGCAGAAAAAAGATATCGTTTTTCAATCTTGATCTGCGGTTCAAACTGTTTGTTTTCTGTCTTTTTCTCTCTTTCAGTCAAAAGATGATTATACTCGTCTAATGTTCGCTAAGTTGAACATTCAGTGATAGATTTTATTTCACATTAATTACCTCAAAACATTCTCCGTTTAGCTTGACATAAAGCTAGGACACCGCATCAGAGCATCTTTCAAGATGGAAAATTTAGTCAAAACAAGCGCACTGGTCAAAATATTACTAATGTGAGATGGGGGAAGAGGGCTGACAACAATCCACGTCAAAGCAGTAAACAATCCGTAAATTGCCCAAAGACTCCTACTGTTCATTTGCTTTATTCTGCTTTATTCCTATTCCAGGAACGTGAGGCAGGAATACACCCTGGAAGGGACTCCAGTCCATCAAACCAAGGGAGTTGCAAGGTTCGCAACATACCCCCCAATGGGCAAGTTTAATAATGGATGCATGGGTCAATATTAAAGTCAATGTAGGGAGAGGAGGCAGGATGCAAGGGCGGATGCTCGGCATAATTTATTAAGTCAAATCCAAAAATATAAGTCAAATAGACACAGGTTAAAACAAACAGAAGCTAGAACATGGAAACACACGACTCAGAAACACATGGTAACAGTGAACGTGCACAAGTACACAGACATAACAAGGTATATATAAACAAATTAATCAAGGACTAATAAAAAACAATAAGCCAATGACAGAACAGGAGGTGGAGACGGAACCAAAACAAGCATGACTAAATGGTGCTTGTCACCATGGGAACCGCGACAGTCACAGGGTGTAGGTTACTTTCGAAATTTCAAAAAGCTTATACTGTTGTGAAAATGTCAGGATTTCCATAGGTCATGTTTGACAAATTCTACGTGTTCCGAAAGCAGTGTGTAAATTATGAAGCAATCACGTATCTCACTGAAAAATTCTGAATGTTCTGAATGTTCTACATTGTCCAGTTTGGATACTCCAGTGCCCAGCAGAAACACATATTCTAGTTCTTCACCAAACTGTTAATCAGCTGGCATGGCTTCAAGAAAGTTTGATAAGTGATATGTTCTGAGCTGATATGTGATTTGTCTGCTTGTGGCCCGTCTTGCTTACATGTTATTCATGATTCTCATGATTGCTTTTTGTGCTATTATTAGTAAACTATTGAAATGGTAGTGTTAAAAAGCTCAGGATGAGTGCCAATAATTATGTCATGCTGATCATCATTAATGTCACTTGTTTTGCCTGTTCTAACATTCAATTAAACACAAAAGCCCTGATTTACTAAGATCTCAAATAAAGAAGCTACTTTGCATGTGCAGTCCTATAAATTGCATGTTTAGTTGATGCGGGTGATTTACAATGAACAATCGTGTGAATGATCTAACATGGGGGAGGAGGACAACAATATTTAAATGTTTGTTGCATGTGCTGTTTGTTCTCATAGCTGTGGTGAGGTCAGATCTCAAAGATACGCCCGGAAGAGTCAACCACAGGTCTGTGGAATTACTGTGTAACAGCTTTGTCAATCCTGGGTAAAGGTGGTGAGATGTGCCAAAACCCTTTAAACACTTTAAACACTGCTCTTTTGGCAGAAAGAACATATAGCAAATATTTAAAAAGAAAACCAACTTGGTGATAATATTGTCATAATTTTAAAAAAGTTCCTTATTTTGACATAAACTTAGGAATTTTTAGCATTATATTGTTTGATTTTTGTCTTAAAATGGTAACATGTGGCATCGGGCAAATTTAATACCTGCTCTTCAGCTGTAGTTCTACATAAACTATACATGCAACTAAGGATGAGGATGTTTGTCCTACATACTTACTACACAGGAACTGTCCACTTATTAAAAAGTGTAACTTCTATATAAATTTCACTTTATAATAAGTGAAATTAAGTTCCTGTTTAACTCGTAATGATCTGTCCAATTTACAAAGTCATGATCCTGGTATAGCCACTGTTGGGTCTTTGAGCTCAGCTCAACTGCAAGTTGCTTTGGATAAAAAGCATCTGCCAAATGAGAAAATTTTTATTTAAATGTATGACATACATCGCGTGAATTGTAAACTGACGGACCATGCTCTGGATGCTGAAGTGGTAACATGACGCACTACTACAAAACAAAACAAAACCACTTCTTTATGTTATTTATAGTAATACATGAATCTCTAAAAGCATTAACCTTTGCAAGCAAGGAATTTTATGTAACTGGACCTTTAAAGTTGAGTTTAATACCCTTGAAATATTGTTTTTTGCATGAAGATGGGTGTGTATATACTTTAAAGGCAGTCATAAACAAAATCACAGATGTCACTTACTTGATGGCCTCACACATGTCCAGGCCCATCTTCACACAGTTTTTGGCGTGGTTAGGTAAAGACTCTGGGAGGCCAGACACACAGTAATAACAGTCCCCAAGAATCTTAATCCTCATACATTCATTTTCCTAAAAAATAAATAAATAAAAACAAATACATGTCCTGTCATGTTGATGTACATCATGCTGTTTCATGACAGAATGAGAACATTAGGGAATAAAATACATCATGACTCATTTCATGGCATTATTCTGAATTATTACCAACTCCGACTGTGTCTTACCTTGGCGATCTGATCAAATTTGCCAAAAAGCTCATTGAGCATGTGGACAAGTTCACCAGGAGAGCAATCGCTGGCCAAACGGGTGAAGCCAACAATATCAGCATACAAAATACTGCAAGGAAACTCATTACATTAGACAGCAGAAAAAAACATCTTAGGTATATTGCAAATTAGAAACAAAGGACAATGAATACTTAGTACAGTCTGAGACTATTACTAAGACCTGGTTTTATTTTCACAGTAATCAAAATGTGCTATGACATTTTGCTGAGCTGAGACTTAATACATAACAGTGCATTATTAAAAACTGAAAAAATAGTAAAAATCCTAAAACGAGAATTCAATGAATTTATCCTAGCACTTTCACATACTCCACCTATCAAAAGTTTTGGGTTTTCTTCATTTTTATTAAGACGTTAATACTTTGAAATAACACATATAGACTTACGGAATTACCCAGCAACACAGCAAGAAAAATCAACAAATAAAAAAGTTCCCTCCTAACTTCTAAATGAAATCTACTTTTCTATTGTGTCCAAACTTTTCACTGGTAGTGTTTTATATACAGTGTATTTTTGCCACAATAGTAAGAAAACCTATAAAAAAAACCAAACATACATAGAAACATTAAAAAAGATTAAAATTAGTAGCAACAGCAGATCATTAAACCTGCTTCCTGGCACATCACTCAGTTGTTTCCTGTACAGATCATTTCCTTTCATTCCAGACCAGGATGGTTTCCTTCAGAACTGGTTTTCCTCTTTGCTTGTTTCCTTGCAAAATCATTACCTTGTGACCGCGACCTCAAACGTGCAGCCGATGAAAGGCCCCGCTAAGATAGGCTTATCCTCTGCGAAACACTGGCCATAAACTGGCCCTTATCTTGCATAAAAAAAACAATGCTTTTGAGCTTTTGCAGAGTCAACTAGAAGAATCTCTTTCTGGGTCTACCATAGGGAAAGAATGATGGCTTACCACTGGGAGTGTATAATCTAGTTAAAACTTCTCTTAGAAGCGTGTCTGTGATCTTCATGCGAAACAGTGATTCCACAGTGAGATCTAGATTTCATGCAAAGCAGTTTGGGCAACTTGCCATAAGAACCAGTGGAGGATGCAGATATTACAAGTTCACGCATATCATGATGTAGCCAAACCCAGTATTTCCACCAAAGATCATAATGCTGCAGTATATCAGTAAACCTATCAACCTCTCTGCTCTTGCAAGTGAGAATGTGCTCATATGAAGTCTCACAAGTGCTGTGTGGATGTAGTGGTTAGCTGATGGGTCACTGAACAGATGTTTGTGTGCTTTGGGGCACGCCATAAAGGGCTTCCACTGTCTAAAGACAGTTAATGGAAGCCTACAACCTGTTAAAGAAAGCGATTCTGCAAGCATCCAAAAACACAGATCAAAAGGTACAGTACCTTCCATTAAATTCCATTCAACACACACTCTGGCTACCTCCTGGGTGGCACTAAGATGAGTGTCACTTGGGGACATTTATGAAGCAAAGACATCACTGACAACTTTCGCCAGATTATACAGACTGAGTGTTGCTTTGTTGAAAGCCTTGTGCTCTGTGAAAAGTGTAATTGATTCTCACCCTCAATAGAGTACCATATCAAGACTCCTATCCTCAAAATAGCACAACATCAACACTTTGAGTGATTCTCAGTCTCAATAAAGTATCATGTTGCTATTTATTAGTGCTGTCTGGTATCAAGTGCTACAAATCCTTGTGAAGACTTTTGACACATGGCCTCCCCTAGCTCTGAAGGAAACCACTCTAGTGGTCTGGAATAAAAAAACGTAGAACAGAAGGTATGTAACTGTGGTTCTATGACTGATTTGGGTTGATAAGGATGAGCTTGACATAACAGGGGACCTTTTCTAGGCTGCATATGTGAGGTCATAGTTGATTTTCCTGTTAGTACTCAGCAAGGAAATGAGCAAACAGGAACACTTCACTAGTATCAAAAGAAAATCACCCTTGCGGTCCTCCACTCAGTGGTAGAACAATGGTTATATAATATGTAATCTTCCAGTTGGTGACAGCCAATTAGAGCATCTTGTTCAGAAGTGTGAAAACTACTGGCATATTTCATCAGTTTTGGTTGGAGATGGTGGAAAGTGGTGGATCTGGATCAGAAGGTTGTCAAATGTCAGGACTGCCAAGCTGCCATGGTTGGGTTCTTGAGCAAGGCCCATGACTCTCAACTGCTCAGTTGTGTCCCATGTCAATTTTAATTCACTTTGGACTAGCGTCAGCCAAATGATCAAATGTATGTGCAGTATGAGTGAAGACACTCTTGTGAAGACTGATCGAATCTTGTTTGAGAAATATAACAAAAACAATGGACTTATGGATCACTAATGTAGTTTCATTGGTGTTTTGTGGACAGAATGTTCAAAGACCAGTTCCCTTATAGCAACAACCCAAATCTAACACATCTGATTCACACATCTGCTACGCAGGCGCCAATTAGTTTAATCAGGTGTGCTAGATTTGGGTTGGAACTCTGCAGGAAGTAATGTCAGTGCTCGTGTTTTACACCACCTAATTTACTTTCTTCCAATGCTTGGGCTACAATATGGTCACCTTAAACAGCTGAAAAAATGTCACTGCACCAAGTAATACTGGATTATAAAATGTAAAATTTTGCACTTTTTTCCAAAAAAAAAAAAAAACACCTTCTCACATTTCATCTTAACTGCTACCACATGCACCAGAAAGAATTCAGATATAACACTTTCAGTGGGTGATTCAACTGTGCTTCCTTTCAAGTGTAAATTGAGTCAGTCTTCAACTTTTTGGTAGGCTCATTAACATTCAGCGTGAGAGCCACGTCTGAAAAATTCATCACTGCTTCAGGCCAGTATGTGAGACTCTATATATATATATATATATATATATATATATATATATATATATATATATATATATATATATATATATATATATATATATATATGTATGTGTATGTATGTGTATGTATGTGTGTGTATGTGTGTCACAGAAAAAGCACCTGACGTTGGTGTGTCTCTGCACATATAAGTTGTGAAAGTTGTTGGTGTTCTCTGCCTGACCAAAGTTTGGGCCCTGGAGCCGTTGGATGATCTCGGCCTTCATCACTCGAGCTATATGAGCAGGCAGCAGTGAAAGCAGCAGACGCTCCTAAACATATAAAACACACATTCATTTCATCTCATGTACTGCTTGCTATTTAGCAAATGTTTAAACTTTGACCAGGACATAAAATACAGTACCTTGCATAAGTATTCACACCCCTTAACTTACTTTTCCACATTTTGTAGTGTTAACACTTTGCAAAATATATTGAATTTTGCTTCCACTTCAATATTATTAGCTATTTTGTGGAAATTCATGACATATAATACCAATTAAGTCAATTTCAGTGCAGTAAAATAAATTCAGTCCCCAAGATAAGCAATGTCTCCAATTAAGATGCAAAGAAATTAATGCCATATTTCTGTATTTACTATTGCTTAAATGGCATGCCACATTCCAAAACAGAAATTTCAGCACCGTATATTGTGTCAAACTATCAAACTGGACATATTACTACTCCTCACTCGAGCTGATACCACACAAGAAAAATGGCCAGAGTAGCACTTAAGTCTGCAGCTACGTCTGAGATGTGAATACTGATGTGTTGCAACTTCAGTATTAAATCATCACTACGTGCACTGAACTCTTATCTGAACTCTCAAAATTCATTATCATAATATTAAACATGACAGAAAACAATACTTCAGTACTATTTTCAGCTACTCTTAATGGAAGCAAATGAAGGCAAACTCTTTTTCTTAATAATTCCTTGGGAAAGAAAAGCCCTTGGAAGCCCATTCAAAGAAATTACAGCACTTAATCATGGATACAATTGAATAAATTAAGCATTCCTTGTGTGTGTGTGTGTGTGTGTGTGTGTGTGTGTGTGTGTGTGTGTGTGTGTGTGTGTGTGTGTGTGTGATTTTCTTTTTAAACTGATTTTCATGTTCCACATGACTAACCTATGATCTGGCACCTTTAGTAATAAGTTGTAAATGAGGCTAATCTGATATCACACTGTCTGCCAGTCAGCTTTGTCATGACAGATGAAAGAAAATTCTCTGGTTAAAGTGCTGTCCAAAGCCTAATTTCTTACTAGGTGTGGTTTATTTCCTGTATTTAACAATAATATGTAACAGCATGTAAAAAGCCAATCAGGATTATTCACTTACATCGAATCTAACAAATAGACCTTAGTTTCAAATGAGTTTTCAGAGGATGATTATAACGGTAACAGTTAAATTAAGCACCAATCCAATGATTAGTGATGCTCAAAGGGCAGCAAATAGACCATCAAAAGAGTCAGAGGTAAAGCATATGAACAAGTGATCCGCAGAGCCATCCTAGGACCTAGGAGGATTTTTCTGGATGGTTTAGTCCAGCCAGGAGGGGCTGTTTGACCTCTTACACAGAACATTCAGCTGGAAGGCAGCCATTTTTGTCAGTGCCAACCTCCCAACCTTGCAGAAGCAGCAGTGAGGTTCAGTCAACATTGTCTTTTTTCCATGTCTAGCCACTTTTCGACATCAAAAAGGAATGCTGGAATCTTTATATCCTGATGACAGACTTGTTTCTGTGTTTTTGTTTTCACTGTGTCTGCATGTGTCCCAGTACATTTTTGAGTCATTTTGTGTGAAAATGCTTGAAATGTGTGTTGACTGTAGTCAAAAGTGGTCAATATTTACACAGGGGAAAGTCACTCATATTCAGAGTTGGGTTAAGCAGCTGCTTAAGTTGATTTTCTCAGTGACCAATAATGTAGCTTCATATTAAAATGACCTGCATGTAGTTCATAAAAACTACTGGCTCTGGCTCTGAGGTTGCCAGATTTTTCCTGAGTAGATGGGTCCAAGACAGGGTTTTTAAATAGCGCCTAGTGCACCGCCTTTACACATTAAAAAAAGCCCTTGCCTGTATACTAAACCAAATAGCGGTCATGAAATCATAATGTGTGAATGCGTTTTTATCACACTTTTAATTCGCTATTATTAGTTGTCAAATGAATGAAAGAATGCCAGTGTTTTTTGTTAATTTGATGCACTCTCTCCTGTACAGAAAACATAGCCATGGTTTGAAGGATAAGCTGACTGATTCATCTGTTATGGCTCACTTTAAGACTATTCATAAATTTGTCCGTGAAGCATTCAGTCCTCGAGATAAGCAATGTCTCTGATTAAGATGCTGTTCCCTGTGCAAAAAACAACAAAAAAAAAATTTGTAGACTTTAAAGGGACAATACTATTACTTAATCTTACCTTTATGTATTTATTATAAGGCATTCCATAGCTTTTTCACAGTTTATATTCGCAGCCAACAACCATACATTTCAGTATTACATATTGTGGTCACATCAACCTGTCAGCTCCTCGCTCAAGTCGATATCACACAAGAAAAATCGAAGAAGAAAAATTGTCCAAATAGAGCTTAAGCCTCTAGTTATGTCTGAATTCTGAATACTCATGCTGAATATGGCGCTATGACTGTAGCTCATCGTCCGAACCGTACGTAAGGGTTGCCTTCCGAATGCACACTTCATGAGGTGCAGTTTGCAGTTTAAATGCCAGTGTAAAAATGGGGGAAAGGGCAAAAATGTTCAGCAGCAAAGACACTAATGAATAAGTTCTCAGCCTTAGGGTCACCTGAGATTTTTACCAACCATTGTTTATAAGGTATAC
>CM040454.1:10329084-10346185 GCA_022758105.1 Pangasianodon gigas | reverse complement strand
GTATATCAACTTGATGCGGAGCTCAGAGTGGCTATTTAAAATAAGAATAAGTGTATTTTTGCATGGGAAAGTCATGGTTTCTAGTAAGACCCACTACAAAATAGAATATTCATGCTATACATTGCAGTGTAACAGTGAGTGCTGTAACACAGAGCGTTTAAGTGAAAATCGCATTGGGTTAATGAACTACTAGGTAATATATGCTTTTTACAGATATTTTTATGGTATATTTACTATACTAGTGCAAGAAACAACTGCTCCACACCTCAATGTGCACGGGGCATGATGTTTTGGTGTTAAATGAGTTTTTACGCTCATGAAATTATTAGGCGAAATGCAATACATGAACCGAACCTAACCATTAGCTAGCAGTTGTTAATAGGACGCAGGGATCAGTCCGCTTGTGTGGGTCAAATCAAAGTAATGATGTAAGAGCTGAGATGAGATGTGCACTTGTGAGTACGTGCCCTGAATTTAATCTGCTGCAGTGTGACGCACAATCCCAGTCCTCTCATTAGTGTAGAGTGCAGAGCACCTGCAGTTATCAGCTTTCGCACAACACAGTTTCATAAAAGAATTGTCAAATGTCTAAATATAAGAACCCATGTGCTAGCTTTCCCTCTTTGATGAATAACAATTAAACGAAATGTGCGATATAATAATAATAATAATAATAATAATAATAATAATAATAATAATAATAATATGTTTTTATGTTTTTTGGTGTTTTATGTGGTTTTGTGTGTGTATATGTGTTTGTGTGTGTGTTTAGGGATTATTGGGGAGGAGGGACTTATGAGAATTTTAAGCCAATAAAATCGAGTCACTGGCCAAAAAGGTTGAGAACCCCTGAACTAATGTTTTAATAACCTTTAAAATATTCTGTACCTTATTTGGTACATTTTGATCATTTTTTTCTGACAGTGTAATAGTGCTATTCTTTTATAAATAAAAGTAAATATTCTTTTAGCACAACTTCAAAGCCTCTGCCTAGACCTTTTCACTGCATATTAGAGTGGATAAAAAACTTTTTAAAGATTATATTAAAACCCAAATGTGGATATTTATTTATTTATTTACTTACTTACTTACTTACTTACTTACTTACTTACAAAGACTGCATTTTCAAATGTATTAGTGTAGACAAAGCCCAAGGCCACAAAGCTACTCCCCAATCTAATAATGTAAGATGAAATATTTTAGAAAATGAATTCTTCAAACTTGTTGGGAAACCTCTGTTCTACTTGCAAACAAATAGTCTGTGTATGAACAGAAGTCGAAGGAAGAAATTGTGTGAGCTGTCTAGGTGGAACGTCTAGATTCTATTAAGCATCGTTAACATTTTATAAGAACCTCTAGGTTACCTAGAGCAGAACAGAATTAAGACTGCATGAAATGAAAATGTCACCAGGATTATAATGCCAGAACTACTCTTATTTGTCCTTCATGTGATCTATCTTCAAAAAAAAAAAAAAGAAGATTCACAGTTCTAAGATACTTTTCCCACCTAACACTTTTAGCACCTTGTTTCAGATAGCAAGCTACAGCTGTTAAAAGGGTGAACAAGTCAATGGATTGAATAACGTTTGGCAGCAAACCTGTTGCCGCTTCTCAAACTCCAGCTTGATGGGTAACTTGATGCAGTTGCAGGTGTCGTGGTAGGTCTGCTTCAATGCTAGTTCCATCAGGTGTTTGTGGTACGCTCCTGCCATGTTCCCACAGATAAAAATGATTATGTTGGCCAAAATCTAGGGGGGGAGATATAAACACAGACAAACAGGACATAAGATGAAACATTCCTATATCAGAGACCTACTATACTTTTCTATATTGTATATATGTGGTGGTCCTGGAGAACCATTCACACGGCCCAACTTCCTGTTGACATGGAATATTCCAAATTTTCGATAGGGGTGAATGTGTTCAGGTAACAAGGCTGACTGAAGGTTGTGGAACTATAATATATATTTTTTATAGCCTATAAAGGATGAAAGGATTTTAATGATTATACAGTATTTCATGGTAAAATGTAGTTACTTATGTATAAAATGCATTTTACATTGTGTACCTGATCGTGGAATCTCACACAGCATCAGATGCATAAATGTGTCGAAACAGGAATTATAGTTACATTTGACAGCAATGAAAAAAAGTGATCTGCTTGTTCTTGTGCATTTTCAATCCCCCTGATTTTTTCAGGTTAAAGTAAAGTGCTTGAAAAAAAAAAAACTGTCTCGGACACTTCCACTTAAGAAAAATCTGGCAACCTGAGCTCCACACAAGTGATTTGCATAACCTGACTGGAGCATCCAGAAAACCTTTGGCTGCGTTAACCTGACTCTGACTACAAGGAACTTTCCCTGCTTAAATATTGATGTAACTTTTGAACACAAGTCTCTGACTCTGAATACGGCCCTTTGTGCAGACGAATACATGCAGAACAGGAGGTTTGATGTGGATGAGTGAGGTTTCCCATTTATCACAATGCTTCCCTTGTTTTACAAGAAATCAGTTTACAAGAAATTCCAGTCTCCATATTTCAGTGCACTTTTCTGCATGTTGCTAGTGTATAGAGCAAGATCATATGATTACAATTCACATTTCATCAACGGCGATACTCATGGGCTTGATAACAAAAATAACTTTTTTTCAATTCACTATCCCAAGCCCCAAGTCTCAAAGCATGACTATTTTTGACCAGAACAGAACAACAATCCAATCAAGTTCTCAGCTGGAGTGAAGCACAGTTATTGGTTTCAGTGTTAGAGGCCCAGAAAGAGGAACCTCAGCTGTGTCGTTCTCCTTTCTTCACCATTTCATCCTTCTTTGTTAAATTACCTCCATGGAAGGCTGTGTCTCTGATTCTTCTGTGCCTTTTATCTGCCGTCTCTTGCCTTCAGCCAACCTTTCCAGCATCGCTTCTGTGAAGTAAAGAGCATCAAAGGCTCACGTCCACTGGGGATAAGACTTACTTTTTTTTGTGGTTTTATTTCCCTCAGGGTTTGAGGCAAGAGCGTCAGACTCGGAGAGGCGGTTTCTCTCGGAGCCGTAAAGGCTTTGTCAGAGCCGGGAAGAGTTAAGAAGTAATGGATGAGTCATTCGCAGTGAAGCACAATGATAGTAAGAGTCTCACCTTGCTGACTGACAGAGAGCTGATTTTACATGACTCAAACACACACACTGGTCACGCTTTGATTATCTGTCATGCTAAATTAGGTTTTGAGACATTGAAATGTTCAGACTGTGTATCGCTATTGACACATGAAAAGATACAATGCAAATTATATTATGTCAATGAATTTATAGGCATTTTTGCACATGCAACAATTTATGAATGGTTACATTTTATTGGATCTAGTGGCGTTTATGATGTTCTTTATGGGAACGTGATTTACGGTTCCTGCTTTTGTGCTGATTCTAAGAAACTTTTTTTTTTTTTTTGGGTCAATAATCTTCATGCAGTGTTCCAACAACCTTTTTTGCTGACTAGGGGAAGTTTATCCTCTGTCCATCATAAGCAAAGCCAAAAGTTTTGTACAAACTGTGCTGGAGATGTTGCTGACCACAGGAAGCATGGCCGAAAAGTGAAATACATGGCTGCTTTGGGCTAGGCAGCCAGCAGGGGCCTTGTAATGGGCAGGAAAAGCGGTTAACAGCAATACTGTAATCTGTAAACAATTGCTGTAATGTTCACAGCTAAATTTGAAAATAATATCCCATATAATGAACTTATATATTATTATATTAAATATTATATTACATTTTACATATAATGAACAATAAATGACAAGTAATATTGTGGTGTATTCAGGAAAGGTTCAATCATTTTCAGCTCATCACTGGAAATTAGTGTTTCCTGAAGAGTTGTGGTATCAGCTAGAGTAAAATATAATGATATGGGTGAGATTAGAGCTACACAATATGTCCAAAAGTATGTATTCCAGGCAGCTATGGAAAAAAAAAAACAAACAAAAAAAAAAACATTGGTAGCCTGGACACTAAATCTGATTGTTGGAGGTCCAGGCTATTGATTTATCCAGCCCTGTAGGCAAATAAGTGGTAAATGTTAGGTCAAGCTAATTTTCAAGCTAATGTGTTGCACAAAATGGTAAATTGTTTATG
The DNA here is from genome assembly GCA_022758105.1 of Pangasianodon gigas. NCBI lineage: Eukaryota > Metazoa > Chordata > Actinopteri > Siluriformes > Pangasiidae > Pangasianodon > Pangasianodon gigas. The sequence continues at coordinate 10,342,063 of CM040454.1, read as the reverse complement.
GAATCGCAGTTCAGGATCTCAACTGCTGTGCCCGGTCTGTGGTTTTCCTGTTGAATTAAGCTACTTTGGAATTGCTGCTGGTGGATGTTGGATTTTCTTTGGTGGTTATCAGTGAGCTGGAGATATTCAGATTTATGGCTTTAAATGGCAATTCATTTCAAGAGACATCATGACAGACACTATGTCATATTTATAGTGTATTTACAGATTTTCGCTATACTATTTTTGTTAGGTATTTATATTAATTAGTTTAATTTAAATGTAAAGCATTTCATTTAATTAATCTCTGAATTGTGTGCAAATTGTTTATATGCAGCCAGTAGGATACAGAACTGTGTCATTTTGGCCTTTTTTACAGTAAATACAGTTTTACAGTTAAATTTTAGCTTCGTCAATTTCCAGTAACTTGCTACATGTATAGGAAGTACAATAACAGGTGTAGCATCTAACGTAGTATTTGATCAATGATTTCATCAGGCTATTTTAAAACATTTGTAATTATTATAAAGAGTTTTTGAAATCAAACTGAAGGCCTAATTTATTTCAATCATTTAAAAGCATTTAAATCAATTGTGCTGAACCTTGGAAATCACTAAAGTACCATTCTACACCAGGGGGTCCAGATACAATTTCTTGCTTATAAAAGGTCCGGCTAAGTAACTAATATGACTGAATGGTGACAACAGATATCTTTTAATGCTTAACCATTAATTATAAGTTTGCATAAATGCATGTGATTTGATAAACCACAACACTGGAGCTGCTTCAGAAGCTGCACTGATTCATGTTTGAAGTAACCTTCAGCTAGTTTTTTTTTCTTATGTTGAGCTGGTGGTACCAACTTTTGTACCTTTCACCTGGAAACATAGAATATAGCATTACCTTTAAAAAGTGGACCAGTTTGGTATATTTATTTCTTAGAGTGTATGCTAAAACACTTTGTTTCCATTTTCAGGGGGTAAAAAAGTTATGGTGTAGATCAGGGTAGTATGGTCAACTAGTCAGCTAGCTAGCTTGCACAAAATGTTGGCTTTTTAACACAGACAGAGAAATGAAACTGTCAGCACTAAGCATTTTAGACTGTATGTCTTGAACTTATTATGGATAGTCAAGTAATTTAGACACAACTTATTTTGTACACGGTTTCCGCATGCAATATTATGTCAGCACTGTATTCTGTGATAGTGAAATAGCTGCTGTGAGGAGGTTGCTGAATCAGCGGTTAGGTCCAGCTCTGACACTTCAGTCAAGTCCACAAAGTTACGTAACACTAACTTCTACTTCAAAGGGAAGCCCGTTTCTTTTCTTGTTTAATGAAAAAGGCAGTTGAGGGAATCATTCCTGAAGCACTGCATGAATATTTAAATCCTAGAAACATGGGGTCTGGACTCAAATTTGCCCTGCATGCCACTTTGTAAGTGTTTCAGTGCTTTTCAACACAACCGAAATCTCATCTAACTCTGATTTGATTTATGAGCTTTGTAACAATATTAGTATAAGACAAAGTTTTATTTCAGATGCCAGATATGATAGACAGAGGGGTGTAAGTAAATAGTCATTCCTGGTAGATACTTGGATAATTTGGATGATTGGGAAAAGATCCTGTGATCTTCAACTGTACCCTCACATTCCTGTTCTTGGCTGATGGAAGTGGAACCCGAAATGGACTTCCGCTGTTGTAGCCCTTCCGCCTCAAGGTTTGACAAGTTGTGCATTCTGAGATGCTTTTCTACTCACCATGGCTGTAAAGAGTGGTTATTTGAGTCACTGTAGACTTCTTCTCAGCTCAAGTCTGACCTCACCAACAAGGTATTTCAGGCCACAGAACTGCAGCTTGATGGGTGTTTTTTGTTTTTCACAATATTCTGTGTAAACTCTACAGACTGGGAAAGTCCCAGGTGATCGGCAGATTCTGAAATACTCGAATCAGCCTGTCTGGCACCAACAACCATGTCACGGATAAAAAAAAATTCTGGTATAGCCACACCCTTGTCAGGTTTAAATATAAATACGTATATTTGGATCACTAAACAGATACAGATAGTGTAACCACATTACATTACCAGCTAAGAAGTAACATAACAGTGGTACCTTCTTGCAAACAGCTTTATTAAATACACGCATATCTGACTGGAGGGGGTAATGTCAGATAACAAATGTAAAGTAGTGATTATTACATTGTATAATTATTTAATATTAACCAGAAGATATATGATTGCCATGTCCAAATACAGATCTTAGGTTCAATTACTGTTTTCATTAGTTACTATAGTAACAATTAACACTGGGACTTGTATGGTGGACCCTCCACATAACCTAAGTCTAACAAATAGAAATGTATAATCGTTGATATGGTGAAATTTTCTGTAAGGAGATGTGTAAAATTTCTGGAAGGAGTCTCGAGTGACAGCACTAAAGCTGTTTCGTTGTTTTCCGCCACAGGAGAATTTTTCATTACTGAGGATGTTGCACTTTGTGGTTTCTTGATAACCTGCAGTTTTGTCTGATTAACTTCAAGAGAGAAAAAAGAGAGGTTGGTGAGGGGATGACATTGTTTATATGTTTATAGTAGTTATAACATAACAGATAACAGGAACTAACTTGTTTCACAGAAAATCCACAACATTAAACGTAACTATAAATGGATAAAAAGTATGACATTTCCTTGTTTAATAAATAAAAATTGTAATAGCTGGCAAACTGCTGTGCTATAAGAGCTATGAAACAAACAGCTTTGGGGTGGTTGATTATTTTCCGATGACAGCACGCCCCTGAGTGTTTGATTTCTTTATGAAGTACACAGGGATTAGGTTTTAGATAAGTTACTTCAATAGGGCCTTTCGCACCGCGGGAACCTTTTCATAGTACCTGAACTAATTGTGGGACTACCCAGTTTTTGGCATTTTCGCACCTCCGGAACTGGGTGCGATTTTAGTACCGGACTGCCATTTTCGAGAACCAAATTAGCTCCTACTCCGGAGCAGGGTCTAACCAGCACAACTGGTACTATCCGAGACGTAAGTAGACGTTGATTGGCCAAACACGTACGAAAACACCCTCACCTGCCATGATTTAAAACGCCGTGTAAACATACTGTAGTGTCAACTTATTTCGCAAGTATGGAGAACAGCGATAGATGGACGTGAGACACAACAAAAACACAGCTCCGATCACAGCATCCTCCATCCTCCGGTTGTTTACATCATTTGTGCGTGGCGTTCAACAACAGAAACAAAGAAGAACGATGTAAACAACCGGAGGATGGAGGACGCTGTGCCCACTGTTGGTGCGAATACAATCCTTTAAACGGTACTGGGAAATAGTTCACGCAAAATCACCCAGTACTTTAGTACTGTAAATTTAGTTCTGGAACTAAAGTGGTGCGAAAGGCCCTAATATGTACTTAATATATACAGTATGCAAGAAATGTACTTGAATTTAAATACAAATACTACGTAATTAGTGTAAAATCAAGTAATAAAACTTTTTCTATGTCAAGATCGGGCTTTATCTTCCTTTTTTTATCATAGCACATACTGTTTTTCGTCTGTCAGCAATGGCCTTGGTACAAGGACATCTGACAGGTGAAATCTGACAGCTCGAGCTACTTTAAAACTTATGACAAGGTGTTAAAGCACGAGTGCTGACAGAAGTCAGTTTCACTTGTGTTTCTTGGATATTGGACCAAGCCATTCCTGGGCCATTTCCTTATTCTAAATGTACATGACTATTTTATGAGAGCTGCTTGAATTTTTCTGAGCAGCTGTAACAAACAAACAAACAAACACCCTGATTACCTAAGATACAAATAACAAGTACTAATTTGTGTGTGCAATTTGATAAATGTGCTGTTGATGAGTGTGTTGGAAGTAATTGACAAAAAATTATTGTACGGATGATGTAATGTGCAAACTAAGGGTAGAAAACAATATGCATGTATGTCCTAAATAGTTGTGATGAGTTCAGATCTCAAAGAAACTCCTCAAGAAACTCAAAGTCAAGTATAACTGCAATTAAAGGCAGTGTGACATGTTTAAAAACATAAATGAAAAGTGTGTAGACATAAGTGTCTGTTTAAATGCTGTCCACATTGGACATGCGAATGTGTGGTGAATATCTGACATTCATTTTACCACAGTAATAAGTACCACAGTGTTTTGGAACACTAAGGTATAATTGAGATGAATTTAGTTATTCAGACTTAGTGAATGGTATTATTTTGTTGTTAGCTATTTGAAAAATCGGATTTTGCAAATTTAATACGTGCCTTTCATTCGTAATCATTTTTCATATGCAGTCTCAGTTTCCAAAGTGACTGCCAGGTCACAGTAAGTCACACTGTGGGTGAAAAATTAATTAATTTGCATAAATGCTGCTGTGTATTTTGAGGTAGAGAAACCTAAAATTGCATTGTCATTAAGGCAAACATGCAAAATTGTGCTTTACTTAAAAATCTCATGGCTGAGAGTGTGAACTTGTTGTGTAATAAGTCAAAAAATCAATCAGAAATCAATCAAGCACAAGCTATTCTTGTACTGTCCAAATTAGCACACTAATTTGGTTAGATTTTTGCTTTGGTTTTGAGTTGAATGGGCATTATTTCACTGAGACATCACTCTTGAACATAACATATTGAAAAAAAAAGATTCTTGGACAAATCAGTAAAAACCAAGAAGACAAAAATTTATTCCATTTCTTTTAAGGTCATTTTACAACTTTCCAACCTCAGGAAACAACTAAACTTTGCAATTCTGAAACTGTAACCTCAACATCATCCTCACTGTGTGGGGGGATACTATAATTGTACTTCCTCTTCAACTAATCCAGATTGCTTCAGGTCAAGCATCTCTCTTTTTTTGTGTTGAAATTGAGTTCAATTTGCTTGCATTTATTTTATGTACATACTACTATTTAACTTTTCACTAGTAATTAGTATTAATTAATAAAGCCATTCTTATGACAGTGGCATTTGTTAGGGGAAAGTTACATATTTCCTTCAATTATGTGGTAGAAAATTAGACAGTAAAAGTCCATTTTGCAAAGTCATTTGAAAGGTGCTATTATTTCTGGAGTTAATAATTCTCACAATTGCATAAGCTATCCTCTGAAAAAAAAAAAAAAGTTACACAAGCTTAAGTTTAGAACAAATGGCGACATGCCAGAAGCCAGTAATTTAGTCTACATTTTCTCTAAAACATTTGCATGTAATAATACAGATGCAAAAAGGAACCTGTGACATTAATGTAGCCTGCAGTAAACAAACAGAGCCTGCTCCCTTTCAGCAACTGAGCTCTCTTATGGAATTTGATTATTCATACTGAGTCACTTGACTTGTGCAAACAGCAAAGCTTTTCATTCTCCTGACTTCTGACTCCAGGCTCTGACATATAGAAGTTCATAACGTGAGAAAACCTCTCAGTGTTAATGCTTTTGGCAAAACATCCTGATGAATTATAGACTTTAATGTCATACACTTCCCCTTGACCCCTACTCAAGCAGCTCAACGATGAACCCAAGCAGCCTTGCTTCTGAAGAGATTCTTCTAAAGAAGTTGTGAAAGTCTTAAACTCAACAGAGTGTATGTGAGCTGAGGTGAACTCACAAAGGCATGTTATAGATTCAGGGACTTGTGTTCAAAAGTTACATCGATATTTACGCTAAGAAAGTTCCTTGTATTCAGAGTTGGGTTATGCACCTGCTTAATTTGAATGGATGCACCATTCAAATGATTAAAATAACCTGTGTGTGCTTCATGCCTCCAAGGTTGTAAGGTTTGTCTTGAGGAGAACGTCTGAGACACGGTTTTTCAAGAGCATCTAGACAACCGCCTTTAAACACAAGCCTTAAATCCCTGAAAAATATCAGGGATAGAAAATAAACTTTCCAGATTTTTCTCATAGGCACTGCATGCAACATTTTGCTAAACAACTTCTTAAATCATTCCAGCAACGGTGAAGTTGTCAATGGACACACATTTAGTGTGTAACAAAACCTCTCACCTTCAGCAAGAGCTTGTCCTTTAGCTTATAAGCTAATGTTAGCTGGCTAGTTCACTTGACTCTATTTTAAACCTTCACTGACTCTCCCCTGGTTGACAAGTAAAATTATACCACAGCACTACTGAATGCACGATTCTCATTGGTCAGAATTTTTCAATTATAATTTCTATAATAGCAGCTCTAAGGCAAATCAAAGGTTTATAAATCAGATACAGTGGATATAAAAAGTTCACACACCCCTATTAAAAATTGCAGGTTTTTGTGATGTAAAAACTAAGCCAAGATAATTCATATCATTTTCCACCTTTAATGTGATACAGAAACCAACAAAATTAAAGTGAAAAACATATAGAAACGTTTTAGGGAAGAAAATAAAAAAACTTACAATAACCTCATTGTAGAAGTGTGCACACCCTTTTATAATGTGACTGAGCTCTGAATTTAATCAATCACATTCATTCACAGTCTGGGCTATGAGGGAGTGGTGCTAGACAGAAGCCCTTTCTCACGAGAAAAAAAAAATTCTAGCCCACTTAAATTTTGCCAAACCATGTGGCTAAACTACTTAGGACACACCAGGGTAGAATGTGAAGCATGGCTGTGGCAGTATCATCCTATCGGAATGCTTCTTTTCAGCTGGGACTTAAAGAACAAAAAAAGAAAAAGATCTGACTTGATTTATGAAAACATGCTCACGGTTTGAAGGATAAGCTGACCAAGCACTCATCTGCTACTTTTTAGAGCTCACTTAAAGTTCATTAGTAACTTTATCCATTAAAAAAAATCAGTCCTTGAGATAAGCAGTGTTTCTGATTAAGATTTCTCATCTGATGTCCACCATGTGGAAAAAGAAAACCTTCACTGTTTACAATCCTATTGTCAGACATTGGCACTGGAATTAAGACTGCTCCTGATTTAAGCTGATATCTTGCAAGAAAAATCCAGAGTCCAGCGTAACTGAAACACACCTCTGTTTTTTTTTTTTTAAATTAAAATTCAGTCAACCTTCTCTGATGGGAACGAAATGCTGCTTTAGTTTTCTTACAGTGCTTGTCAGGAAATGGCTCAGTGCAGGCCTTCAGTGGTGCAGACCATCTGTTCACATCCCTGGTTTCACAACAATTATCGATTTGCAGATGGCTTGCTGTCAGCTAGCAGTTAACACAGTCAAGGGTCATATGTTTCATATTCCAACATTCACAAAGCTTTTACTATTGGTGATCGTGCAAAATTTATGGAATTTCTAATGAGGGAAAGTGAATACATTGCATTTAATAATAAGAATAAATGCTGTAAGTGCTAACCACATTCTTAACCTTGAATTGGTTTGAGTGAATTATTATTAATTTGCAGTCTTGTGACTGTTTTGTATGCACATTTGCTGCAGCTATGAATTTCTTGTATGTTTATTTCTCTTTTTTTTAGTATTTTTTTTTTTTTTGTAACAAGACAGAATAATATCAATAATTATGAATAATTTTAGTGTGGCCCAATTCATGCATAAATGGTGTGCTTACCAAGATGTTTAATCAATCTAATATGCTTCCATTTTGTAATACATTTGTTCGTAAATAAATAGAGTGGTTAACACTGTACATACATATGTATCAATTATGTGTAAATATGTATTATTAATTAAAACACTCATTACTTAACCATATAAAGTAAACTACTAATTTACTAATGCACCCTTATAGCGCTCATTAATTTCACCTATCCGGGTGCATTTGAGAATTTCCCTAATGATTTAACCAAATTATTCGAGGAGGTGTGTGCTAATCCGCTTATAATTAATGAGTTAAAAGGTCGTTCAGAGCACGGGTGCCACAAAAGGTTATGGTTGCTGAGACTCTCCTGCTGATACGTTACCATTCAGCATAAACAATGATGGAGAAAGAACAAAACACTAAAACACACTAATGAGCAATAACAAAGTGGTAGAAATGTATATTAACACACTATAACATGACTTTCATGAGCTTGTGTCTCCCCAAGCTTTGCAGAAAGGAATCCAGGGAACAGCATACAATAATAATGTTGTTGTTGTTTTGAATAAAGCAAGGAAATCTGTGTGTTTTCCAAATGCTAATAGTTTGACAGAACTACGTAGCTTTTTCTTTATGCTACTATTTTTCCATTCAAACTAATAGAATGAATAATAATATGGCAAATCTGTTTTTACACTACACTATATATTATTCTACTACTCGTATACTATTATGTTATTTGGTTCTTATTTCAGTGTAGGTTTGGTTGGGATTATGCTTTTTATAAAAAAAAAAAAAAAAAAAAAATCAGTATTCTCAGTTTCATAACTCAGGAACCGTTTATCCCTCCGAAATAAGATTCACATTGGGCCTCATTTATCAAGCTGGATATGAACGGATTTATTTGTAAACCATTCGTAAGATTGGTTTTAGTGTACAAGAAATTTACAAGAAATTTGCTATTCATGAAAATCTTGTAAATTTGGAAAATCTTTTGTGTCCTACTCATGCTCCTGAGTGTGTGTAAATTCACACATAAGAAGACTAACTAATATAAACCTTGATTAATCGGCTTCAAATCATATAATTTGGAAAGGAGTTACTGCATTCTAATATATGGATTATGCTGTCAAGTTTCAATCACTTTAAAGTGCATTCCTCCCTCATCCCTCCATCAGGGAGACATTCAGGAGAAATTCAGCCATCCGTTTAATTTACATAGCAAGCTTTATTTTCACCTTTTCACATTTTGCAGTGACTTGCATATTTGCAATGTCCTCCACTGCTCTGTGTATAGTGTCCTGCTTTTCCAAGGCTGCACTGGTGAAGACTTTTGGTTTCTCTCTATGTTTTAGCTTTTTCAGGAGCTGTAATGATGCTGGTTATGCTGCTATATGTATGTTTTTATTCTTGTAGATTTGAGTGACTTCTACCTCTGAGAACTTATTGTTTTATTTCTGGCCCTTTTGTAGTCATTTTGCGCTTTCTACCCTGTGAGCTTTGCCTTTTATGGAGTTTTGGGGATGTCACTAAATGCAAATCAGCCTGTTAATTTACAAGTTATTGGCATTTATCAACATACCTACATGAATACGAAGAAAATGAGTGTTTCCTAAACTTTTGTAAATCCAGAGGAAATTTTTAGTTCGGTTTGGCTTACACACAAATTTTACTAAAAGATTGAGAAATGAGGCCCACTGTCAGAAACAGAATGACTTACCTTTTTTCCAATATCTTTTTTTGTGTGTGCGATAAACCAGCAAGTAAGCTGCTTTTGAATATAAAGTACTCCTTACAATTGATATTATGTTTAATTTTTTTCAAAGCTGTGATCCGGAGCTTATTTTCTTTACAGTAATCATATATTCTTTCTCAGTAGTACTCCACAGAATGCCCTGTCATCTACGTTCATGTACAAGGGTTAAAAAATAAGTCGCCGCAGTGGATTTAGTGTCAGCACTGCTAGTTTTTTTATTTGTAGTTGCCCAGCAACTAGAAAAAAAAACTTAATATTTACACTTACTTCGTATTGACTTTTGCAAAGGAAAGCTCATGGGAAAGACATGAGATGTAGAATGGATATGGACATTAATGCAAAAATAATAAGATTTTTTTTTTTTTCTAGCATTTTAATGAATGTTAATGCATTTCAAGTTATAGTTATAGTGAGCTGGAACAGGCAACAATGTTGTTTTATGTTTATGTGCTATAGAGGTTTGAAGTTATTTATCTGAAATATGCATATAGGCTGTTGTGAAGGACATTTTGCATGTATTTAAAATGCCTTAGACCTTTACGTACATATTTATAACTGTAATATCATCCTCATGGAATCATGTTCATTGGTTTAAATGATTTTGTTGAAGGCGGAGATCCTTGTGGAAAAGGAATCACTGCCCAAACCTTTTAGTTTCCATTCTATTTTTAATGCATTATGTATTTATTCAAGTCTTTGTACCAGCTTCATTTCAGGTTTGCCTCAGCAGAACTCACAAATAGTTAAGCATTTACTCCATTTCATAAATATTCATGTCTTTTTGTAAAAGCTAAGCTTTATTTATGCATTATTTCTCTCTGCTTTTATCTATAGACAATGTCCAACGTGCCAAACCTGGGCTCGTCGTCCATTCCTCAGTTTTGACAGACAGGAGTAAAATGTCACACTAACGATCCTCTGGTGATCAATGAACGGCTCTAAAGTACTTAATGGTGATTTTAAAATGAGTTTAGAGTATGGACTGTCAGTCCACAGTACCTGATGGATCAATCCATAGTGGAACATCAGGAAAATAAACTCAGTTAAGGTCAGACAGTGATATTTGATTGTGCCTCCTGAGTCATTTGCTGACCTTGTTTAAAATAACTAAAACAAAGAAATGTAACAGCTCGTAAAAACAGTCTGTCACAGGGGGCATGACTGAATAAGGAATAAAACACTTGGGGGTGTGCTGTTATAGGAAAGTAATCAACAATGGACTGGTATGATGCAGCCAGACACAAAGCAAAGTTACTGTAACCACTCTGAAGTTGATTATTTTCATCTCACAGTATGGTTGGTGGAAAACTTATTGACAGGTACATAGCAATGACACTAGATGTTAAATAAATAGCTCCTTACAGAAAACTTCATTTATCATTAGCCTTAATCAAATCAAATCAAATTTTATTTATATAGCACAAATAAACACAACAATAGTTGACCATTGTGCTGTACATAAAAGACAAAAGATAAATATCTAAAAAAGAGACAAAAAGAGAATAAAAAAGAATAAAAAGAATAAAAAGACCGCAAAGCAATGATAAAGGGAATTAAATTACAAATCAAAGACAGTCGTAGGCCTGAGAGAAAAGGTAAGTTTTTAACTTAGATTTAAATTCAGACTCTGAATTTCAAAAAGGTATTTTGGAGCTAATCCATTCAGAGCTTTAAAAACAAAAAGCAAAATTTTGAATTCAATTCTATAATGAATCGGCAGCCAGTGCAGATAATGTAATATTGGGGAAATATGATCAAATTTCCGAGTGCCAGTCAAAAGCCTGCATTTTGAACCATCTGAAGACGACTAATATTGGATTGACTCATTCCAGTATAAAGAGAATTACAATAGTCAAGTCTAGATGAAATGAATGCATGAATCACTCTCTCAAACTCTGCAAACGTTAAAAAACTCTTAGCCTTAGACTGTAATTTTAACTGGAAAAAGCTAGATTTAACTACAGCATTTATCTGTTTGTCCAATTTAAGGGCAGAATCAAAAAATAACACCCAAATTTTTCACAGAGTGTTTTACATAAGGGACCAAATCTCCCAGGTCGCCATCATAAACACCTGACACACCTGTGGGCTCAAACACAATAACCTCAGTTTTGCTCTCGTTAAGATGCAAAAAATTTAAAGAAATAGCCTTAAATTATGTAGCGCGTCTGCCCCTGTATAAACTCTTACAATAATGTATTAGAACGAGGGCATTAATATAAACCTGTGATTTGCTTTGCAGCCAGAGCTACTGTCAGAGCTGCTGTTATAGAAAATGAGTCAACACCTTCTCACCAGTCAGTTTCAAGAATTCAATAGTGCTATGGTACATTTCAAGGATAACAGAAACCAATTCCATATTAGATAGATATTAGATTTAAGGCCTCCAATCTAACACCACAACCTTTACGTGATACATTTAAACTTTCGATATGGCCTCTTTTATATGACATGGAGACCAAAACTCACTGACAATGACACTGTGAACCTGCTGGTTCTATTGAGTTCTGAACCATGCAGGAAAATATATTTAAAAACGAAACAGTATTCTGCTACAGAAATATACATTTCTACATGGGGAACAATACATAATTAGAAATGTGTGACAGGGTACATCAGTGCACACAAGCATGCATAAAAAATATGTGTGTACCTTACTTTCTTGTTTACTCCAGAGAGCCCTTTCAGTCTGTTGTTCATCACAACTCTAAAGAGCACATTAATAATCCCCCATAAACCCTGTAGGTTTGGAGTGGTGGGAGCTGACATCTGTTACTTACTCCCACATAGATGGGGATTATTGCACACACACGTAGCGTCGGCGCCCAGATAATTAATTAGCACCCAAAGCTACTGCGCGTGATGCATGGTGTGAGGTGCAACAGGTGTTTTCCTGAAATTATACATGACAGCTCTGAGAGAGAGATCGAGATGGTCTATATATATGTACACTATATTGCCAAAAGTTTTGGGACACCCCTCCAAATCATTGAATTCAGGTGTTCCAATCACTTCCATGGCCACAGGTGGATAAAATCAAGCACCTAGGCATGCAGACTGCTTCTACAAACATTTGTGAAAGAATGGGTCGCTCTCAGGAGCTCAGCGAATTCAAGCGTGGTACCGTGATAGGTTGCCAGCTGTGCAATAAGTCCATTCGTGAAATTTCCTCACTACTAAATATTCCATGGTCAACTGTTAGTGGTATTATAACAAAATTGGGAACAAAAGCAACTCAGCCACGAAGTGGTAGGCCACGTAAAATCACAGAGCAGGGTCAGCGCATACTGAGGCGCACAGTACGCAGAAGTCGCCAACTTTCTGCAAAGTCAATAGCTACAGACCTCCAAACTTCGTGTAGCCTTCAGATTAGCTCAAGAACAGTGCGTAGAGAGCTTCATGGAATGGGTTTCCATGGCCGAGCAGCTGCATCCAAGTCTTACATCACCAAGTGCAATGCAAAGCGTCGGATGCAGTGGTGTAAAGCACGCCGCCACTGGACTCTAGAGCAGTGGAGACGTGTTCTCTGGAGTGATGAATCACGCTTTTCCATCTGGCAATCTGATGGACGAGTCTGGGTTTGGAGGTTGCCAGGAGAACGGTACTTGCCTGACTGCATTGTGCCAAGTGTAAAGTTTGGTGGAGGGGGGATTATGGTGTGGGGTTGTTTTTCAGGGGTTGGGCTTGGCCCCTTAGTTCCAGTGAAAGGAACTCTTAATGCTTCAGCATACCAAGAC
>CM040454.1:10286785-10328984 GCA_022758105.1 Pangasianodon gigas | reverse complement strand
GAAGAATGGTCAAAAATTCCCATAAACACACTCCTAAACCTTGTGGAAAGCCTTCCCAGAAGAGTTGAAGCTGTTATAGCTGCAAAGGGTGGGCCAACTCCATATTAAACCCTACGGATTAAGAATGGGATGTCATTAAAGTTCATGTGCATGTAAAGGCAGACGTCCCAAAACTTTTGGCAATATAGTGTATGTTAGTGCAGCAAAGCTGAAAGATGCATTAAGAGGTGCCGCTGCTTGCCCAAGTCATGGGGTGAATCCAGAGGTCACTTGCATTTTGTTAAGGCAGCTTGGTGGAATTCCAAAGAACGAGAGCCTGCAAGTGCTAGCAGGCTGAGAGAAAAAAAAATTTGAATTTTTGGATGTGATGGCTTACTGTACGTAAATAATAAAACAAGTACGAACCTGAAGTAATATGACTATTTAGCTGCACTCTACAGAAAATTTAGAAAAAGACCAATGCTTTTCTGACATGCTTTTCTGCTCACCATGGTTGTAAAGAGTGCATATTTGAGTTACTGTAGACATCTTCAAAACAGTCTGGCTATTCTCCTTTGACATCTCTCATCAACAAGGCATTTCCGCCCACAGATCTGCCGCTCACTGGATGTTTTTTGCTTTTTGCACCCTTCTGTGCAAACACTTGAGACTGAGATCAGCAGTTTCTGAATCACTCAAACCAGACTTCTGGCACAACAACCATGCCACGGACACTGAGATCACATTTTTCCCCCCAGTCTGATGTTTGATGTATCTTAAGCTCTTAGCCTGTATCTGCATGATTTTACTGCACTACTGGATTGGATTGGATTGCATTGGATTGGATCACTGCATGAATTAGCAGGGCTACAGGTGTTCCAATTAAAGTGGGCAATGAGTATTTATGTTTCAAAATGTGAAATCTTACAAATGAATGATGACGATGCTTTGTAAACGCATCTCCACATCATTTTGATAACAACCTGGTTAAATGTTCATTTAATTTTTGGCTGCTTGAGGCTACACAGTTCATATAAATTAAAAAAATAAATAAATAATAAACACAAATAATTTGGTGTTATGGAAGGTAAAGATGTTACATGTAGGATCAATGTACAAATTCAGAAGACGTCAAAGGGGTAATAAAAGAGGGTCCAATGCAGAACAAAAGAACGTTTTTGCTGTGAAGGTTCATTTCTGTCCTGGTGACTAGTTTGTATGTTTGCTATACAGTATGTTTTTGTTTGTTTGTGGTACTGAGACAATTTTTACATCCAATTTTTGCCAAACCTCACACTTAGTTCCATGGTCATCTATGTTTGTATGCATAATTAAATAGTAGCTTCATTTAGCTTCGTTTTTGATCACCAATGCCAACAAATATTTTCACAAAGAGTGCCAGTTAGCTGAAATAGTGAGTCATTTCCTGTTCCATTTAAGCCCATGCCTTTTTTTGTGCACACCATTTGGCTCTTTATAGCCTGACCACACAAAATGACAGAAAATTAGGATAATCGGGGCCCCCTTGTAGCACATGTCAGCAGGTTTGAACTTCTGTTCTTTTAAAAAAGAAAAAGTGAATACAAGACCACAATTCCACAGTGGCGTCTGTGCATGTATAGTCAGTGACGGCTGGTGGTGATATTAGATAGGAGGCGAAAATCTAATATCTATCAATAGCATGACAATTAGGTAGGCATTGTGTTTCTTTTTAATACCAAAGATGGTAAAAAGAAACGCTGTAACGATTTCATTCAGACCAAAAAAAGGCAATGTATGCATATTCTGTCTACTTTTAGTTTCTCATCCAAAGGCATTTTGGAAAATAAAAAATAAGGATAGGATAAAATAATTAATTATAAAGTAATTAATCATAAAATTATAATTATAAAATAATTATAAATTTATATTTTTTTATAATTAACTATAAAATTATAATTATTTTATCATATAAAAGTATAATTATAAAATTATAATATAATATAATTATAGAATTATAATTATAAAACAATTGAATAATGTAAGTTCATTCATGTTCATTACGCATAAGAATGGTGATGGAGACCACTGATAGGTTGCATGAATCTAAAGTATGGGCTAGAAAAAAAAAAATCACTTCTTCATACCATTCTGTGTATTTTTCTTATGACCACTGGTGGTGCTGTTCTGGTTAGTTCCAGAAAAATTCAAAATAATCTTCCTCAGGACCTTTTTAGCCCCGCTAACCCATTTATACCAACTGACCCTGTGTATAAGGACAATAAACAAGATTTACTTTTAACTGTATGTCATGCATATGTAATAATAATAATAATAATAATAATAATAATAATAATAATAATAATAGTAATGCATGTAGGTCATACATAAATCCTCTATTTCTCTCCAGACTTATTTGAAGTCAAACAAAAAAACAGCACAGATTGCTGAACATGCCACATTGCCACAATATTTCACCACCACCACAGACTGAGCATGATTACTAAAGGCCACCTGAATTTCTGACAGGCGTATGACCGTGGAGACTGGGTCTTGTCAAAAAGCTCCACGTGAGGAACAGACGCTCTGCTGCTGATCTGTATAATATGCCAGCGTGACATAGCAGATGGCTACGAAAAAAATGTCGCAGAGTGCATTGCGTGGTCTGTAGTTATGGCATCAGCTATACCAACAGCCATTGCAGTTGAATAAGCTCAACAGTCTAATATATAAAAAAGCTAATAAACTTAGTTCATTTGGTTTCGAGTTGAACGTGAATTGTTCTCAAACAATCTGTTTTCACTGTCGACTTCCTTTCGGCAGGTTTTTCAAGCATTTACATACTCATATTCCAGTTTTTCCCCATTTGCGGACACACTAAATTTGGAACAAGATCTCCATCAGCTGCATCTCTTCTCTCAAAATAATGACACATTTTTTCAGAACCTCAAACACTATTTATGTCTTCAGTCATGTTACATGATTTAAGCAAAACCTCACGTTCCTAAAACTCTGGTTGCGTGATGCGCTCAGTCACAACACTACCACTTCACAACTCGAATCATGACAACCTGAATTCAATTCACACACAACTCTCCCAGTGTAAACACTATGCAGCAAAATGGTTCATGCACCAATTGGAATTTCATGGCAAATACAAAGAGACAGAGATGTGTCTCTTTTTCAAAAAATGGACCAAAACTATGACAGAAGACAAGAGTGTGAAAAGTTAGAAATTCATCATTCACTTATGTTTGCCCTGCTAAGATAGCAGAAGAAATGTGCTATGACTCTGCTCTGGATTTCTCATAGATCCAGATTCACATCCATGCACATCAATTTTACAGATAATGTGTGTGAGCAAGAAGAATGAATCCAAATAATTCTGCTCGTAGGAAACCAAAGTCAATTTGAAAGGTAAAAATCAGTGCATTGTTGAACACCATTACCCCTGACATCATTTACAATGTGTGTTTATTGACAAGGATATTACGTCTAAGTTTGTGTATTGAGAAAAATGGTGCACATATACAGCAAGTTCTGCAATTGAAAGATTTTGTTTTGCCGTTTTTTTTTCTTTCTTTCTTCTATGATGCTAGACTTCCAGAACAAAACATCATCTGACCCTTGGTCTGATATTTGAGATTTAATTTAGTTTAACATGCAGTCCATTTATGGCTAATAAGAGAATACAGAATACAGAGTTAATTGTAGGAGAAAAACATGAATCAATGAATCAATAAGATCAGCTTGAATGAACGACAACAAATAAAGCACCTCACACCGGCAAGGTGGGATCTCTGGCACACAATGAGCCTGAAAATCACAGCTGATAACATTTGCGGAGCCGGAAAATGCGATTTCAAGCCTGATCTGGACATCAGAATCAAATTAGCTGGGTCAAAGATGATCAGAGGGGAATGAAGATCAGGGTCCTGGGAACCCCAGAGGTTTGTGAATCATAGCCAGGGGGTTTTTGTTTATAGTGATAGAAATCACAACCCACCATTATCAATTATTATTTATTATACCTAGCCATAATGCCAACTGGAATCTAATGAAAAATGAAATTAAAACAACACTCTGGCGCTAAGAAATAGCCAAAATATTATTCTACACATTTAAAGGTATGATAGCCTGTCTATGTATGTATGTATGTATGTTTGTATGTATTATTAGTACAAATAATCTGAAAAATGAGTACAACATGAACATGTTTAAGGAATGGCATCAGAACAAGTGTATTAAGTGGCTGAGAAAACATGAATGGAAAACTGGGGACCGGATTGTTTGTCTGTGTTTACATGAGCCTTTTGTCACTCTTTTTATACACACGCCCACAACGCCCCTTCGATCTGTACCCATCTCAGTCTGTTCAGTCAGGAAAGTATGTTGGAATCCGGTAGGTGCCCAGCGCAGCCAGATAATTTTACTGTGAGCAAAAATAAAACATTCTGTGCTTTTAAAAAACCTTCTTGACAAGAAATGCGAAAAAAAAAAATTACGAGTGGTAGCATTTTTCCAAGATGCAGAAGTTTATTGCTGGTGAAAGGGATGAAGCTGGACATGGAATTAGCGACATTGCTCCTTGAGAGGCACAAACACAATCTGTAGAAAGCATTGAACTGCTTGGATCAAGTAGATTTTTTTTTTCTCTTAGACAGCCAGATCTAGAACTACCTTCATGGAAACGTATGTAATGCTACCTAACTGCCTTGCAGCTAGCAGTGCTAATTTGCTAACACTGGTACTGACGGTCAGCAGAAAACTCATGGGAGCTCATTAAAAAAAAGGCAACAAAAAAAGACAGCCACTCTTGACCATTCAGCAAATCAGTATGAGCTAAAATGGATCCCCGAGTGTAAAAAAAAAAAAAAAACCTGCATTAGCAGACATCTTATTTACTATTTTTTGTCATTTCTTTATTGACATGGTCACAGTACACTGCTTATTTCTGCTTTGTCCTATACATACTGAAGCCTTGGGGGAAAAAAAGAAGAAGAACAAAGTGACGGTTTGTCAGTACGGTTTTATAAATACACCTGAAATTGCACATATTCATGCTTATAGAGCAAGCATCTCGAAACCCACACAAGCTTCATCAGATGCTATTTTTGTAGCCGTGTGTGTGTGTGTGTGTGCATGTGCATATATGTGTGTGTGTGCTAGCTGAGATCACACCTCGCACAGCAGCAGTGATGTCAGAGATGATTGGAGCACGAGCTCTGTTTCACTGTTTACTCCTCTACTACAGCTTCTGGCTCAGTTTAAAGCTGTTTCATGACCAATATGAATGTGACTCATTTGAATCTTTAGATAGATAGAGTCCCAGAGAAGCAGAGAGACAGAACAACAGAGAGAGAGAGAGAGAGAGAGAGAGAGAGAGAGAGTAATTGAGAGGATTCATTAATTACACCTGCTGTGATGCAGTGTTTGCTCAGATTGGGTTGCAGGAGAGCATTTATCTTCTGGACTGCATGACTGTTTTCCGTTCTCTGCCCTCCCAGAACCTGTGGCTGCGCCGCTTCATTACCGCACTCAACAGCACGGGATGCGATTTGATAACGCCCCCACAGGAAAGAGTTCAGCCTTAATGAAATCTAATCCCGCTGCTCGGCCAATGACACCTCCATCGGATTCAATCATCCCTGCACCAAGCCCTGTATGCAATCACGCTGAGCAGGAAAAATGACAAGAGCATTCTGAATTTGAATTTAAGATGGGCGTTTTCTTGGGTTTAACTTAACTATTTTATTATTCACAATTCTGAGAGACAAAAGAGCAGTCGTTTTTAACCAGTGTGCTGATCTTCGAATTCAACCAAAGATTGACTACAATCTTTATTGACACCCATCCAGAAAATGGACTTTTTTTCCCCATCGGCTGATCCTATTAGGGGTCGCCATGGCGGATCCTTGATCCATACATATTTGATTTGGCACAGTTTTTACACTGGATGCCCTTCCTAATGCAACCCTCCCCAGTTTTATCCATTCTTGGGACTGGAACTGTCTTGTGCAACCCCAGTGGCTTGGGTCAGTTTTCTGGCAAGGACTTGAAACCGGGCCGCAGCGGTGAGAGCGCCGAAGCCTAACCGCTAATCCTCCAGGGAACCAGAAAATGGACTACAACTGCATAAAATAAGAATTACTCACAATGGGCTGTATTCAGAGTAAGCAAAAATGTATGGCAAAATTTACACAGGGGAAGTTACGCAGCTGCTTACTTTGATTTTCTCAGATTATGCAAATCACCTCTGAGGTTGCCAGGTTTTTCTGAGGTGGCATTTTTCAAAATGTCTAGACCACCACATTTAAACACTAGCATGAGCATGAAAGCATGAAAAAAAATCAGGCATAGAATATGTGGACTGAAGGAGAAAACAGTATTTTCCACTGTGTGCTGTTAAATGTAATACAGCGTAACATACAAGCAAGAAAATACAAAAATCTAACATCATGATATATCAATGAGTAGATGGATCTAATAAACTGCTAATATGTTGCTACCTAAATAGTCCTACTTGTAAATACTATGACATTAGTCACTATAAATTTGATTTAATTTGACAGTATGGCCTCTAGTCTCATTATTTGGCAGCTTATAAAATAGCACTTGATCCAGCACTTGATTTATTTTATTTTATTTTTTTGTTATATCATGCACCAACCGTGATTTCTGGACACAAATTACTAAAGCCATGAGACATTAAATCAAGGTCATTAAATCTGTGTGTATGGGATGTGGGCTTTTTTTGTGTGCTAATTATGTATTTATGTAAACCAATGCTGAAAACTTTAAAACCCTGTACATGAAGATGCATCTTTCAACTGTTACAGAGATAACTTGGTTATAACCTTCAAATAATTCAGCTACTCCTCCTCTTAAATATAAGATCAACAGGAAACCCAGAGCTGAGCTGGAACACAATGCAACTCAATATTCTTCTGGTATCTTTCTATATCTCCTCTCAGAATTAAACTTGGAACTTGAAAACTCTAAAGCATCAAGGAATTTCCCCAAAAAAATGAGTCAACTATCCATCCCAGGGCAAACCAACAATATAGTTTACTCATGCGTGTCGCATCGTGAGTGGAGAAGTTGGCATGAGCCTTGCGCAGGCAGGCTGCTGGGATGCTGGCATGTCTATGCCTGAAATCGACTCTACTCTGGCAGCCTGCAGAGCCACAAACCTGTTAGCCTGCAGGCGCTAGCACCAACACATCACATGGTAGCGTGGCTTCCCTCAGAGAAGGCTACAATGACCAGACGTCCACTTTTTCACAGACATAAGTATATTTTTGTAGCCAGAAATATCAATGTGGTCAGGATTCATAAAAGAGAATGGTGTAAATAAGTAAGTCCAGTGCCACTTTCTGAAAGTTTGACGTAACCAAATTACACTGAAAACGTTTCAGGGTGTAAATACACTCAAAATAACTACTGAATACAATTTGAGGTCGATTTTAAATACATGACTAGAGTGACCCTTTTAATTAAATTTATAGTATAACCCCCTTGTAGACAGCATTGCTTGTTTGCTTGTTTGTTTGGAGGCGATGGCATCTTAATCAGAGATGCTTTTATTTTATTATGAACACTTACAGTGAGCATAGCAGATGAGTGCTTTGTCAGCTTATCCTTCATACCACGGGCATAATTAATATACAGTAGAGTGCATTGAATTTAAAAAAATTACCATTATTTAGTTAATTCAACAACACAAAATAGCAAACTGTGATAAAATAGCCTACATCCTGCACACATATTACCATCTCATGACCTCTATTTAGTATCTTGTGGCTTCATAGAATAATTAAGATATAAAAAAAATCAAATACAAAATAAGAGGATGTGCTGGACCAAGTGCTATTTTCTAAGACTGTAAGCGAATAATGAGGGTGGACACCATATTTTAAATGAAACCAAATTTGCAGTGATTAATCTGATAATTCTAACTAGGACTAATCATGCATAAATATATCAGCAATATACTAGACTCCTCTTCGATGTTTATTAATATAATGGTATTAGTCTTTTTTATTTTTCATTTTTAAACTGTCTCTTGCTTTTATTTTATTATATATGTTTTATTGTATTACATTTGATTGCAAAGGGGTTAAAAAAAAACACTTCAGTCTGTATTTTCTATTCCTGATCTTTGTGTTTAAAGACAGTGGACTAGATTCGATCTAAAATCTGGCAACCTCGGATGTGTGAAATACATGCAGGTGATTTGCATAATCTGAATCAGATTATCAACTTAAGCATGTGCGTAACCCGACACTGAATATGTGTAACTTTCCCTGCATAAATATTGACAGAACTTTTGGGCTTAAATTGCAAGCCCTTAATACAGCCCTAAAAGTGTATATCTTTGGATATCTTTGGATTAAAACTAACAATAATCAAATGATTACATATTTTTGATGATTAAAACTAAAACTGCATGCAAATTAGCTGCTAAAAATGAACACTGCCTTACCCGATTACATGGCCGTGCGTATATAGTACATGGCTACATGGCACTTTTGCCCAGTTAGGTTAATTAGGTGGATCAAGGGCATACTGTGCATGCCAGAGTTTCAGCCAGCAGCCATATTGAAAAATCAAAGCACATTAGAGTTTATTTACAATGCCTTTTAAGCTTTTCAGTGCTATGAGCTACGTCATTATTTGTCTCTAAAGAATGAAGGCAAGGAATTGTAGGTTTTAGTTTCTGTTACTGCAGTAAAGTGGAAATCAATCAAAAGTACTCCTGCTGGCTCAGTGCTTTCATCACCACTGTGGTTCGTTGTGCCAGTGGAATATTTGTGGGCTGTAACCACTGTCTTGCCGGAGGAATATGAGGCTGCCACCATGTCTTTTCTAACCACTGACCATGGAGGCTTTTACAGTGTTTCAGCACACTCTGTGATGAAGACTAAATGCTAGCTTTAGGCTAGTATGTTGCATAGTAATGGTGGAAAGAGAGAGTGAGAGTGATGTGTGCTGTACACAACAATATAGCTCAAAGTATAACCCAAAATGAAAGGTAAGGGGAGCTAAAGCTTATATATATATATATATATATATATATATATATATATATATATATATATATATATATATATATATATATATAAACAAACACTTTTTAAGAATAAGTTTGAACTTTTAACCCATGGCTTGGTTCCTTTGTCCACAAGTTAGGAGTTGGCTATTTTGCATATATATTAAAATATATGAAAATTCTCGTTTTTCTCATGATATAATTTACTAGCAAAATATATTTTACAAAAAGCCCAGTATAACCACACATGAAATATAATGATTATATTATTATTATATTGTAATGATCAACTGATCAAAAATCCCATTATTCTGCAGGGTGAATCCTTGTCACCAAATCGTAACAGAGGCAGACGCAAGTGCAGATTAGAATTCGTTTTAACAAAAATTACGAACAACACAAACAACGTAAATGTTAGACTCTTAAACATGAACTATGATCTCGAGGCAGAAACACAGACCCAAAAGTTGCACACGACAACAAACAGCAAAAACAGGCAATGGGTACTGAATGGGTGCTAGGAACGGACTTATATACTAGTGCTCATTAACCGTAAATGTGAATCAGGTACAAACAGTCATGTAACCTGGTCAGTGTCGTGATCAGGTGATGTGCAGAGGCTGATGGGAATCATAGTTCTGCGCCGCATTTGGTGCTACCCTGAGAATCCGTTTCAGATCTAATGCTTGAAACACCCTTTTTCATGAGATCCATTATAAATTGAGTTTCCCACAACATTCACTCATCCCTGTTTCCCCGAACACATTCACTCCTATGAAATATTTGGAATATTCCACAAGTTCAACCAAGAAGCCTTGTAAAAGATGAGATGAGATTGTTGCTTGAGATGGGTTAACACATTGTTATTTGGTTAAAGGCATGTTTTCTTAGATTCTATGTTGAAAAATGATTTTTTAAAATGATATGATTATCATGTCTCTTTTGTCACCCTTCTTGTCACCCTTCCCCTGTACCTGTGAAAGTTTATCCACCCTGGATCTTCCCTGATGGGCTAATTAGTGGCTATTTTTAATATATAAATGCAATTTATATATTAAATTGCAATTTATATATTAAAAATTGACCCATTCCTCACTGACGTAAGAAGTAAGTTATTTATTTTATTTCTCATATTTTTGTATTGTTGTTTTCTCTATTATTTTGACTTATTTTGACCCATTTTTTTTCTTTGTGTTTATTTGTCCAGATTATCTGATCATTATTGCTCATTGTTTAAAAAAAAAAAAACTCAACTCAATAAAAATTTTTTTTAAAAACTGAAAAAAAAAAAGATTATCACAAGATTATCACAAGATAATATAGTATGTGATAATATGAGACAACTTTAGGACCTTGGGGAAATAACAAATAATTTTTAATACCGGCGCATTAACGTGTGCGTGTGTGTGTGTGTGTGTGTGTTTTTATGTTATTGTGTGTTTTTTTTACGCAGATCTGAGAACCGAGCCTCCAGAACCACACCCAAGTACCCAAGCCTTTCCAAGCACTGCTGCGTTACTAACCAACGTTTTTATTCAGCGTACCTTCATAAGAACTTTATTACTTCAGACTTTAGTCTATTTTTAATAATAATATTTAGAATTTGACATGGAGCTGTGTAGCCCGTATACATTATGGCTGTAAATTACATCCTCTGTTTATGTGTCTTTATTTCGAGGCTCATTTCACACTGCATCTTGGTTACGAAAAAAAAAAAAATGCAGAACCTAATTTATATGCAGGATTGGCATTGAGTGCACTCTGACTATTTATTTAAACCCATTGTGGATTCACTACAGGTAAAGTGCATTAATATTCATTCTCTGCATTCTGCTTTATTAGCTTTGCTGTTTCTTTTGTTTTGTTGGCTTGCTGTCGTTTGCCACAGCGTGCTTGAGGCATTCCAGCTGTCAGGGCTGAGGTTTTCCTCAGACTCCCTGCACTCCTGCACCAGTGATGATCAAAACAGAG
This sequence comes from Pangasianodon gigas, assembly GCA_022758105.1. Lineage (NCBI taxonomy): Eukaryota > Metazoa > Chordata > Actinopteri > Siluriformes > Pangasiidae > Pangasianodon > Pangasianodon gigas. The sequence continues at coordinate 10,318,003 of CM040454.1, read as the reverse complement.
AGACAGAGAAAAAAAGAAAAGAAAAGAAAAAAAGGGAGGAGGGAGAAGGTGACAGACTTTTTGTAGAAGATGAAAAGAATAGCGAAGAATCAATTATTTTTCTGACAGCGGCAAATTAGAGGGCGAATGGAGCACAAAGTAAAATCAGCGCTATTGTTATTACGACATTTTGAGGAGGTGTTTAAATGACTCTAAAGTCTGGATACTCGCTAAAAGTCTGATTACGAGTCACTCCAACCTCAAGTCTGTTGATAATGGTGCGGCTTGTGCACTGTGGTGAGAAACATTAGAGCGTTTTGCAACTTTTTAATACCTCATTTTAATATCCCGTCCAAACATTGTAGATGAATAAAGGCGAAGAAAGGAATTATGGTCAATTTACTTTGCAACAATATTTACCTCACATTTTTGCACATTTTTTTTCCATCTAATATAACCATTCATTCGCCTAAGGCTATAGCCCTAATTGAGCAAGTTGAGGTCATAGCCTATGGCATTAGCTAAGCTAGCTGAGCTAACAACAATCTGATGAGCTGAGAAAAACTAGAAGTCTAACCAGGTGACTATGGCGCTAACTCATAAGGTGACCTGAATTAGCAAAGGACATACAGCTAACTAAATTAGGAATAGTACACTTGGGGGGTGTGCTGTTATATACCAGAAGTGAAATGAAGCTACAGTTATCACCTCAAAGTTGATTGGGTCATTCCGTGTCAGTTCAGATAGGGTTGTTTCTGCATGTTACAGATTTTGTTAATTCTTTTTTTTATTTGTTGCTTGTGACCTAAAACCAATGGCTTAATTCTAACATCACATTTTTCCACTCACCTGAAAAATGTAATATTTTCTAATAAAAAAAAAAATGTCTTATCTGGGAAGTCATGTTTAGGATTGAATATCTCCAGAAATATTATACCCAGCCACATGAAATTTGGAAGACATAAACACAAACTTGTTTTCTATCTGTCTAAATCTTCAAAAGTCACAACAGAAGGCCAGTTTCTTTTGAATGGGGTTCTCAAAATGAGAAAAAGTGTAAAATTTCCAAATGTGAGTGATATTGGAGGCTTATAGACCCCATTTATTAGACATAGATGCTAAAAGTCACAGCTTGTGCTTAAAGTACTATATTTCGTTGACTTTGTGTCCATGAAATAACACAACCAATAAACAGGAGATTCATGAAGAATGGTGTGAAAAATGTTTAAAATATGATTTAAACAGTTAAAGTATTCCAAGTTGCAATATCCTTCTATGTTGTCTTCATATTTAAAGTTATCCATATATGAGCCTATACATATCAAAACAAAAGAGCAAGTTATAAAAATATCCTAATTTAATGGAAATGTAACTGAACGTAAAAGCAATCCCCAAGTAGTTCACGTTGTGACATGCACCTAGCAGTTACCTTCAAGTGGCCTGCATCTGAGGACATCATCTGCGTACTTTTGGTTCATGTTTTGTGTACCGTACGTGCCCCAGCCACTACCAGGAGAGGATGGCAATACACACTGGACAAGAAGATTAGCACAGGTATCAGACTAGCCTTTGCTAATTTCCTTGCAAACAATTATTGACCATCATAACAATCATAAACTCCCTACATGGCACATATCAGCAGTATTGTTTCCAAATGTTTGTGAACAGTGCTAATATGTATATAGCCAATATAGGATCTTATAGAAAAATGTATGTTTTTTTTTAATTTGTAATTTCTTAGAATGAACTGTGTTCTTTATAATTCAAATAAATGAAGGTTGCTGACATTTAACACATTTAAATGTATTGATTTAATTTATGTAGCTTGTTATAAAGTCATACATATTCTTTGTCCATTTTATGCAAATGGGTACAGCAGATTCTGATATCTCGTTAGGTTTGAATATCAAGACAACATGGAAGGATGTTACAACTTGGAACTTAACATGACCACATACTTTTGATTCTACTACTGAGTCAACATCACCATCTTGGGCATGATAAAATAGCACAACCTTTTTAAATTATCTTGTAATTTTGTTAATATCTTAATTTCTTCTGGTTAATAAGACCTCAGATTTTGATACAAAGTCAATGAAATATAGTAGTTTAAGGACAAACTATGATTTGCAGCATATATATCTATTAAAGTGGGGCCTATAAGCCTCTAATATCACTCACATTTGGAAACTTCGCACTTTTTCCCATTTTGAGGACCCCATGCGAATGAAACCGGTTTGTTTTTTATGTCTGCCAAATTTCATGTGGCTGGGAATAATATTTCTGGAGATATTAAATCGTAAACATGGCTTCCCAGATAAGACATTTTTTAAGCAGAAAATATAATTTTTTCAGGGGAATTGAAAAATGTGATGTTACAATTAAGCTGAAATACCCAATAGACTTTGCTTTTAGGTCACAATCAACAAATATAAAAAAAGAATGAACAAAAGCTGCAACAATGCTATCTGAATTTACACGGAATGACCCGATTATTTTCCTGTACATTCTGAAGTGTTTTATTCTTCTTTTAAAAATGGCGTGTCATATTTTTATCTGTTTGTAATTCCATTTAATGTTGTCGAACATCTGTGAAGCAAGTTAGTTCCTGTTATCACTTACATTATAGCAGCTACAAACATTCATTCTCTAACTAGCCTCTCTTTTTTCTCTCTCAAAAAGTTGCAGTACGTCATGTAACTAAAAAAAACGCAAACTCTTTTGTCATGAAGACTTTCTTGTGGTGGAAAACTTACAGCTTTACTTCTGACTTTTACAAAGCTCTGACACTGGAGACTCCTTCCATAAATGTCTAATAAACGTCTCCTCACAGAAAACTTCATAGAATATAATTATATAAACCTGTAATCTGAATTACTATTCAAATTGTCACAGTTGCTGTTTTAGAAAAAAAAAAATGAACACCTACTGACCAATCAGATTTGAGAATTCAACAACGCAGTGTTTTAAGCAAACTTGGTTAACAACAAGTGAGGAAGATAAACTAACAAAGCATTCTGAGCTAATGAAGGTGAAGGCACTCGAGAGCACTCACTGGAACATGCTGAGCTAACCTTCTATGATTCTGTCCATGTTCTCCAGATTGTGGAAATCAGACAGCCCAGAGTGTGTATTAAAAGTAGCCTACATCACAAATGCTCCAGGAACATACAGAAATTAAATATGAAATGTAATTAAAATGGTTCTTCGTGCACATTTCTCCCTGTACTGTCAAAAAATGACATTTATTGTTGACAAATTATTAGCCTGGGTCTTTTTTTTTTTTTCAAACACTGTGTAAATCATTGAGTCTTTTTGATGTTAAGCCCAATGTGAAGGCTGGTTGATTTGAGCAGGAAAGGAAACTAATTTTGAATTACACTGCATGGAAAGCAGTTTCCTGGAAATATCACAATTACAATGTTTAATAGCAGCAGTACTTGGAAGACTAGGACTGTATAAAATCCAGTCCCATGCTACGCTTATTCTTACTCTCTCTCTCTCTCTCTCTCTCTCTCTCTCTCTCTCTCTCTCTCTCGCACACACACACACACACACACGCACACTTAGGGCTGACAGGCACTGACCTGCCACACCAACTGCTCTGTGCTCTTGCTGATGGCTGAGAGACACACGCTGAGGACGACGGTGTGAGACGAGCAGGTGAGAACGCTGGCGATGATGGCGTCCCTCATGGAGAACGGCAGCATGGTGTACACCACGAAGATGATGAACAGGAAGAAGGACACCTGGGAAGGATGAAGGGAACGAGAATGGCTTATTTTCGGTCTGGGCTCGAGGAAATAAAATGAATTCAATAAAAGCAAACTCAATAATCATTGCCATAGATACAATATAATAACAAATGAAAATACCATACATTTTCTTAACTTGTGAACACTTCTGCTGTAATAAGCATCCCTAATGCACCATCAACACCATCACTTCACCAAAGCTAAAATCCTTTTCCCATTTGGACAGTAGATTCCATGTTCCATTTGTTTTTCATATGTAAATAAATAAACCTGTGTTACATATCATAAATATGTTTTTTGGAATAATAATCTTTAACAGGTAGTGTATCTTGACCACCAGGTCAGGTTGAGATCAGTTCGCAAATCAGAGCAAAAAAGTCAAGTGCCTCAGTGGCTGACTTTAGGTCACTGTACACTACTAGCAAGCGACAGTGATTTGAATAAGTACCAAGATACCAAGAGGGCAAGGGTAATGCTCAGTATGATGCTACCACCATCATGTTTCACAATAAGGATGGTGTTCTAAGGGTGATGTTGGGTTTTGTGCCAAGGCCAAAAGGTTTCATTTTGGTCTCATCAGAGCAGACAACTGTTTTTTTTTCTATGTTTTCTAAGTCCCCAACATATCTTTAGGCAAACTACTGGCCTCGTAGTTGCTTTTTGTCACTAACGCTCTTCTTGTCTGGTCAGTGTCTTTTGGCAGACTGCCTCTTCTGGGCAGAATTGCACTTGTACCATATTCTTTCCTTTTTTTAAATAGTGAATTCAACTGTTTAACTTTTTAAATGCTTTAGGTTTCTTTTTTATTACAGTATACAGGATCAGTCATTTGATTCTTGTCTAATGCTTGTCAAATTCTATAAAGATGAAAATTAGCTGCGAGCATCCGCGTATTCCCAAGAAGTAGAGTTTTAGATTGAATCCTGAAAGACCTAGTTTTAAAAAAAAACCAAAATGTGATTTGTAAAACTCTTAGAAACACAAGCATAACAAGAACCACGACTGAGCGAAGTTTATTTGTGGAAATATGAGGTTTCGTCCATATACACAATAGATGGTTTTTTTTTTGTTTATTTTTTGTGCTGGCTTAACCTTTAGTTTTTATACCAGTTTTAGCCTATGTGTATTTTTAAATGATAGTTCTATGAAGATCATTTTCGTTCTGTTAGATACATCACCCTCAGATACCATTTTCTTATGATTTAGGATTATTATTATAATTACTATCATTATATCCAATGAGATTTCGAAGGTGTTTCTCCAGATGGCTACTCTAACTAAAAGCAAATAGCTTTACAAATGGCTTTTTTTTTTCCTTTCTCTTATTTCGTGTGTGACCCATCATCCTTTTTTTTTAAACCTTGTTCAGAGTATAAGAACATGTGGGATGATGTAATGCAGTGCAATATAACACCAACTTTTAAAAGTTTAAAGCCACGTTCTGTAAGAATCTGAAATTCTTTTGTTCTTCTCTCTCTCTCTCTCTTTCTCACTCACTCTCTCTTTCTCTGCTAATATGTAACGACACTCTGAGAGGCCAACTGTGTTTTGAAACCTCTGAAAAATTATGGATGATATCAGACCTCAGAAGTTCTTGAGCTGCCTTTGAAGTGCACCAGCATCAGACAGTCATGTAGCAGCAAAGTCAATAGATGGACTTGTATCGTGGATTAATAATAAACGGATTATTATTTAACAAAGAATAATGTATAATATTGATATGAAGTTTTCTGTGAGGAGAGTTTTCAGGATAGAGGCTGTTACGCTTTCTGTTTTATTTTTATTTTAACATAACAAGCTGTGTTTTTTGTCTTATTAACTTCAAGAAAGAAAAAAAGAGAAGCTGGTGTTTATAGCTGCTCTAACATAAGTGATAAGTAACTAACATTCACAAGTGATTATGACTTGTGTAGCATTCCAAATCACAATTCTCATGTATTATATTGAACACTATTATGAATACTTTACTGTAAGGAATAGTCTGAAGCGTACAGTGCGATATGAAGTGTACTGGTGCAATATGCAGTATAAAATGATGATTTAAAAAAAAAGCCCTGTTTTGCAGTCCCTTTTCGATTATTGTTGTTATGTCAAGTGTTTGGTCCAGCACCTTTTTTTTTTCCAATCTAAAAAAATGGCAAATTGAAAAAAATTAATTCATTAATTCATTCGTTAATTAAGTTCTCCATATAACAATAACCAACCTGGATCTGTTCACTTGGTGGCAACACTCAGTCTATCCATAAGTCACTTTGGATAAAAAAGTGTAGGCATTTATTAATAAATATAAATGTAAAATGAAGTATTTTTAGCTTTGGAATATATATAATATAATAAACACAGGCAATATTACACGCCCCATAAAGTTTTCAGCCCACTGAATTGTGACTGTCAGCTAGACTGAATTTCAGTTGACAGAAAAGAGTAATCTCATACAGATCAGTCATTTGGCAGTCCATTATCAGCTGCCGCTTGCTTCTCGTCGCATTAATCATGACCTGTGAAAAGGGCTCGAAAAGATTGCAGCTCTTTGGGGACTCACTGTATTCAGTTTTTTTTTTTTCAGGTCTCATTTAATAACCAATTTGAAACTGAAGTAATGGTTAATTAAAAACAAATGGTGCTGACAGACGTAGTGCAAAGTATATATCGTTTGCTATAAACAAATGAGTCCCATTTCTGACTGTGATATTGAAGGCTGTGATCATCTCAGATGTTCCACATGAGTGCTTTCTGTGTGTTTATGGCACGACAGGTGAATCAGTCTTTGTGTCATATCCAGCTCCGGCTGTTTTTAGGCTGTTTACAGTGACATTGCACCAGGCACAATATTTGCGTTAACAAAAACACTGGAATGATCTATGAGCTAAACTGATTTGCTTTACATACATGGTCAATGATTCATGTTTACACCATCTTTTACTATGAATGTGGCTATTTATCTTAATATTCAACCTAATTTTGAATAATTACAAGAAAATTGCCTTCATGTTAGATGGAATTTATCAGGAGTGAATATTACAAATATCTAATGCCATTAGCAAACATTGGCACTGAAATGATTTAAAAAAAAAAAAAAGATAGGTGTCACATAATGCAGGTTAATTTTTAACCATGTGACTATTATACCATACAATAGCCTGCTCTTGATCTTAGCCATAGTCTACAGGTTCCCAACTATGGTCCTGGAGAACCACAGGTCCTGCACATTTTAGTGTTGCCTTGAATTCAACTAATCAACTAATTAACAGCCCTTCCTGAGTTTGGAGGAGGTGGGGTGGGGGGATGGGGGGTATTAGAGCACAATAACACGTGTTAAAGCCAATGCATTTCAATTCCTTTGATATGCAGAGATGATTCTATGCATGGGGCAGAATTGTTGTATGTAAGTGTGTCATGTCACAGAGTATTGTTGGAGAAATCACTTTGCAATTGTTACTTGTCAAGGTACAGTACAAGCTACTCATGGGCAGTGTGCTGCCCAGTCCCATGTTTTGGTTGGCTGGAAATCTAGGATAAAATTAGCTAGTTAAGTTGATTAATACGTACAGTGTAAGAGAAACGAATGATCTTGCAGCACATGTTTGTACCATTGATAAGTCAGCGAGTTGCCAGACAAAGTTTTGCAGTGAGCAGTAGTGTTCTCTCCATGCATTGCGAGTAATTTGAATTTGGCTAGCATTTTTATTTTATGGCGATCTGTATGTAACTGTGAGGTGACTGTGCCTAGTAAGCACAAGAGTTGGCTTTGTGCTGGACTTTATTTTGCTTCTGAAAAAGATCGTCTGTCACTCATGCATTTGTGGAACCAAGCACAACAGCACCACCAAAGAATGGAAAGAAAAATATACATAATGGTATGAAGACACGATTCTGGAGCTGATTTCTTTGCTGCTCAGGTTGTAGATTCATGCAGTGTTTCAATGACAGTCAGATTGTTACACAGATGCCCCATTTAAGCACACACTGACCAATCAATAGACAATTTACACAAAAGGACAGACCAAAGAACCCTAAGTTTGAAAGACTTAGGTGTGTGTGTGTGTGATAGTTTGCTCCACATCATTATTATTATGCCATCAATGACACTTCAAGATATAATTCATTGCTCAATCCTAATAATTTCACTGTCGAGCTAATGATAAATATTAGATTTTAGCCTTCCGTCTAATATCATGGCCAGTCATCACTCAGAACATTTCTTCATCTCAAAATATCTCATGCCGTGTGTATTTATGTGTTTTTTCTAGTTACATGGTGAATGTGACAATGGTATCCATCAAATCTAGCAGTAATGAATGGCAGTCAAAAGAGTATTCAAATGGTCTGTTCCACCAAAACCATGTTTATTATTATAATTAATTTATGTTTTGTTCTTCACCCAACTTGCCACATGAATGACACAGTGGTGATGTTCATGTGAAAAAGGAGTTTCCAAACTAGCGCAGAAAGTCCCAGCCTTTGTTTCCAAATTTACATCGAAAATGTGAACATGATTTAAACATGATTTCTAGTATAATCTGTGCCAAATTTTTGCCTTTGTGGAAAAGCTAAGCATCTCAGAAATGCCAGCAGAAAATCCTATGGCTTTGCATATTCAAAATGTGAACATGATTTAAACTAGATCATTTAAACTCAATCACTTTGCTTTTAACTCTGCTACTGAAAACGGCAAGACGAGCTGACCGTATCTTTCTGATTTTTTTTTCTTGTTTTGTCATAGTTAGCAAAAACTTGGAACTGGCCTTTTTATTTTACAGCTTTTTTCATCACTCAAAGATAAACATCCACATCTCAGAAAAAAGCCAGCAGAAATGGACTCTCCAAATGAAAAATCATCATCATCATCATCATCATCTTCAAACAGCACTCAGGCAATGGAGTGGAACTACTACAACTGGTGCACAGATTACCCCACTGCTACTGTAATCTCCTCAGCAATATCTGGGATCTGTTTCCTCTTGGGATTACCAGCCAGTCTGTGGGTCCTACACGAGCTCCTCCAGAGACAAAGACAAAGATCCACCAGTGACATCTTCATGCTCAGCCTGGCTGTTATTGATCTGATTTTCACAGCTCAAATGCCATTCAGTGTATGTAATTTCGCAATATGGCAAAGTAAGGAACTACATTTTATTTTACAAATCATCTACAGCTTAAGCTTTAATGGTAGACCTCTGTTTATGGCTTGCACTTGTTTGGACTGTTATGTCGCTGTGGTTTACCCCATAGTGTACAAAGCCAGTAAGAAACTCGCTGCAATTAAGAAGGCAATCACAATAACAATCTTTTTCACTATAGTAGGTTGTGGATTGATTATGCTTACTTTAAAATGGCTAATTACAGCTACTTTTATTGCCATCTCTTTAATCGTGGCACTGCCAGTTATTGCCTTTTGTGATATTTCCATACTTCGAGCCCTGACAAAACCAGATCCAACAGGAAAGAGCAAAATCCATCCCCAGAAGAAACACGCTCTTCACACCATCTCTAACAGCTTCATCATGACATTTGTTGTCTATCTGCCACCAGCGATCATTTTCTCATTTGGAAACCTGATGCCACTTAGAGATATCGAACGCTTTTGTTGTTTAACCACCTATGGAATTTGTTTTTCCACAGTTGGGTGTGTCATTATGCCTGTTCTATACCTCATCAGTGTCGGTAAGCTGGACACTTTTAAGAACTGGTGGAATAGATAAAGTACATAAAGTATAATGGAGCACTTTCTACTTTTCTATTCATTTTTATTCATTTCAAATATTCCTGTAATAAGTGACGCATTGACATTACTGTAATACTATATTAGCCTAGTAATACTATAGTAATGCTATAGTGATAAAGTAAGCAAATATAATATAATAATTATAGTTGTAGATATAATCTATTGGAAAATTATACAATCAAATAATCCAGACATGCCTTGTATACATGCATTGTGTCTAAATAATGAGTTGTGAGTAGTGTGTGTTCTAATGTACAGCTAGATTTTTTTCTCTCCCAAAAACAATCAGGATTTACTTCGACTTCATGAGAATAAAGACAACAGGAAAATAGTACAGCTTATACATTTTCATTAAAGTTAGTGCTTTCCCACAGCACTGCTGAATTCTCAAATCTAAATGTGCAGTAGCATAGGCTGCAACTTTTATATTAATGTGCTTGTTTTAATACATTATCATTTCTATACTAACAGCTCATTCACAGATACTTGTATGTGTTCCATGTAATCTAACCCCAATAATAAAATATGGTATTATTCATATGTTGAGAAAACATATTGCTTACACAATTGTTTATGTGGTGTTTTCTGTGAGGAGCGGTGCAATTAGCATTTTTGGAAGGAGTCTCCAAATTATAATGGAGTAAATTATAATGAGGGAATGACTGTTTATAGCTGCAGTAAACATCCAGCAGTTTGTTTGCTGTACAAAGTGTAGATAATTGTGTATGGAAAGTTGACTAGTTTCACATGAACGATTTTATGGGTTGCCTATATGATGGTTTACTATGATGAGTAAAGCATTATAAGTAAAGGCGCAATAACAGCATATCTAATATTTAATTTCAGGTGCTGCAAGGTTATTAGAACAAACAGGTCTACCCTTTAAAAAGGTGAAAATCATATACATTGAAAATAAATGTATATGTGTATGATATGATGCGGAATTCCTGTGCCACAACAATATTGTTAATAATTTCTGGTTATTAGAACAACACATTCAAAGATTTGTTAGTAAATGTAACTTTAAAGTTTAGTTAGTTAGTTTAATCTTGGTTGTTTTGGGAATATATGGGGATCTTCAGGAGCTGGAATCTGAGGATAGAGAAGTTCTGTGTGATCTTCTCAGCCAGTTGCCACTGTGACCTCCAGCAGGAGAAGTGGAAGGAAAATCAATGAAAGGACAACTTACAATTTAGAGCATAGTGCTAAGCTTTTGATGTATAAAGGCAATGCCCTCAAGGAGCAAAAATATCACTTGATATAAAGGCATCTGCCATATAAATAAATATGAACTTGGGCACACCACAATAGCATTTTTTTTTTTTTTTTGCATCCATACTTATCTTATAATGAAAGACAACAAATCAGTCTTTAATTATATCCAATGGGGTGAAGTTAACTTTTTAGATGGTACATTGGTGGAACAAAGGCTAGGGACCAATTTCAATATGTATTTTTAGCTTGTGTTAAACTGACATAACAACAGTATTATATTTGCATTAGCAAAAACACTGGAATGATCTATGACTGAGCTACCCTGATTTGCTTTATAAACATGGCAATGACTCATGTTTGCTCCATATGCTATTTGAAATGTGGCTGTTTGTCTTAATATTCAACCTAACTTTGTTTTGTGGGAAAGAAGCTTGTTTTCTGGTATTTTTGCATAATGCCTACAGTCTTAATTTAACCTTTTATAACACATCTTAATTTTTTAAACTCAGCTCAAAGCCGATCAAAGTGAATATTGCTATGCCAAATACTGATAATAATACTGTATAATTCATCATCCTGTAATGGCCGAGACACCTCTTCTGCTCTTCTGTCTTCTGCTAAATGTTTTATTATGTGGCATGAGACTCCTGAAGAACCAGAGTCCTTCCAAACCCCAAAAGTACAAACATTACTTTGTTATCCCTTTTGTATTACATTCTTGATTTTTTTCCCTTAAACACCAAACTAGCAGTTCTTACAGAAACTTATAGAAATAACAAAACAAAAAAAAAAAATCACCAACCAACAAACATCACATTACATTTTGAACAAAACACTTTCAATGTGTTTTAGAGTGAAGGTTTTCTTTCACATAATCCCACAAGCAAGAATCTGTTATGCAGCCCTGTGACACAGTAAGAGCAGCAGTTTGAAAAAGATGTGGTGGGCTGGCTTCACGTGTCTTGGGGAAAGCACACATTAGACATTTAAACTGGGGAGTTTTAGGGGAAAAATGTTCTACAAATTATCCAAGGCAATCCTGGGGTATATCCCAGATGCTCAAGGAGTAAGTATGAATAAAATCTAAGTGGAAAACATAACCTCTTGGCCCCTACTAAAAACAATAAAGGAATTGCAGAGTTTTTTTAGATTTCCCAATTTGTATAGGTGGTGTATTAGAGGTTATAGATCAGTTGCTTCTCCTCTCACTTCATTGCCTAAAGGAAAGCTAAAGAACCTAAGCTGGATGCCTTCCTTAACCTAGAGGATCAATTTACCAGTGCACCCATCCTCCATCACCCTGATCTCTCACTCCCTTTCATTGTAGAGGTGGATGCATCCGAAAATGGAATTTGATTGGCATGTCGAGTCCCAGAAAATAAAACTCTGTGCCTTCTCCAGAAATCTTAACTTGGCTGAGAGAAGTAATATGAGAAATGCAAAAGACTTCATCCCCGTCTAGCTCGCTGGGCCCTCTTCTTCACTAGATTCAGATTTATACTCACCTATAGACCAGGGTCAAAGAACACCAAAGCGTATGCTCTGTCTCACATATACAGTGGATATTAAAAAAAGTGATGGAAAAAAATTAAACCAAGATAAATCATGTCAGATCTTTTTCCTCCTTTAATGGGATATAGCAACCAACAAAATTCAAGTGAAAAACAAATAGAAACATTTTAGAAAAGAAAAAAAAATGACTTACAATAACCTAGTTGCACAAATGTGCACACCCTTTTATAATGGGGCATGTGACTGTGCTCAGAATTAACCAATAACTGTGAAGGCCATCATCATCAAGTGGAGAAAATGGGGGACCACAGGTGTAAAGAATAAAACTTATCATGGAGGCAGGAATAGTTGTACTGCTTCCTGCATGGGACTACGATCTCTCGTATTCTTCACATGTCTGGACTATGGAGTAGGGTAGCTAGATGGAGGCCCTTTCTCAGTGATAAATTCACATATTTACAATATATTTTTTTAATCCATTTATTTCTGTAAGGCTGCTTTGTGACCATGTTAAAATGTCCATTGTTAAAAGCGCTATACAAATAAAATTGAATTGAATTGAATTGAATAAAAAAAAAAAGCCTGCTTAAATCACCTCAAACCATGTTTTCTGTTCTGACGAGACCAATATATCACATTTTGGGCATAATTTTAAAAGATATGTTTTGTTTGAACAAGACAGCTTATTATCCAAAAAAAAACAATACCCATGGTGAAACATGGTGGTGGCAGCATCATGCTATAGGGCTGCTTCTTGTCAGCTGGGACTGGGGCTCTAGTCGAGATAGCTCCAAATACCACTCTATTTTGGCACAAAACCTGCAGTCCTCTGTCAGACAGATGAAGATGAAGAAAAATATTTCTAGCAAGACAACAAGCCAACGCACAAATCTAAGTCAACAAAGGAATGGCTTTAGACAAAGATGATAAATGTTTTGGAATGGCACAGTCAGAGCTCAGCTTTAAGTCCTATCCAAAACCTGTGAAATGACTTGAAGAGGGCTATGCACAGAAGATCCTCTTACAATTTTATAGATCTGAAGCATTTTTACAAGAAAGAAAAGAATACAATTGCCAAATCAAGATGTGCTAAGCGTGTAGAGTCTTACCCAAAAAGACTGAATGCTGTATTACAAACAAAAGGTGCTTTAAGGAAGTAATAATTAAGGGGTTTGCACACTTGTGCAAACAGGTTATTATACATTTTTGTTTTTCCTTTTTTCCCCTAAAACATTTCCACTTGTTTTCCACTTAAATTTTTTTGGTTGTTATATCACATTAAAGTTGGAAAAAGATCTGAAATGATTTATCTTGGTTCCTTTTTTAGAACATACCATTTTTATATCCACTGTATGATGGAACAAACGAGGATAATCTAGACCAAACTATTGCTGTTTCCTTTTTTTACATTCCTTTTTTATATCCACTGTATAATGGAACAAATGAGGATAATGTAGACCAAACTATCCTGTTTTTATCTTGTATAGTAGCTAATACTCAGTGCAAGAAGAATGCCCCGAAACAAAGTTTTTGTTCCTCAGGAAATGAATGAACAGCTTATGGGATAGGTTCATTATTCTCCCTGTTCTGGACATCCTGGAATTCAGAGACCCACAGAGATGGTGAGTAAGAAATTCTAGTGGCCCACTAGAATTTGTGTTATCTTGTATAATCTTTGAGTCCAGTGGTTCCAATCCAGAACCACTCATCACCTGCCTGCAGGCCTGTTAGAGCTGCCTCTCATTTCAAATTGGCCCTGGTTCACATTGCAGTTGACTTAGATCTCCCAGAGTCAAATGGTTTCACCACCATCTTGGTGATCATTGTCAGATTCTCAAAAAGATGCTGTTTCTTACTGATGCCCAAGTTATTGACAGCCATGGGAACAGTTGTGGTAATATTTAACAAAGTATTTAGAATCTATGAACTATCAAACAGAGGGGTTCAACATGTTTGGAATGCATTTTTCAAACATCTTAATATCACAATGAGCCAATCCTCAGGTTATCCTCTGTCAAATGGCCAGGGGGAACGTGTTAACCAGGAAGATTCTTAAGATACTACTGAGTGAACAACCAGCGCAAAAGGAACTGCTATCTCCCATGGACTAAAGACTACACCCTTCCAGTGTGTCTTAGGTTACCAATCCCCTCAATTTCCATGGTCTGGGAACCATCCAAGGTCCCAGCAAAGGATGACTGGATACGATGGAGCAAACAAACTTAGGAGGCTGCACACATCAGGCTGCAAAGTGCTGTTTGCAGGCAGGAGGAACAGGCAGACAGATGGTAGCTTCCTCTAGCTCTGCTAAGACTGGGTCAGATGGTCTGACTGGTCACCTGGGACATGCAATTAAGGTCACCATTGAAAAGCTGAGTCCCAGATTTATAGGCCCATTCAAAAGCTTTAGACAATTCTTGTTGACTCCAAGTGAGGGGGTTGTTGCATGTACTCTCTGGTGGACTCTGAGGGGTACAGTCCAAAGGAGCACTCTGCAGTCTCATCTGAGGACTTCCTTGATTACTCATTAATCACAGACTTTCATCTTGAGGCTCCAGACTGAGATGCTCACCCTATTGTAAGGCTGGTTTGGCTTTGGGAGCCGCCCATCAAGGGGAATTCTGTCAAAACAGCCCAGCACAGTACCCCTCCCCATTAACAAACGGCAGTGTCACCAGTGTTCTTGTTTATTAATTCCTGTTCTTGTTCTGTACTTCAAGGATGATATAAGTATACAAAAGATAGCTATGTGAATTCTTGCCTCTTTATGTAGTGAGTTAGTTCTGATCCTCGTTACCTTGTTTTGCCTTGCCTGCATTTTGCTATTCCCTGCCCCTATTACACTTTAGGATATTCTTGTCTGGTTTTGAATATTTTGGAAGTTTACTGGTATTGACCTATTTTGACTACAAATTTGGAGATGTTGTTTAATATACCTTTTTACATAAATGATAATTCTTCTCCTGAATAAGAAAATATTTGTGTTACCTGATACAGAATGTTTGTATTTGTCATGTCAGTGCCAGTAATGGCGATGCACTTTGCCTCTCCAGCAATTCACATGCCTCCCTGATCACTCACACCTGTTTTACGTCACCCCTAATTAGTCCTCTATATATGTTCTGCATTTTTACCCATTAGTTGCTTAGCATCTGTTGTTTTTCTAGTTACTTTTGTGTTCATGCTGTGTTCTGGTTCTGCTTACAGTTTTCTTTTTGCTAGTTTTATGACGCCTGTCTTTACTTTGTTTTATTAGGGGTCCAAGCACCGAAGGTGCTGGAACCCTATTGGGTTTTTTTTTATTTTTTTATTTAAGGGTCCAAGCACTGAAGGTACTGGAACTCTATTGTTTTATTTGGATTTTTCGTCAAAGAGACGCGAAACTTACCCTAACCCTAACCCTAGGTAGTACTCCCCCCCACTACTCAGGCAAGCGGTGTTGCTATAGCACAAGTTTTTACATTTTGTTGCATATCTCATTAACCATGAGACCTACAAGCAAAATTCTTTTTTCTCTTAATTCCTACAAAAAGGCCTCCATTTAGCCCCACCCACTGTAATTTAAGATAATTAGCATAATATGCAAAACCTACTTTTGCATATCTGTGGCATAAACAAACAAAGAAAGTTGGGGAGGTGGTCATAGGAGTGGAGCTAAGGTCAGATAATTGTTTCTGAGGAACCGTAAGTCTGAACAAGCTGAAAAAAAAAACATGGCTGCCACTGGCCAATCAGCTTTCAGTAGGAATTGAGCTATTGACATGAAACTTAAGGTAAGTTCCTGTTGGGACCCACTTGAAAAGGAAGCAAACTGGCCACTGGGGGATGCTATTCATGTTTTTGCACACTAAAAGAAGCAAAATAAGGTGCACTATAAATCTTTTTAATTATCCTGATTCTGTGGTTGAAAGTACACAAATTTGCCATTTGGACCATTTAGTCCCACCCACTCTGATTTAAGATCATTTGCATAACATGCTACACCTACTTTTACTTGTCCTAGGTTTTCAGCCCAACTGCAAAAAAATTGGTGTCAAATTATTCAGAAGAATGTCAAACTTAAAAGTTATCCAAAACATTTTGAAATTTGCAAACAATATGGCTGCCACAGGTCAATCAATATGATGAGGGGGAACCTCATTTACATAAACAGTTGCAACTTATGGGTTGAAGTTTGGGGCTTGGCCATAAATAGGGGCAGAGCTAAGGTGAGGTGTAACTGTAAGGGGGGTGCACACAAAACCATGCATATTTCTTGGAAAATAAGGTATACAGTGAAAAGTTTTTCTTAGATAGTTTCTTTTGGTCAAACTTTTGGCTAATCTTCACAGTCTTGGTGTCAGAATACTCAGGTGTGTGTACACCTCAATAATTATCAAAAACATGTTGACCTTTATAAACAATATGGCTGCCATACAGCAATCAATTCTAAGGAGCTGGAGACTACTGAAAGTCTGATTGAGCTGAAATTGAGTGAGTGATTGAGTCTGATGAACTGTACTGATAATCTGTAAATGGACTTTAATTTCTATTGGGTTATGTAAAAAATATGGCTGCCTTCAGCCAAATGGCTTTTAGCAACAGTTCATACAATTTCAGACATTTCATACTGTATGTTCATCTATGTTATCTGTATTGTTCTGTGTAACTTGGCAAGAACTGGCCACTGGGAGAAAAATCTGCTGAAGGTGCTTGGAACCCGATAATCACCGCTTGCAGCTATATTTTGTAATTTTTAATTTTTTTTTTTTTTAAAGAAAGCCTGCACTTGCTTCTGCCTCATGTTATTTGACCTCATGTGTTCAAAATAACAAATCAAATGTTTGCCTCCAAAGAAAAAGAAATTTGATTTCAAATTGTGTTCGCATATTTTAGTGGTATGCCATGAAAAATACATCAGTGATATTAGCGAAATTCAAGATTAAAGATTTTTATTTGTCACACAGTTATATACAGTATATGACTTGCAGTGAAATGAAAACCTGGCCTACTCCTCTTTAGACTGTGCATTTAAATACTAAATTAAAAATCTATTAAATTAAATTAAAAAATTTGAAATTTAGTTCCAGTTAATAACAGTTTTGAGTAGGATTTATTCAACCACCATGCCACACTATGAAACAATTAAAAGGAATAAACACACGAATCCTGAAGATGAAAGAATCAATAAAACACTGGTTTCCCAACTAACAGAAAGGTCTATCCTTTGTATATCAGGACCATCCTATGGCTTTGCATATTCAAAATGTGAACATGATTTAAACAAGATCACTAAGAAAACCTTGCTTTTTACTCTGTTACTGAACACAGCAAGAACAGCTGGTCATATCCTTCTGCTGGAACTGGCATTATTATTTTACTTTCTTTGTCACTCAAAGATAAGCATCTACATCTCAGAGATGCCAGCAAAAATGGGCACCTCATCATCTTCAAACAGCACTCAGGCAATGGAGTGGAACTACTACAACTGGTGCACAGATTACCCCACTGCTACTGTAATCTCCTCAGCAATATCTGGGATCTGTTTCCTCTTTGGATTTCCAGCCAGTCTGTGGGTCCTACATGAGGTTTTCCAGAGGCAAAGACAAAGATCCACCATGGACATCTTCATGCTCAGCCTGGCGGTTATCGATCTGACTTTCACAGCACAGATCCCATTCAGTGTATGTAATTTCATGATATGGCAAATTAAGGAACTACAATTTATTTTAGAAATCATCTACAGCTTAAGCTTTAATGGTAGACCTCTGTTTATGGCTTGCATTTGTTGGGACTGTTATGTCGCTGTGGTTTACCCCATAGTGTACAAAACCAGTAAGAAACTCATTGTAGTTAAGAAGGCAATCACAATAATAATGTATTTCATTATAGCAGGTTGTGGATTAGTTGAGGGCACTATAATATGGTTAACTACAACTCCTTTTGTTGCCATTCCTTTAATCATGGCACTACCAGTTATTGCCTTCTGTGATATTTCCATACTTCGAGCCTTAAGAAAAGCAGATCCAACAGGAAAGAACAACATCCATCCACAGAAGAAACAAGCTCTTCACACCATCTCTAACAGCTTCATCATGACATTTGTTGTCTATCTGCCACCAACGATCATTTTCTCATTTGGAAGGCTTATGCCACTTGCAGAACCAGAACTCTTTTGTTGTTTAAACTGCTACGGATTATGTTTTGCCACTGCTGGAAGTTTCATTATGCCCATTCTATATCTGACCAGTGTGGGTAAGATGGACACTTTTAAGAACTGGTGGAAGAAATGAACTAGTATCTGCCTCTACAGCTCAATGAGTGTCACAGTCTTTCATGAAGTGCTTTTTCACAGTGAAATGAAATTTAAAAATTTTCATCAATGGAAAGAGAGTGCCATGTATAGAAGCAAATATTGGGTATTTATGCAGTAGCTGCATTACAAAAAAAAAACAATCTTGTATTATTTAGGGCCATATGTGCTTTAATTGTGCTATAATGCTAAACTATGAATGGCTGTGCTTTACTTTTTTCTCTTAGTCATATGTTGATAAATAAAAACGCTAAGGGCTTACTTTTATATGAAAATAATCAACAGCAGGGTGGAGTGATGCGGCCCGACGCAAAGTGGAGTTACTGTTACCATCCCAAACTCAATTATTTTTTCACATCTCTGATGTGTTTTATTCCTCTTATACCACAGAGATTTGCTATTGAATATAATTTGCAATTTATTAGTGAATGACATTGCACTTTTTTTCAACTTATAATTACATTTAATGGTTCGGAACATCAATGAAACAAGTTAGTTCCTGTTATCACTTAACGTTACAGCAGCTATACACAGTCGTTCCCGCACCAGCCTCAGTCCCGCACCAGCCTCAGTCCCGCACCAGCCTCAGACAAGGTGTCTTTTTTTTGCCTCATTAACTTCAAGAAAGATAAATTTCTTGAAGTTTATGAGGCAAAAAAAAGACACCTTGTCGTCATGCAAAGAAACCAGTAAGTGTAAATTTACTCTGTTCTGGTGATTTTCCCATAACAAAAAACTTACTGACTATTACAAAACTTTGACACTGGAGACTCCTTCCATAAACAGAAAACTTCACCATATCAATAATTATACTTTTTTTTCTCTTTGTTTAAAAATGTGGCTTTTTTAACCTGCATATTATTAACCTTAGATTATGTGGCAAAGTCCTTGTGAATGAACTCTTACTTGAGAATCGACAGTGTATTAGAATTATCACACAACTTCAACCTGTGATTTTGCCTTGCAGCTGGAACTACTTTCAGGACTGCAGTTGCTTTCTGAACAATCAGATTCAAGAATTCAAAAGCACTGTGGTATAAAACATTTTATAGTTAAAAAAAATTGCATTAACTATTTACTATTTAAGGTAAACTATTGCATGTTTCCCAGGAAGTCAGGTTTACTAGCACCTTAGTTGGAACATTATGTTTTACTATTATATTGTGTAAGTTAAATTCTGAGTAAAGTAGCTTTCACTTTCTCTACTGTTTTTTTAAGTCCACTCGTAAAAATACTGTAGATTCATTGCAGGGAATTCAAACGAGTGCCATTTTGTTGTGATTTATCAAATGAAAAGAAAAATTACAACTTTATGATATTACTTGTGAGTTGACTCTTGTAAATGGCAACAACCTTGCAATACTTGGTGCATTTCAAATACTTTTTCTAAAAAAAAAAATTACATTATTTTTACATATATTTTACATATATTTGCTGTTAGACATTAGTTTGAATACTGGGTGTGTTTCATATAAAGGATTGTAAAAACTATGATATTGCAGAAATGGGTACACTATTAATTATAATATGTTCATAAGAAAATAG
This sequence comes from Pangasianodon gigas, assembly GCA_022758105.1. Classification (NCBI taxonomy): domain Eukaryota; kingdom Metazoa; phylum Chordata; class Actinopteri; order Siluriformes; family Pangasiidae; genus Pangasianodon; species Pangasianodon gigas. The sequence goes on along the minus strand of CM040454.1, from coordinate 10,297,980 downwards.
AGTGATTAAAAGGACACTTGTGTTTATATATTTTAGTGGCATGTCATGAAAAACACAGCGAAATTTAGTTACAATTAATAGCAGTCAAAAGGATTCAATATCTTCAACCATCATGCCACATAGAAAATAAAAGAGGTTAAGTCATGGCCTGAATGATTTTCATCTTTAAAATGTTTAAAAAGAATACAAACCTGACTCCTGAAAATGAATTCATCTTGCAGAGAGGCCCATCATCATGACCATCTTTTGGCTTTACATATTCAAAATTTGGTAAGCCCTGCTAGTCGTATCTTTTGGATGTTTTTAGCTAATTCCTGATTGACTGTGTGCTTAGAACTGCACTTTTAGAACAGCTTATGTCATCACTCAGAGCTAAACATCCCCATTTCAGAAATGTCAGCAGGAACGGGATATTTAATAATTTGATAATTTCATTTCAAATTCAATTTCAAACAAAAACAACAAAAGGAAAATAAATATTAGTTGGACACTCAAATAAAATGAGGATATAAACATGATAGGAATGGTAAAAGCCATGGCAGAGAACAAAAAATGTGCAATTTAAAAAATATGGAAGAAAACCAATAAATGATGCATATATGATCCATTAAGTCTAAACAATGAATTGAGTTTTGATTTATTATACAGCCAACATGATCTCACTCACAGTTCGTAGGAATTCAAACAAAAGAGTGCCATTTTGTTGGATTTGATAAAATCATCTCATCTCTCAACCAAACCTTAAGCATTGGTCAAATTTTGACATTGGCTCTTGTAAGTGGTCACAAATTTATAATACTTTGTAAATTTTTAAGCTTTTTGAATAAAATCAGTACAGTAAAATACAAACGTATAGTTTTTTAAAATAAATAAATAACTGACATAATTGTTTCCTGGTACATTCATTTGAATGTTGTTTTTGTTGTTGTTGTTGTTTTTTCATATAAAGTTTCCTGGTATTGCAGTCTATTATGATAATAAATTCATAGGTATGCTATTAACTATAATATGTTCACAACAGAAATGGTATTTAAAACAAGGTAGCCAATCTTTTAGAAAAGTGAAAGGCGGGGGGACTACTTATCTGTTCAGATATTTTATTTATTTATTTTTATTTTATATTTCTGAAATTTTGTTCCAATTAATAGCAATCAAATGATTTGGTATTTTCAACCACAATGCCACATAGACATTACAGAGTTCAATACAGCGAGCTGTCCTGAATGATTTTCGTCTTTAAAACAATTAAAAGAAAGAAAAAAACAGTTAGTGAAACTGAATGAATGAATGAATGAATGAATGAAACACCGGTTTCCCAACTCCTGCAGAAAGGCCCATCCTGTGTGCCTATGGCTTTGCATATTCAAAATGAGAACATGATTTAAACAAAGTCACTTCAAAAAACCCTTGATTTTTACTTTGCACCTGATCATAGCAGACTGTGTCTTTTGGATTTTTGTAGCAAGAGCTAAACTTGTGATCAACTGTGTACTTAGAACTGCCCTTTAATATTTTACAGCTTTCTTCATCACTCAGAGATAAACATCCACATCTCAGAAATGCCAGCAGTACTGAGATCTTCGAATGAAGATTCGTCATTATCTTCAAACAGCACTCAGGCAGTGGACTGGAACTACTACAACTGGTGCACAGATTACCCCACTGCCCCTGTTATCTGGTCAGCAGTATCTGTGATCTGTTTCCTCTTGGGATTTCCAGCCAGTCTGTGGGTCCTACACGAGCTCCTCCAGAGGCAAAGACAAAGATCCACCAGTGACGTCTTCATGCTCAGCCTGGCTGTTATTGATCTGACTTTCACAGCACAAATCCCATTCTCTGTTTGTAATTTCATGATATGGCAAATTAAGGAGCTAGAAGTTCTTTTAGACTTTATCTACGGCTTAAGCATCAGTGGTAGACCTCTGTTTATGGCTTGCATTTGTTGGGACTGTTATGTCGCTGTGGTTTACCCCATAGTGTACAAAACCAGTAAGAAACTCATTGTAGTTAAGAAGGCAATCACAATAACAATCTGTTTCACTATAGTGGTTCATGGATTGGTTATAAGCACTATAACATGGTTAACTACAACTCCTTTCATAGCCAGTCCTTTAATAGTGGCACTGCCAGTTATCTCCTTCTGTGATATTTCCATACTTCAAGCTCTGAAAAAACCAGATCCAACAGGAAACAACAACATCCATCCACAGAAGAAACAAGCTCTTCACACCATCACTAACAGCTTCATCATGACGTTCATTGTCTACCTACCACCAGCGATCATTTTCTCATTTGGAAAGCTGTTTCCACTTACAGAAATAGAGCGCTATTGTTGTTTAAATTTCTCCGGATTTTGTTTTAATATGGCTGGATGTGTCATTATGCCTGTTCTGTATCTGGTCACTGTGGGTAAGCTGGATACTTTTAAGAACTGGTGGAAGAAATAAACTACACAGTGTATACTGGAGCTATTTTCTATATTGGTTGAACTTTGAACTCCATCTGCCATCTAAAACACTGAGCTTTGCTGTTAGTTTCCCTCTCATCAACATTTTAAGAAATACCTGCTAGTTCTAGGCACTATTGGTGATAGTTTCAGTTTAACTTTTTTCTACTTTTTTTTTTCATAAATTGCAACTATAAATAAGTGCTAAATTGATGGATTGAGTGCATCTATGCATGACTGTAGAAATTTAAATATAGTATAATATAGAATTTATACTATAATATAAAACTATAATACTATATTAGACTAGAAAAACTATATTATTACTATAGTAATACAGTATATTAACAAAAACTGCCACTGACACCGGATGTTTTTTTTTTGTTTTTCCTCCCATCATATGTAAAGTACATAGAATGTTGGTTTTTTTGTTGCTTGTTTGTTTTTTTTTTTCATATAAAGTTTCCTGGTATTGCAGTCTATTATGATAATGAATTCAGAAATAGGTATACTATTAACTATAATATGTTCACAACAGAAATGGTATTTAAAACAAGGTAGCCAAGTTTGTAGAGAAGTGAAAGTAAGGGGGGAGGGGAGGAGTACGTATGTGTTTAGACATTTTATTTATTTATTTTTATTTTATATTAGTGAAATTTTGTTCCAATTAATAGCAGTCAAATGATTCTGTATTGTCAACCACAATGCCACATAGAAAATACAGAGGTCAAGTCCTGTCCCAAATGATTTTCACCTTTAAGACAATTAAAAAAATAAATAAATAAAACAGTTAGTGAAAATGAATGAATGAATGAAGCAATGAATGAATGAAATGCTTGTTTCCCAACTCCTGCAGAAAGGCCCATCCTTTGTATATCATGATCATGCTATAGCTTTGCATATTCAAAATGAGAACATGATTTAAACAAAGTCACAAAAAAAAATCTTGATTTTTATTTTGCGCCTGATCATAGCAAGACCTGCAGATCATGTCTTTTGGACTTTCGTAGCAAAACCTAAATTTGTGATCGACTGTGTGCTTAGAACTTCTCTTTAGTATTTTACAGCTTTCTTCATTGCTCAGAGATAAACAGCCACATCTCAGAAATGGCAGAAAATGAAAATTCGTTATCATCTTCAAACAGCACTCAGGCAGTGGACTGGAACTACTACAACTGGTGCACAGATTACCCCACTGCCCCTGTTATCTGGTCAGCAGTATCTGTGATCTGTTTCCTCTTGGGATTTCCAGCCAGTCTGTGGGTCCTACACGAGCTCCTCCAGAGGCAAAGACAAAGATCCACCAGTGACGTCTTCATGCTCAGCCTGGCTGTTATTGATCTGACTTTCACAGCTCATATCCCATTCTGTGTATGTAATTTCATGCTATGGCATATTAAGGAGCTACAAAATATTTTTCTCTTTATCTACAGCTTTAGCCTGAATGGTAGACCTCTGTTTATGGCTTGCATTTGTTGGGACTGTTATGTCGCTGTGGTTTACCCCATAGTGTACAAAACCAGTAAGAACCTCATTGTAGTTAAGAAGGCAATCACAATTACAATCTGTTTCTCTGCAGCAGTTTGTGGAGTGGTTGTGTGCAATGAAATATGGTTGATTACAACTCCTTTAATGGCAATTCCTTTAATCATGGCACTACCAGTTATTGCCTTCTGTGATATTTCCATACTACTAGCCTTGAGAAAACCAGATCCAACAGGAAACAACAACATCCATCCACAGAAGAAACAAGCTCTTCACACCATCTCTAACAGCTTCATCATGACATTCGTTGTCTATGTGCCACCAATGATCGTTTTCTTATTCGGAAAGCTGATGTTGCTTGGAGAAACAGAGACCTTTTGTTGTTCAGCCCCATATGGATTTAGTTTTTCGACAGCTGGATGTTTCATTATGCCTGTTCTGTATCTGGTCAGTGTAGGTAAGCTAGATACTGTTAAAAACTGGTGGAAGAAATGAACTCTCATCTACAATCATGACCAATGATGTCTAGAGCTCATTGAGTGTCATTGTTTTGATTTAGTTTTCTTTTAGTACTTTTCCAAAGTTCTTGTAGAATTGAGTAGTTCTTCTTCAATATTCTGTTTCTTTAAGTGTTCCTGAAATGAACCATAAATTTACTTAGTATATATAAGTAAATATTTAGTATTTACGCAGTAGCTGTGTCACAAAAAAAAAAAAAAAAAAAAAAAAAAAAAAACTTGCTTAGATAATTTAGAGTTATTTGTGCTTTAATAGTGCTTCATTCTCTTTGTGACATCTTGGAAAATAATACACTTGGGGGAAAATAATCAATGATACTGTGGTGAGATGCGCCATATTTTCCAATAACCACACACCCTGAAGTGTTTGCCAACTATTACTTGTTTTGAATTCATTAATGAACAATAATTTACTTTATATCAGTACTTTTATCCATTTATAGTTACATTTAATGTTATGGAATGTCCATGAAACAAGTTAGTTCCTGTTATCTCATATAAAAACAGTCACTTTTACAAGCACATTAGTTGTAACTTTATATTTTACTCTACTGTTGCATAAGAAAAAAATGTGAGTGAAGTCACTTTCACTTTGTCTATCCTTAAACATCACCTATCAATTCAGCACTACTGATTTGAATAAAATCAATACAGTTAAACACAAACATGTACTGATGTTTTTCATTCTTTCATCTTCAACAACTAACAACTTTATCCTAGTCTGGGTCATGGTATATTATATTTACTGCTAGATATTAATTTGAATCCTGGGCATGTTTTATACACAGGATCATGAAAGCCTTCTGGTATTATAGGCTACTATGATAAGGAATTCAGAAGTAGGTATACTATTAATTATTTGTTCATAATAACAAAGGTAACAAAGCAGCTCTCATGTGGAGAGGAGAAAATCAGGTGGGGGGGGGGGGGGGGGGGGGGGGGGGGGGGGGGGGGGGGGGGGGGGGGGGGGGGATTTTAGTTTGTTTTCATGGCTCATAAAGTTTTGTCTGTTTTGAATGAATAGAAGGAATTGAATTGGAATCCATCTTGTCAGTATTTTTTAAAGGGTCTGTAAAGATTACAGTAGAAATACCCATGACCAATTGCTTCCCAATTGCAGTTCCAATCATTAACCAGGGTTGCCAGCTTTTAGCAAAATTTCCAGCCCAACTACATCTCAAAAACCACACAAAAGAAATGAAACTAGCCCTGAAAAAATGGAGACATTTTTTTTCCAGTCTTTGCTTAAGACTGTGGTCACTGTGGTCTCTATACATTTCTAGCATACAGATATTATTTATTCAGCCACTAATCCCCTGTGCCCTCTCTCAATCTTTGCTATATATCTTACAGTAGAAATGGTTCTGTACATTATTTCTGTACATTAAACACACTGTCTTCATTTACCTTTGGATTTTCTTGCAGTAATTTCTTCTTCTTCTTTCAGCTTTTCCCTTCAGGGGTCGCCACAGCGAATCATCACTCTCCACCTATCCCTATCTTCTGCATCCTCAATACTTGCACCCACTAGCTTCATATCCTCATTTATTACCTCCATATACCTCCTCTTTGGCCTTCCTCTTTGCCTCCTGCCTGGCAGCTCCATGTCCAACATTCTCCTACCAATATACTCAATCTCTCTCGTCTGAACACGTCCAAACCATCTTAATCTGGCCTCCCTAACTTTGTCCCCCAAACGTCCAACATGAGCTGTCCCTCTGATGTACTCGTTCCTAATCCTGTCCAACCTTGTCACTCCCAAAGAGAACCTCAACATCTTCAGCTCTGCCACCTCTAGCTCTGACTCCTGTCTCTTCCTCAGTGACACTGTCTCTAAACCATACAGCATGGCCGGTCTCACCACTGTCTTGTACACCTTCCCCTTGAGTCTCGCTGATATTTTTCTATCACACAGAACTCCCGACACCTTTCTCCACCCATTCCAACCTGCCTGCACTCGCTTCTTTACCTCTTTCCCACACTCTCCATTACTCTGGACTGTTGACCCCAAGTACCTAAACTCCTGAACCTTCTGCAGAAATTTATTAGATTTAATTCAGATTATTTGTTTTAGATCTTGGCGGCTGCTGAGCAATTTTAAACTAGGCCAGTTTACCATAAAAATTCAACCCTGTCATTAACTGTCCTGTCCACTGTTCCTCCTCCACTGAAAATGTTAATAGCTTGAGCATGGGGCAGCGTGATTCCTGTCCCAATGTTCCTCTATTGATGCTTGTTGTAGTTCCTATTTTTGACCACTAGGTGCAATAATAACTCTATGAATCTAAATTGGGCAGTGAACATTCTGCCCTAACAATCTACAAACGTGAGCAAATCAACTGAACGTTGCCATTTGTCAAAAAAAATTTAAAAATTTAAAAATTGAGATTTTATTTTTCAAAAATTGATGAACAGTATATTCATATGCAGTTGCATCCCTAGTTTGTATGCACCTTAGCACAATCCCTCATGATGCTTGTTTGCCTAAGGATTCAGTGATTGATTGTATACAAATATCTTCATTGATTAAGCCTGATATGAAGAGCTTTATAGAAGCTACAGCTTAGAAGAATGTGTGGGGTAACACATTTTTTTGATACAAAACGTGCAATTCAAATGTTTTCATTGGAAAATCAATCCAACCACATAAAAAAAGAAAATCTATAGAGCTTCTAATACCATCTCTACCCAGTCAATGGCAACCTCATTCATTGCTTATCTACCAAAATCAATCATTATGTAAAGATTCAATAGTTTATAGGGCACACAAATGTTTAGCTTTATCTTCACCAGTTAAACTTGCTGTAGATTTGACTGCATGGAAGAACATGTAGAAGTAGGAGAGATTTAAATGTTTTAATGGGATTAATCACCCTGATTTAAAATAGCTGGGGAAAAATGATCCACATAACAATCGATATCTTTACTTACACTCACGCTTATCTACCACTGATGAGAATTTTCTTATTTGCAAAAGAAAAATATTGAATAATACATATTGCTGTGTATGCTTTGGAATCACGTACTGTATCTAATCACATTTTGGAATCTCTTGCTTGCTTCCTGTTTTTCCTCCAGTGTCATTTACCGTCTATATTCCAACGTTTGTCTTCATTCTATTCATTCTAATTCTATTCAATTCAGTTTTATCTGTATAATGTCTATTGCTTTTTGAACAACAGATATTGTCACAAAACAGCTTTACCGAAATCCAAGGAAATAAACATTTTAATTCTAATTAATATTATGTATGTATTGTATGTGGTCATAGATTTACTTACATGAAGCCTCATTATAAATAAATAAATGTAAATTTTTGTAAAAACATCAAATACAAAGAATATTTGTTCTTCAATATAAGCAATCAACTGCCAAAGATTTACGTATTCACCTGAAGTGTCTTGCCTTAAGGGTTCTAAATCAAATTGTTATAACATTACTAGTAAATTATCAATGAAATAGTTTTGAAAGAAAAGGCACATATAGTCCTAAATTTTATTAATCCATAATATTACAGTAAATCATAATTCTGATCGTATGCTTTTGTATTTAAATGAGCTTACATTCAACTTGTTTGTTTTTCCAAGTTTGGACAGGGACATTCAATAATGTGGTATTTGACCATCAGATTTGTGACTAACACCTGTGTTGCACCATTCCATTTGCATAATGTGATTTTGCCTTCTGAGAATGCATATTTCCCCGCCAAAATGTTCCATCTTTACATCTTCAGGACATAATTAAATTGAATCAGCAAAGAAACACAGTTTATCTGGTTTAATAGGGGTGTAACGATACACTCATATTCACTTTGATTCAATTCAAGTCTAAGAATATTTTGAACAAAATGTGAGTGTGTGAGGCAGCAGAGATGACAATAGTTGCAGTGAATGCTTTTATTAAAAATAAAGACTGGCAAAGTTTCAAGAATATATTGACTAGGGATGTAACTGCAAATTAATAAATTTCTCACATTGAACAGATGGACACAAATACAGATACAATGGAAGGTTTTTACTTTGGCAGTTTGGTGTCCTTAAAATCCATGAACACACATATGGCACAGAGTAGAATTTTGTTAGTGATGGGACAAGAAGTTTCAGAAACAGAAACAAGGCCTCCCTTACTTTTAAGTGTCTTGCTCTGCTCCAACATTTTTGCTTACTTCTTTAAAAAAATAACAACAAAGTCAGTTGCCTTTTTTCACCATTTCCAAGGTGCATGAGCACATGTGACTGTAGTACGCAATGATTCCTATTTACCAGGTGGTCATCATGGAAATGAGCCAAACGTATTTTTTTGGAATGCAAGTAACAGATAAAGTATGGTCATTCATTAAACTTATTTTATTATTATTTTATTTTTATGAAAAGAAAAAAAAAACTGCAGAGGTGCCTTATCCAGGTAAATCAATTTCCTGGAGTGCAGGCACCAAATCTGAGAGGGGCTGGATCATGTTCCAGAATGATTTAGCACAAACGAAATACTGGCCTTAGCACAACTAAATTATTGGTCATTTTCAGATAACAGATATCCAAATATATACTAATATGAGTCATAATGAATAAAGCTTAATGCAAAATGAATAAGCCATATATACTGTAAATCTGTAAATTGGACTTTATGAAATGAAGACCATAATTCATCCTTAATATGTGAACCTTAAAATAAAGTATTGCCCACAGCTGGCTACTCTGTTTGGTGTTTCATGGATGCCACTACACAGCTTTCTAACCAAGGATGAACTCACAAAAAGGGGAGGGACTAAAAAGCCAATGGTTATAACCACTCGTAAGTGAGAGTTTTAGAAACTGTCTGAGTGAGTGTTCAGTCTCACCATCAGGTAAGTTGAAAAATGAATTGAAATAAAATTAATGAAAGTTTGATGTTTCTGAGAGAGTATCTTAACCTCCATGCTTGTTTAACAGAGCTCTGCCAAATCTAAGCTTGGTCTGCAGGCATGGAATCCTCACTCCTGAATGGGTCATCGTTGCCAGATAACTCCCCTCTCATTAACTGCCAGAAGTATTTCGGGTTTTCAGTACTCTGGATGGTGCTATCTGCTGTCTGTTTCACACTAGGTCTTCCAATTACTTTATTAGTGCTAAGCGATCTGCATAAGAGGGCACGTCAAAATATGTCCAATGAACTTTTTATGATAAACACGACTGTTATTAATCTGGCTTACATAGTTGTCATTCCTTTCAGTATCTTGAATTGTTTGTTGTGGCGATATAAGCCATTTGAGTGCATTGACAGTATCATGGATGCCTTTACTTTGTGTACCAGACCTCTCTTTATGGCTTGTATATGTGTGGATTGTTATTTTGCTGTGGTTCATCCCATAGCATACAGGACCAATAAGAAAAGCATTATTAGAAAGGCAGCATCTATTATTGTATGGCTAAGCACAATTTGTTTCGTTTCACACAAATGCTCTGAAATGTATGTATACCCACCTCCTTTAAACTCTGCTCCTTTGATAATCTCACTGCCAGTTATCACTTTCTGCGATATTACCATATTTCAAGTGCTAAAAAAGGCAGGTCCAACCAAAAAAAACATCCATCCACAGAAGAAGCGAGCCCTTCACACTATCTTCAATAGCCTAGTGATGACGTCTATTGTCTACATTCCACCAGTAGTCATTTTCTCATTTGCAGACCTGATCCCACTGAGCAGAGAGAAGTATGATTGTATGGTTGCTGTCTTTGGATTTTTGTTCTCCATGAGCGGATGTGTCATCATGCCTGTTCTGTACCTGGACACTATGGGTAAGCTTGACAATTTGAAGAACTCACTGAAAAATTATATTTGTATCTGATACAGAATCGCAATACATCCACTGTGTCCACAGTCATCAGACAGTTTGCAAATTCTCATCTGAATGCTTGGGAACATGTTGCCATGATAATATCTGCTTTGTTTGAGAATTATTCATGAGATGAACCTGGACATTTATTTCTTTACCGGGTGTCTCAATGGGCTGTGTTCAGAGACAGTAACTTAAGTACAAAGTTTCATCAATATTAATGCATGGAACGTTCCACATTTCAAACGTTCAAAGTTGACTTATGCAGATGTTTAAGTTTACTCAAATTACATGCATGTAGTTCACATCTCCATGGCTGTCGTTTTTTTTTTTTTTGTAGTAGAAACAGCATATTCTCCAATGTTTCTGTCAGATGTCAACTGCAATTCAATATAAAATAAAATAAAATAAAAAGTCTAATATGCTGATATGAAGAAGAATAATAGATATAGAGAAGATGGCATGCACTGAAATAAAGAAAATATTTATACTGGGTGCCAACACAATCTACTGAAGCCATGAGATACTAAATCAAGGTCATGGAATCATGATGTGTGTGCTGGATGTATTCTATGTTATCACACCTTTAATTTGCTATTTTGAATGGTCAAATCACTAAAATAATGACAATGTTTTTGTTCATTTCGTGCACTCTACTGTAAAGAAAACCTGGAGGATAAGCTGATTGAGCTCATCTGCTATGATTACAGCTCATTTTAACTTTTAAAAGTAAAATTCTGTATTTACTCCTCACTACATGCATATAACTCAACTCTGAATATGATTAATATTTTGACTGGAGCCACAATGCATATTTCTGGATTGTCAAAATGACTTTCAGCAGGAATCAAAGAAGGAGATCATTTGTTGTCAGCACCTGCCTAACGCTGACTCATAATTCTGTACCCACCATTTTTTCTGGATTGTAGTGAGA
>CM040454.1:10228322-10281585 GCA_022758105.1 Pangasianodon gigas | reverse complement strand
TATATATATATATATATATATATATATATATATATATATATATATATATATATATATATATATATATTGGTTGTGTGTTTATGTTTATGTACATCTATAATGTGTGTGTTTGTGTGTGTATCTATATATTTGTATAAAATACATACATGTGTGTGTGTATATATATATATGTATGTGTATGTATGTGTGTGTGTATATATATATATATATATATATATATATATATATATATATAAAGCAAAAAATCTCTCCAAAGGTATAACATTTGAAAGTTTAATAAAAAGTAAAACTTTCTAAACAAAGATGGCATTGTAAATAGGAACTTAGCCATACAAAAAATTATCTTGTAATATCAATCACTTTTTTTTTAATATGGGGGAAAAAAGGTGTCTAAGGAAATGGTGGCTGTGCTTAACAGTAAAATATGTTGCTCTTTTGGGCTAAAATCTTTCTCTTTTAATCCTCAGAATGCTTTAATCCTTCCCCCTCCTTTTCAATACCTCGGTTTAACACGAAATAAAAATGCCTCTATTTCAAATATAGAAAGAAAAAAAAAAAACAATTTTCAAGGGTTGGTCCGCTGGCAGACCTCAGTCTGGATCAAGTCTTAGTCAAGTATTTCACCTGACTGAGCCACGCACTTGAAAAATGCTGCATCAAAGCCAATCAGTGTATGCTATATATATATATATATATATATATATATATATATATATATATATATATATATATATATATATATATATATATTTAAAAATTTAAAAAACTGTCAGTATTTCAGTGACTCTTGTTTTCTAAACATGAACCATTAGTGACGTGATGATATGACTGATGGGGGGAATGGCAGACAGAGACTTATGCACTTATTCCTCCTGCTTCAGATTCAAAACAGATGTCTTGGCTTGTGCGATATTGATTTTTTTTTTTTCCCCTGCTCACAGGGAAACCATTTCAAATTAATTATTTAATTAATTATATGACTTAATTATAGCCATAAACTATTCTTCAATGTTTAAGCATTCAAAAGTAACCTGTGAACCGAATCGAACAATGCTGAATCGTTTGAAAGAATCAGCATGCGTCTAATAATATTTCTCTCCCTCCCTCACCCACGTCAGATCTCCCCAGCATGTCTTTGCCCAAGCGGGAGGTGGAGGAGCTGCGGCCCTGGGTGGAGCGCACCGTGAAGAAGGTGCTGGGTTTCTCGGAACCCACCGTGGTCACTGCGGCTCTGCACTGCGTAGGGAAAGGTCTGGACAAAAGGAAGACAACAGGTACAAGCACACATCTCTGCACTGTGTAAAACTGACAGTATGATGGCTCAGGCGCTGGGGACAGTATTGGGTCCAATATGGATTGTTTTAACTTGATAAAACACAGCACATGCAGTGTTTGTGGGTTTTCAGTTGGAGCTTGATGAGATAATTGTGTAATTTTTTTTCTTTTTTTTCTTTCTTTTTTTCTTGTGTGTGTGTGTGACTTGGCTTTCTGTGTGTCCCAGACCAGCTGAGACCGTTTCTGGATGAGTCGGCGAGCGGCTTCGTAGAGCGGCTCTTTGAAGCACTGGAAGAGAGCAGGAACTCTCGAGGCAACAAAGGCACAGTTGAGAAAAACCGCAAGAGAGAGCTGAAGGTCAGTAGACATGGTGTTTTTTTTTGTTTGTTTGTTTTTTTTTAATAACAACTTCAAGACTCTGAGTTTCTGCTTCCTTGTGTAACATCAAAGGCTATATTAAAACAGCTTTTGACCTTAGTGCACTTGCAAAACCCATGTTGTAAGTTGACATCACATATTTACAGCATAAAAATGTCCCTCCTGAAACACTAAAGCCAGCTAGCTCACTTATCGTCTCTCTACAGGATGTGTTTGGCGACGAGGTGGAGGCGCAGAAAGATCTAGAGGGCGGCGAAACTGCAGCGAAGAGGAAGAGAGTCCCCCGATTCGAGGAGGTTGAAGAGCCAGAAGTTCTTCCCGGACCTCCTGCAGAAAGTCCTGGCATGCTCACCAAGATGCAGGTGTGTCCCAGCGTTTGATTTAACATTCATATCGATATAAAAGCCTTAACTTTGTCATGCATCATGCGCTGTATGCTTGCAAATTTGGTCAAAATGCCGCCTTCTTATCTGGGACAATTAAGGAGCACTGTGTCTGGAGACCAGCTCAGCTGCCCACGTTTAATAAGCAAAACATTATCCTCTCAGGATTAGGAGTTTCCGAAAGCATGAAGGTATTTTGCCACGTCAAGGCCAATTCTTCAGCATGCCTGCACAGCGCAGAAGTGCCAGTGATGACATAGTGCATCAGGAATATTGCAGAATATTGTATAACCAATTATTGGCATGTGTCTAGGTTGTAGCTATACTGTCATTAAAAGCAGCTGCACTAGTATGAGTGATCACTCAGCATTGAAATTTGTTATAAACATGCATTATGCTGTCTTATAGTATTTATTAATCTAATGAGGTTTTCACTCATTCATAACTGACTCCATAGCATGTGCTGGTACACTAGGCTGAAATATCACTCATGTGCTGCTTACATATAAGGACACACTGCAATACATAGCATGAATATAGTATTTTGTAGTTTTTATAGCTTGAAAGCACAACCAAATTGTGACAAAAATGCGCTTATTTTTATTTTTAAATAGCCGCCCTGCGCACTGCCAGTGTCTGGTGTAAAGGCTACTGATGAACATGAGTGCATGTCTGATGCAGTGCTGCTGGTGTAAAAGATTTTAAAATATTCTATAAATCAAGTTGTGTGTAGAATGACAATATATTCTTTGAGATGGATGAAGATAGATAAAAGTGCAATATGGGGAAAAAAAAAAAAACTACAAACATTTATTTTTATTAATTTATTTTTGGTGATGTAATATCATTATCATCTGGCTGATGGGAAATATCTTGACATGAATTTGAGACCATAGCCCACTCCTAACCATTCAAAATATATATAGTGAGTGGCTGACATTTGTGTAGGTGAGCTATATGAACTCTCTGAATGAACCATATGAACTGACCCTTCTGAAAGAGCTCTTTTTGCAAGAATTTTTTCATTAATTTTTTTTTTTATTATTATTGATACGTAGCCCTTACTCACACTGTTAATGCATGATCATTGTAGAAGAAGTTTCTCGTCCTCGTTCGTGCTTTTATTCTGACTTGAGCAACTGACATGTGGATTGAAAAGGTAGCGTAATTGTGTGGTTTTTTTTTTATATTTTTTTTTTAACTATTTCTTAACAAATCACAAATGACCCGTTTCTCCTGCAGATAAAGCAGATGATGGAAGCAGCCACGCGCCAGATTGAAGAGAGGAAGAAGCAGCTTAGTATCACTCAGGTAATGATTTCAAAGAACTGGGGTGTATTTAAATAATAAGATCTAAATTCTTGTCAGTTCTCTTCATGTGAGTCATGTGTTTAATGACTTCATGAACCACTTCACTTGCCTACTGTATGGAATCAAATGTAACTCTAGTTTTTAATCTCTAGCCCAGACTGCCCCTGGCTAACCCCCAGCCTGCAGCGCCCAGCATGCGCCCTCTCCTGCCTCCTGCTCCAGGCCCAGCTCAGTCCATTGCCCCCTCACAGGCTGCCAGCTTCATGAACGATGCCATTGAGAAGGCGCGCAAAGCTGCCGAGCTCCAGGCCAAGATCCAGTCCACTCTGGCCATGAAGCCGGGCATCCTGGGGACCATGAACAATGCGGGACCACACAACCTTGTGGCACTTGCTAACCTGCATGCCATGGGCATTGCACCACCGTGAGTGTACTCAGATAAAGGAGCTGCTGAGAGCACTTGTTTTAAGATTTATAATAATGTAATATTTATTCTTAATGTAAGTCATACATGCACCTACATTGTTCTAACACTGTTAGCACACATGATCTGTCACTAGGGTCCCAATTTCTCTCTCTGTTGCTGTTCACTGTTTGTGCTCACGCTATGCACCGTGTGTGTTTGTGCTTTTACAGCAAAGTGGAGGCCCGCGAGGTCACAAAGCCGACGCCGCTCATTCTGGACGAGCTCGGGAGAACCGTCGATGCCAGTGGCAAGGAGGTGGAGCTCACACACCGCATGCCCACTCTGAAAGGTAACACTGAAATTGATGAAACGGTGAAACGAACTTGTGGTGTGATAACCTGGCAAACCATGTTTCTGCTGAAGCTCCAAAACCTCTTGAGGGACTACAAAGTTTTAAAAAGGAGAGTTCCTGAATGAGGACTTGTTCTGTGGTTCTGCTGAATTGCAGGAACCATGACTGTTTGTAAGATGGATGCAGTATTTCAGGCTGAGACTACAGTGGTGGCATTCCGTGTGTTGCTTTGTAGCATGAATATGATGTAAGGATGCACCAATTTCACCTGGGTTATGCCACTGCCATAAATTATGCTTTAGTAATGACATTAGATACGCTTAGTATGGCATGCCTCATTCTAGCCATTTCTAGTTTGCAGAAATTTACTTACTATCTATGAACTAATATGGGAAACTTTGAATGATTTTGCTATTAGATAGTTATATATAGTGCATTTGTTGATGTCTGCACTGATGCATTCTTAATAAACTGCAGAGATTGGGTTAGGGTTAGTGCATCTCTAGTGCGTACTCTGAAGATAAGGTTCCTGAAACTAAAATCAACCCTAGTTCCTGTGCAGGAAACTTGCCTGCAGTTTGAGAAGTGCCTACTGTCACAGCTTTTATATTTTCAGAATGTTTCAGGCAACACTTAATGCTGTTTACAAAAGCAGCGGCAGTCCATTTATTTATTTATTTTTGGTTTTGCAAAAGATAAGTGCTTTTATCTCCCTTGCCCTCTCTTTCTCTCTAGCCAATATCAGAGCAGTGAAACGTGAGCAGTTTAAGCAGCAGCTGAAGGAAAAGCCCAGCGATGACCTCGAGTCCACGTCTTTCTTCGACCCCAGGATGTCCGTGCCCCAGCCACAGAGACAAAGGAGGGGGTTCAAGTTCCACGAAAAGGGTCGCTTTGAGAAAATAGGCCAACGAATACGCACCAAGGTGAACACAACCTTTTGTTCTCTCCCATCTGAAATGTGTGTGTGCGCGTGTGATATGTGAAATGTGTGTGATTATATATGCGCCCATATTATTGATGTGTATTGTTTACGGTATAAGACTTGGCTGATGGAAAAAAAAAAAGATATGAAGGAAATTTTTTGGGCTAAATGCTGGTTTGTATTTTAGTCAGAGTATGTTTGACTCATGTTGTTGACCCTCCCATTTCAGTGGCTGACAGAAACATGTTTGTATTTTTCTCTTCTGTTTTCTCTCAGGCTCAGCTGGAGAGGTTGCAGATGGAGATCGCTCAGGCGGCCAAAAAGACGGGCATCCAAGCATCGACCAAGCTGGCTCTGATCGCCCCTAAGAAGGAGCTCAGCGAAGGTGACGTGCCTTCCATTGAGTGGTGGGACTCCTTCATCCTGCCCAACAACATAGAAATGTAAGAAGGAAAGCAGCGTAGCAATGAGTGCAGTAAAGCTGTGTTCACATTAAAAAGTGAACTGTTTGATTGGTCACCATCATTATAGCTCTGCATGTTCTCATTGTATTATGTATTAATGTGAACATAGATTTTTTTGCAAGTTTGTGCTATAATAAGTGCTAAAGTACCAAAAGTCTTTTCTGTTCCACTGAAATTTTGTCTCACTCAGCTCTTCTGAGACTGTATTTGATAACTTGGACTTCCATGGAATCACCAATCTGGTGGAACACCCTGCTCAAATGGCCCCTCCAGGTATGAAGGAATTATTTTATGAGTGTAGACCATGGTTATCCAAAAAAAACATGATTGACGTGAAAAGTCAAATCATGAATCGTTTGTCCTAGCCAGTACTTGTCTCTTCAGGCAGCATTGTGACCAAGGAACCTCGGCAATAAGGGATGTAAGCTGGGTAAAAATAAACTTAAAAAAAAAAAAAATATTTTCAATTAAATTTCTTGTTTTCAAGTTGTAAGAAAAAGACCACAGTAAGTGTGAGTTTCTAAGTCAGTGGCCCCTAAATTCACAAGAGGGTACACACTGTAAATATCAAGCTTGTAATTTGAAATTTATTGCAAAAGTAAACAAAACAATATGTGAAGAGAGAAATAACAGCAGAAGTACCTTTTTCCAAATTAGAACAAAACCCATTCTTATCCAGTGCAACCTTAATCAGTCCAAGGTCACTGAAGTAGCTAGCTAATGCACTTCATCTAATATCAACTAAAGAACGAGCCTTTTACAGATGAAGTGAATGGGCACACACATACACTCCTGAACAAAATCTTAAGACCAGGGAAAATATTACAAGTATTCACACTTCGCACTGGTGGATCGTAACCAGGTTGTAAGTACTTCTTCAAAATGCCAAAAGAAGAAACAAGAGCAAGAAACAAAAAATAGAGAGTAGGCAATTTATTGAAAACTGCATTTAAACTCAAACAGGCTGGTCATCAGCTGATCAAAAGTTTAAGGCCATAGCCTTTGAAAGTTAAAATCTGTGCAAAAATATGGCTTTAATGTCATTGTCCTTCAGACAGTCACACTGTCATGATCTCCTGATGGCAAAAGCAAAAAGGCTTTCTGTTTTTGAACGTGGCAGGATTGTTGAGCTGCACAAGCAAGGGCTCTCGCAACGCGCCATTGCTGCCGAGGTTGTAAGACAGTCATTTTAAATTTCTTAAAAGATCCTGAGAGTTATGGGACAAAAAAATCAAGTGGTAGACCCAAAAAAATTTCACCTGCACTGAGCCGGAGGATCCGACGGGCTGTCCGTGAAGACACAGGCCGATCCTCGACCCAAATTAAGGCCCTTACTGATGCTGACTGCAGCCCAATAACCATAAGGCAGCATCTGCGAGAGAAGGACTTAAAGAACAAAAAACGTCTTCAAAGCCACGTCTCCTCCCACACCACAAACTTGCCCATTTGGAATTTTCAAGGAAGCACCAAACATGGGACATTGAAAGATGGAGGAAAGTTTTATTCTCGGATGAGAAAAAATTTAACCTGGATGGTCCTGATGGCTTCCAACGATACTGACATGACAAGGAGATCCCACTGGAGATGTTTTCTACGCGGCACAGTGGAGGAGGCTCCATCATGATCTGGGGTGCTTTTTCCTTCAATGGGAAAATGGAGCTTCAGGTTGTGCAGGGGCGTCAAACGGCGGCTGGCTATGTGGACATGTTGCAGCAGGCATCCCTCTTGACTGAGGGCCTTCGTCTGTGTGGTAGTGACTGGGTCTTTCAACAGGACAACACTGCAGTTCACAACGCCCCTCCTGACGAAGGACTTCTTCCAGGACAATAACGTTGCACTTGTGGACCATCCTGCATGTTCCCCTGATCTAAATCCCCTTGAGAATGTTTGGGGATGGATGGCAAGGGAAGTGTACAAAAACGGACGTCAGTTCCAGACTGTGGATGCCCTTCGTGAATCCATCTTCACCACATGGAGCAACGTTCCCACCAGCCTCCTGGAAACAGTTGCATCAAGCATGCCGAAACGAGTGTTTGAAGTTATCACCAAGAACGGTGGGGCTACTCACTACTGAGTCCTTTTTTGACACTTTTAGCTCTGTTGTGGGTTTTTTTGGGCTATGGTCTTAAACTTTTGATCAGCTGATGAACAGCCTGTTTGAGTTTAAATGCAGTTTTCAATAAATTGCCAATCTCTGTTTTTTGTCTCTTGCTCCTTTTTCTTCTTTTGACATTTTGAAGCAGTTCTTACAACCTGGTTATGATCCACCAGTGCGAAATGTGAATACTTGGAATGTTTCCCCCAGTCTTAAGATTTTGTTCAGGAGTGTATGTACTTTTCATGGCCACTATTTAATCCGGGGAAACAAGTAGAGCTAAATAAAATGTGAGTGATTAGGCCTAATGCTCAGTGGGTTACTCATTTTGGTATCTGTGTTGAAGAGTAACATGTATTTATACTTGGTTTTTAAAAAATGGTATTGATGCATCCCTAGCTTTTGTGTGTGTGTATGTGTATATATATATATATATATATATATATATATATATATATATATATATATATATATATATATATATATATATGTAGAGATATATAGATATAGATATATATATAGATATATAGAGATATAGAGATATAGATATGTACACACACAATATATAGTGCTTGTTCTATTTGTATAAAATATATGGTAATTATTATTCAGTTGCATTTGAATAGTAAACATTTTAAGTACATAAATTTTATGGAATTATTTATGTGTTTCATGGATCTCTTGTTCAGTGACTAAAATTCTGCAGACGCTATTTGATGCTCCTGATAACAAGATCATTCTCGTCCTGTATAACCAGTTAGCGGCACATGCCTAGTGCTCAGATACTTTGCCATATTTTACCAGCTAATATTTCTCTCTTATTCTATCTCAGTGGACACAGACAAGCCAGTGACTCTGGGTGTGTATTTGACGAAGAAGGAGCAGAAGAAGCTGAGGCGGCAGATGCGGCGCGAGGGACAGAAGGAGGTGCAGGAGAAGGTCCGACTCGGCCTCATGCCCCCGCCGGAACCCAAAGGTAAAGCAGGGATACCTAACGACCTGCGTGCTGCCATTATCATCCTTTTCAAGTTATGGAAGAATACTTTTCAGCATGCTATAGCTTACCCAAAGCTTTTTTTCCACATTAGAGTGACATGTCATGATGGACAGACAAATAAAAACCTTTTCTGAATAAGCATCCCCAAGCAAGGCTATGCACATACTCTCTTTACTGTTGATTAAAGTGTTGCTGAACTGTGATGGGTGTCTGATGTTGCATGAGCAGCAGTTCAAAAAGATATAGTGCCAGAGGTATACATGTCTTGGAAGAAGAATATGTTAGCCCTCACCCTCATTGTTAGAAGAGAACTAGCCAGTAGGTGGGAATGGGTAGTGATCAAATAAGTCTGTAA
Organism: Pangasianodon gigas; assembly: GCA_022758105.1. Lineage (NCBI taxonomy): Eukaryota > Metazoa > Chordata > Actinopteri > Siluriformes > Pangasiidae > Pangasianodon > Pangasianodon gigas. The sequence continues at coordinate 10,272,647 of CM040454.1, read as the reverse complement.
TAAAAATACTAATCAATCAGAACTATGTAAGGAATAAAGCACTTGAGCGCATGCTGTTATTACTAAAATAAACAATGACCTGGTGGTATGATGTACCAGTACAATGCCAAAATCCACTTAAACAAGTATATCTGAGAGAGTGAACACTTAATTGAGGCAAGTGTGTGATGTTTTAAACATGCAGTTGGAAGAAACTCTAGCCTATAAGCATCCCTTACTTGATGATCAGCTACATTTGCATTAATAGGAAAACTTGTACTGATTGTATTTTTATGTTGCCCTGGTAAAATGAAAGAGAAAGGTTGAATTGTACTTTCTTGATGGGCGTCACAGTGTACATCTGGCGCCTGATTTAACTACTAACATTTCTTTTGGCGTTTGTGCAGAATGTGAAACCAGTTCTATAATGTCTAGGTTACATAATTTTGCTTTATTTTTTTAGTTGCTTAAGATAAGATGGATTTCTTGAACATGCCTGTAGCGAGTTAACAGCTTTGTTCGAATCAATGCGTGTATGTTTTGGCAGTGAGGATCTCTAATCTGATGCGTGTGCTGGGAACGGAAGCGGTGCAGGATCCCACGAAAGTGGAGGCCCACGTCCGAGCGCAGATGGCCAAGAGACAAAAGTGAGTGCACCCTGGTTTTAACTACAGCAGCACAGTTGCATATTCAGTGTTATAAATGGTGTTGTGTAATGATTTCTGCTAAGGGTGTGTTTAGGGACAGATGTTTTGTAGACCTAACAGAGGTCACCTTGGTTAACAATACAGCACTGATCTACAGCAACAATAACAGGACAAACACTAAACTAGAGCACAAAAGAGGGAGTACTGAAGTGCAGAGTTAGATGTAGGGCAGTTTAAATGGAAAATAGTTATTAAAATAAAATTTTAAATTACCTTATGGGTTGGAAAATATGATAATTCTTGTTATTTTTCCTGTGTGTGTGCACAGAGCCCACGAGGAGGCAAATGCAGCACGCAAACTGACAGCAGAGCAAAGGAAAGAGAAGAAAGTGAAGAAGCTTAAGGAAGATCTGAGTCACGGTGTTCACATCGCGGTCTACAGGTAGCGTCTTTAAAAACACTGTTGAGTTTTATTAGTATTAGGAGTTAGTTATAGTGCAGCATTGTGATTAGATGATTGCAGCAGATTGCAGATTGATGTGATTCTGTGCTTGCTCTTGAACTTGATTTGTGATAATCCAAAGACATTAAAGGTAAAGGTGCGGTCACTGATTTTAAGCTAGAGCATATACCCTACAGCTGTACATGATACAATATTTTTATCATATCTCCAATCCCTAGTGTGCATATATTTTGTCATTTTTAAAACTGTTTCAGCTAACTTCTGCTAAAATCAGTAATTATGCTTTTATTATACTGAAGTCACCCTTACTGTTGGTGACAAGATGAGAAAGATCTGAAGGTCAGGTTGTAAACTTTTTTTTGCTTACTGTGTTTTAAATGTTTTGTGAGTTTGTGCTGATAAAACGATGCATGCATTGGTGGTTAAAATTGTTTTTATGAGTTAAACATGAGGAAAGTGAATGTTAAATTAAAAGAAATCTCCAACCTTTGCGGGATTAAATCGCAATGCAAGATTTTCGCCTTTGGCTTGCGAATGAGGCACGATGGTGTCCCAAATCTGCAGTGTTTAGGGAAACAACATGACGTGGTGTTTCTTCTCAGGATCCGAAACCTGCAGAACCCAGCCAAGAAGTTCAAAGTGGAAGCCAACGCAAATCAGCTGTATCTGACTGGCACCGTGGTGCTGCACAAAGACGTCAACATCGTGGTGGTGGAAGGAGGTGAGGAAGCAGAGTCCACAGTCACCCAACCATGTCATCCACCGCTGTCTTTATTATGCCTTTGTCAAGTTTCCCTTGCAATTCTGACATCTGTGTATGTACCATGTCCAAAATGGCCACTTGTCGCATGTACTGTCCTCACAGCACTGCTGCAGAGTTAGACAGTGAAGCGTTAAATTAACGTTCATTGATAGCAGTTCTATACGCTTGCAAGCTCTGTTATAAGCAAGAAATAATACCCTTGGGGGTGTTCTGTTATAATAATCAATGACTGGGTGGAAATTACTGTGTGATGCGGCCTGACACACTGTTGACGAGTCATCCCCCCTGTTACCACCCTGATGCTGATTATCTTCCAATAACATGTCCAGCAAGTGTTTTATTCCTCATAAACCGCAGCTTCTTGCCAACAATTTTAGACCTTCTTGTGGGGGAAAACTTATTGACTGTTACAAAGTGCTGACACTGGAGATTCCTTCCTTAAATGCTAAATAAATAATGGCTACTTATAAAAAAAAAGTTATTGTATCAATGACAACATGCTTTTTAGTCCTGTTATTATTCACACTAGATTATGAGGATTGTCTCCCAAACAAGTCACTGTAAATAAGCAGTTAGTACAGAAACGATAACATGGTAGAACAAGCACATTCACGTAAACCTGTGATTTGAATCAGTAAACACTGGTAAAGTAACAGTGTTTCGTCAGTTATCTTGTACAGATGGAGTTGAAGTAATAAATCCCAATTTGGAAGTAGTACATTTTTGAAAATATGTCTTTGCCATTTTAAAATTGTCTTTGAAAATTTGAGAGAGCAATTGGCAAATCTACAGGACATGTTCGACTGAACCTTTCAGCCATCTAAGTGCCAATACAAACGAACTTCGCTTGAGCTGGTGGGGGATTCAGCCAACCCTAAATGGTGAAGGAATGTCGATACAGTTCAGGGCAAATTAATCACCGTTATCATTCATATTAGTTTTTACACTAAAACACTGTTCCTCGCTTACAGGACCCAAATCACAGAAGAAGTTTAGGAGGCTGATGCTGAACAGAATCAAATGGGAGGAGCCCAGCTCGAAGAGAAATGGTAAGAGAAGTCGTGTTCCAGGGCCTACATAAAGAAAGTGCTTAAGTCATGGAAAGAATGAATATATCGCAAGTTAACAAAGGAGGATTTGCAAAGGTTGGCTGGTCCAAAGGGCAAACCCATTTTATAAATGCATGCCTACCTTAATCAGTTTTTTTTTTTCCTCTTTCTTGGCTTTGCCTGTGACATTTTTAAGAAAACTGCTTAATTATGCAATTGGTGTACTGAATAGTGTCTCAAAAGTAGCCTCTGACTGTATGTTAATTTCAGCCATGGACCAATCACACTGAGTTATTCAAATGAAATCTCTTATGATGTAAATAAGTCACATTTTCTCAAAAAAAACAAGAACTCGTTTTCAGTTTTGGTTCTGTTTAAAATAAAACAGCTGCAGGTTCTAACATCTGCCCACTTGTGTTCTGCTCAGACCCTGATGGCTCAGATGATGAGGGATCAAAGAAGCCCAATAAATGCACGCTTGTTTGGGAGGTAAGCACCTGGTTGAGCACATCATACAAGCAACTTTACATGATGGACGCTCCACATAATCGAAGTCAAACAGATTAAAAATGTATTGTATAACAAAGGAAAGTGTATATATTTTTGAACATTTTTGGAAGTCGCATGTGTCAGTGCTGAAGAAGTGAGTGTTTTATTCTTTACATGTCACATTTGTTGTGCAGATTTTAATACATTAGTTAAATTCATTTGGTTGTGGGAAGCTAAGCTACATGTTAGCTAGCTATCTAGTTCAGCAGTATATTTAGTTTGTTTATTACAGCTAAGGTAGCTTAGATGAAAAACAAGTAGACTTCCACTATTTTTCGTTATTTGTTAGGTAAATTGGCGTTATAGCTGCTAGGCTCTCTGCTACTTGGCTAAATAGGAAGGAGGAGTCTGGCCGCACATTTGTTGAGCAAACAGGGTTCTAAAAACTGTCTGCACTCGAATGACTTAAATTAATCTGCATCATTAGAAATGAAGAAAATTAGACACTGATGGTTATCTCTCCCCTCTGCCCATCATAGGGCACAGCAATGGAGCGCAGCTTCGGTGAGATGAAGTTCAAGCAGTGCCCCACGGAGAACATGGCGCGCGAACACTTTAAGAAGCATGGCTCAGAGCACTACTGGGACCTGGCCCTGAGTGAGAGCGTGCTGGAGACGGCTGACGACTGAGAGAGTCTGAGTGACACAGGCAGCCATATTTGGTTCGTTATAGGAGGAGAGAAGTGGACTGGATTTAATCTAACGTGCTTCAACCTGGCAGTCGTGTGTGTGTGTGTGTATGTGGGCACATCTGTTTGATAATCTGCACTGCTGCTACTCTTGGATATTGGATTCTTGTGATCATAGCAGGACGTTTGCAAAGAGAATCTAGTGCAAGGACACATTTCTCCTGTGACTTATGCAGAACGGTGAAGACGGCTGCTTTGATATCATCGTTCCGTGGACATAGGATCCTTTATAGCCAAAGTGTAACTTTTTGTTTTTATTTCCCTTCCTTTTTTTATTAAGCCGATGTGAGACTATTCACATGCTGGTCTCTTTAGTTGTGTACCCATGCTATCACCAACTGCACACACTGATTAAAGTTTGGAGGGAAAACAGTCGTGCTTCCTCGATTTATCAAAGACTTCATTCTTTTTCTTTAGACTAGTGGTAGGTCGATTCGATTTCGTCAAGACAAACCATAAGAGGATCAACTCGGCCCCTTTCCTTTGATTCAACATGCAGTAACTTGTGTTCATGGTTTCATACTGTAGCATGGGCTATACAGTGTGGCTGTAAGAACGGGCTAGTCGAATTGATTAATCCAAGTCTCTAAAGAATCGTATCAGGAAAAAGAAAAAAGATCATTGGTGAATCTCCCATTACTAGTGCAGGCCCGAAGTCCATTTATACAGATTATGGAAAAGCAAAATTAACAACTAGCATTAATGTTTCCTGTCAAACATAAAACACTCTGATTGGCTGTACCGCAACCTAATAGAGCCAAGAGGTTCTTAAATGTATCTAAATCATTCTTTACATCAGTAACAAAGATGCAGACGAAAACTGAGCTATATACTAAATGGCAATGCAAGCACATTTATAAAGAACATTAGTGTTTTTCCTTAAAAATTTGTGGCAGATGGAAAGAAATGGCCCACACTGAAACATTGAACAGACATTGGGCCTCATTTATCAATCTTGTAATAAATGTAATAAATGTGTGTAAATGTTTGCATAAGTCAAACTGAACTTAAAAAATTCTGCCATATTTACAAAAGTTTCAGGAGTGCTGATTTTCTTTGTACTCGCATGCATATGTCGATGAATTCCAATCCCCCATAAATGCGCAAGTGCATGCACACCAGCTGATTCGCATTTAGTGACACCCACAAAACTCCCAAACAAAAGGTCACAGCACCTGAACAGGACAAAGTGTAGAGCCAAGTTACAGACAAGGTGACTGAGGTGAAAGGAAAATGGTTTGACATGAAAACGGAGGGGAAAAAAAACATATCTACTGTACCCAAGTGATTGTGGACACCAAGCACATCATACAGGGTAACTGCTACGTATGTTTGTCGGTGTTTTGTTTTGTGTTTTTATTCGAAGCAAAGTTGTCGGGCAGAAGACTTTTTCACACAAATGCATGTCACGAGGAAGCCGATGATGGGGTGTAGCACTCTATGGAGTTTACAGCTCATTGCGGCTTGAGACATACCAGATCGGTCACTTATCGTTCACTTAGTGCTCACTGTAATTAAGTGTTGCAAAGCATTAAAAGAAGATATTCTCTGAGCCTTTGCAGCGTGTTGGGTTATGGCTATGCACAGACTAGCTCATCTTACTTCCTAAACTTGCCATCTAAATATTTTTTTAATTGAACAACTAACCTTATTTGTCTTTTTTTCTGGATTTGTGATGGCTTGCTTTCTTTTTTTTTTTTTTTCTTTTCAGTGAGTGGAAGCAAGTATTTGGACACTTTTGTTTTTGTTATTTAATATAATTTCCAGTGCATGTATCCCTTTCAAATTTACACACATAATGTCTTTTGACTTTGTACTTATAAATTTGAACAAAAAAGTATTTTTTAAAGCATAAACAATGAATTTAAAATAGAGATATATATATATATATATATATATATATATTCAGACACCACAGATTAACTACTTTAGTAGTTTGTTGCAAATCTGTTGTTGGCCGTTTCAGCTATGAGACATCTACAATAAAAAGTAATTAGTTTTTTGCAGCATTTTAGTTCAATTTTGGTTCATTCCTCTTGGCAAATCATCAATTCCCCAAAGTTAACAGAGTTCCTCTGATGGACTTGCAAAGTCTTCCATCATTTTTCAATGACATTCATGTCAGTAGACTGGCTAGGCCATTCAAGACCTTCTTGAGGCACAAGAACATTTTTGCAGCATTTAACAATGTCATATTTTACATTTCAATTTCATGTCTTTATGCTTATGAATAAATTCTTGTTTGTATTCATATTTATAGGTACAAAGTCAAAAGATATATGTGTAAACTGGAATTATATTGAAATATAAGTGTAAAATGGATCTACAATATATGCACTGGAAGTATATTAAATAACAAAAGCAAAAGTGTCCGAATACTTATTTCCCCTCAATTTGTTTAATGTTTCTTTAATTAATGCTGTTAATACGAAACTACTGCGATTCTTTTTCATTGAATTTGCGTGTAGAATTGTAATAAGCTTTTTTAAACTTGACAGTGTAATCCCTGTATATGTGTAGTAACCCATGCTAATTATGATCTAGTCCAGTTTTACAACAGTTAGTCTTCTTATGCGCAAATGCGCACGAGGAAGATATGAACATTTTTCCAAACTTAGAGGATTTCCATAAATACCATATTCCTTGCGTAAATGCTCCTATGAATGATCACATGTCGTGTGAAACAAGCAACACCGTGACCAAGCTGCTGTGCTTTTTACAGAGTAGTTGTTTACAGTATATGGTGATTTGAGGGCATTTCTTTATGCAAATGAGTGTGTCCATGCACAAGAGCATCACTTTAGAATGTGTGGGATTTATCAGTAGCCATTGTGTACAGCTGTGCATACGGGTGGGTCTTATGCACACTTTGATAATTGAGACCCCAGGTTTTAATGCAAAAACGTACAGCAAAACACATCAGACAGCTTCTATTCACTAGATAGCTAAAAGCAGAGAATATACAGCCCCCTTTTTTCAAAGATAAATAGACATCTATATAAGGTTTAATTTTCTGGCCTACACATCAGATTATTGTAAAGGATAATATGAAAAAGTGAGGCTTGGGCAGATTTTTTTCTAGCCCAGACTGTAGATTCATGCAGCCTATCAGTGCCAGTCGTGTCAGGTGATGACTGAGTGAAACATCCCCTAGATTTGATCTGGATTTGGATTATTTTTCAGGCTGCTTCACTGACACATCCATAACTCATCATCATCATCATCATCATCATCATCATCATCATCATCATCATCAACATCAGTGGTTGAGAAGGTGCAAGTGAAATACAACCAGGGATGTAAGGAATGTGAATGAGGTGAAATTATTAATTCCATCATTCTTTCCCCCCAAAATGACTTTAAGTTTAGCACAAATTGGGCCTCATTTATCAATGCTTTGGTAATGGTGTGTGCAAATGTTTTGCGTAACATTTTCCACTGGATTTACAAGAGTTTCGGAAAGGCTGATTCTCTTCATACTCGTGTGTATATTGATCACCGGTAACGTGCAAAGCACGTTCCCAACACAGCTCTTTTGCATTTAGTGACTCATAAAACTCCATAAAAGTTCAAGAGCGCAGACAGCTGGGAGTATGAAATGAACGATCAGAGTAAAGGCTGAAAGACAGAAGTAGAAGTTATTTTGACTCGAAATGAATACTTAGGGTAAAGGTTGGGAGATAGAAGTAGAAGTTATTTTGACTCACTTCTATGCCAATAAAAGTATTTAATAATATATAATATTATGGCTTATAGCTATGTTCAAACAGACTGTCCCATCCTCTGTTTATACGGTGGCATTATGGTTATTATGTCTTGATTGAATGATTAGTTTCATTTGTCTTAATTTATGGGTTTGTGTTGGCTCACTTTGCTGTTGTTGTTGTTTTTTCATATTTTTAATTTAATGCCTATAATATAAAACAGCTGGTTTTCACAAAAGTACTCTTAGTCCCTGCCCTTATGAACTAGCATGAGGATGTGTTTTTGATAGAGACTCCAAAGCACTTCTGTAAGTCGCTCTGGATAAGGGCCCCTGCTAAATACTGTAAACGTAATAAAAAATAAGCCCTTTAAACTCAACAGTATATTCCAGATATAAAAGTGCAGTAATCTATGCAAATTACAGTGTATGATTTGAAGTTGAGGTTTCCATTAGTTAGTCTTCTTATGTGTAAATTTATACACACTAAGGAGCACGAGTAGGATACAAACGTTTTTGTGAATTTACATAATTTTTAGAAATACCTAATTTCTTGTGTAAAATGCTCATATGAACGATTTATGCATAAATCTGTTCGTATCAAATTTACACAAAACAGGACAGATGACTTGCTAAGAGCAGTTACAAGTTCACTTGCATACTATAGACTTAAAGCTAAACCTCAAATGAAATCAAGAATGACCCTGATGCTCATAATAAAGATCCTTTCAACACACTTTGTACTGCTTGACTCTGTTGTATACAGTTGTGGAAGAGTAATCCTAATCACACTATCCAGAAGAGGATGGGCTCCCTTTTGAGTCTGGCTCCTGTCAAGGTTTCTTCTTCTTGTCATCTCAGGGAGTATTTCCTTGCCACCATCACCATTGGCTTGCTCATTAGGGCTAAATCTATTCCCGGATTTGGTCACAACTTTTCTGTTTACCATGTTTAGTAATTCTAAGAAACAGGTCATGAACTTGGTAGAGCAGGAAGGATGTGGTATCTCAAATAACCACTCTTTACAACCGTGGTGAGCAGAAAAGCATCTCTCAATGCACAACATGAGGCAGAGGACCACATCAGCCAAGAACATGGAATCTGAGACTACAATAGGCATAGGCTCAATGAAACTGAGCAATGTTTGTCCAATCTTCAACTGCCTAGTTTTGGTGAGACTATGCCCATTGAACCTGATGCAGTCTGCTGCTATTGTAGACCATGTGCCTCAAAGTTGGGCATTCTGAGATGCTTTTCTGCTCACCATGGATGTAAAGAGTGGTTATTTGATCTACCACAGCATTCTTTTTACCTCAAACCAGTCTGGCCATTCTCCTCTGACTTCTCTCATCAACAAGCCATTTCCACCTGCAGAACTATCACACACTGGATGTTTTTTTCTAGCTTTTCACACCATTCTGTGTAAACTGTAGAGACACTTGTGCATGAAAATCCCAGGAGATCAGCAGTTTTTGAAATACTTAAACCAGCCTGTCTGGCACTAATATCCATGCCATGGTAAATGCCTTGGTTTGTTTTTTCCACCATCAAAACAAATGTCTCTGTATTGGATATACCATACAGTGCATGCTATAGGGAGTATGAGTTCCTGTTATATCCCATGTGGAGGAAATATAAAGACATTCATGACTGAGAGTGGCATGTGTTGTGCCAAAAGAATTTTTTAGGATGTAAGGAGAACGTATGAGATTTTTTTTGAAGGTAAGACTTTACTCAAAAAGCACATTTTTATACAGCAGCACACTGTGTCTTGGATAAAGTTTAGGAATAAACAGTAACCAGGTACACTAGCAAACTTCATAGCTTGATTAGTTGAAGACTTATTTTGGCAATGGTTCAATTACAAAGGGTATGGAGTTAATTTTTGTGCCAAAGTATTCAAATAAAAAAAAAGGGGTTTTTTTGCTTCTGACTTTTGGCACATTTTTAAGGGGGGGGGGGGGGGGGGGCGGCTTACAAGAATGCATTCACCTTAAAACTCTATTGATCAACTGATTTTGAAGTGGGAGGTGCTCTGAATGTTGGCCACACCCACTCCATTGACAGTGGATCTGTCTCTGACATGGAGTGCTCAGCAGCAGGGAAACTGTATTGTAGTTGCATTAAAAAGCTGGCCAAAAAAAGACGTCTGCGCAGCTATTGAATTGTTTATAGGTGCATTCACATATATTTCTTTATCATACACTGGAGCGTCTTCATTCCATCCAGTTTAGTAGCAGTTTTAAGAGATAACTAGGTGATAAGGCTGATGCTGGCTTCTTATTCGCCAGCTTCATATTGTTTCCACTTTCTGACTAATTCTGTTATCTCCTCATTATGAAAATGGCTTAGTGGTTAGCATGGTTGGCTCGCACCTCCAGCGTTGGGGGGTTCAATTCCCACTTCCGCTCTGTGTGCTCAGAGTTTGCATGTTCTCCACATGCTTCGGGGGTTTCCTCTGGGTACTCTGGTCTCCCCCCCAGTCCAAAGACACGTGTTGTAGGCTGATTGGCATCTCTAAATTGTCTGTAGTGTGCCCTGTGATGGGATGGTACCCTGTCCAGGGTGTCCACCACCTTATGCCCTGAGTTTCTTGGGATAGGCTCCAGGCTCCCTGTGACCCTGTGTAGGATTAAGCGGTATGGAAAATGAATGGATTAAAATGCTTTAAAAATCTGACATTTCCACATGAAACAAAATATAGTCAGTCTCATCACCTAGCTAACGTTTTCTGTTTAAACTGGATGGAATGAAGACACATATGATAAAGAAATAAAATGTCTTTATTAGTTCACTAACTAGTCATATTACCACTGTCAGCTTTTTAATACAGCTACAATACAGTTTCCCTGCTGCTGCTGAGCGCTCAGGGAAGTGGGCGTGGCTAACTTTCAGAGCAACACCCACTCCAAAATCAGTTGACCAATAGAGATTTAAGATGAGCGTCTTCTTGGAAGACCCGCCCTGTCCTTTACAAAAATGTGCCAAAAGTCAGAATCAACAATAATAATAATAATAATAATAATAATAAACTGCATCAGAAAAAATGCGCAAATAGAAAAAAATGAAAGCAAAACGAGAGTGTGAATCAGAAGTAATCTTAAGTAAAAATTTATTTGATTCTCATTACTTGCAAATAAATTATATATTTTTTTACATTCTGGTAGTTAATATTTTGCTTGTTTATTTTATTATTTTATTTGAAACTTGGCGCAAAATTAACTCCATAACTCAAACAGCCAACTCGACACATCATTATTTCTCAGTAAGTCAAAATTATTATTCATATAAAACTATGTTTACTGTTGTACTGTTGTATGGTAGGTAAAGCACAGAACTGAGAGAGAGAGAGAGAGAGAGAGAGAGAGAGAGAGAGAGAGAGAGAGAGAGAGAGAGAGAGAGAGAGAGAGAGAGAGAGTTATTGTAATCAGGCGTTTGCACAGGGCAGCCCGGGGCTTTGGCGCGTTTGGGGTCCTAAGAGTCCGCGTGCAGCACTACGTTTCCATGATGCACAGTGTTATTTTGGTCCGTGTCTTGTTTTGGAATACAAATCGCAGTTCTTGCGTCTTGTTTTTGTCCCGTTTTTTTATTTCTTTAGTTTTTTAGGGTTATTTAAATACCATGATGCCGGGGGAGAACCAGTCCGGGGCCGGAGGAATCGCATCAGAAGCTACTTCTGGCACTTGTCAAAACTGCACTGTTTTAAATCAGGTGCGTTCCGATTGAATTCTTTGTACGTTTAGATTATTTCTCTGTTTTGTTGTGTTGTGTTGCTGTGTGCAGGAAAACCTCGCTTCTGAGCATTGATATGACGTGGGAAATTTCTTAGATTTATAGATTTATAGACCTTTGTTGACTTACTGAGTGGGTCTCTGTACCTGCACGAGCTCAGTATCACAGACACAGCTGGTCATGTGACCTGTCAGGCTCAGTAAGGGGCGGGGAAAGTGGTGGTGGTGTTGATGATGATGATGAGAGGTAGACTGAGTTCACAATATTCCCAACATTTTGTCTCTAGACCCCTTTATTTTATGATTTTATTGAGGAGAAAAAAGGTTAGCGACTGTCCAGCTCATATTACAGCTAGTGTTTTCACAACTCTTTTCAGGGGAAGGTAGCGCATACGTGCTCAAAACATCTCTAGAAGTCGCCGGATGACGACATATACGAATTTGCATATTAATTAAATCTTCATGACCTGCATTTGCATGTCAAAACATCTTACGTGACGATTAGAAGGTTTTATCAGAATAAAAAAAAAAACCACATTATAACTTATTAAAGATGCATTAGGTAAGATTAGACTTTTTTTTTTTTTTTTTTTTTTTTTAGCAATTAGATGGGTTTTACATTTGAATTATTAACGCCCCTGTAACTTAGGTGGCCTATAGAGTGTCTATAAAAATAACTGACAGGAGGCACAGCCAAACAGAAGGAAGCATTCCCGGACCAGAAGTCAGTTTTCCAAACGGGTATTCTCAGTGAATTACGCTGCCTTCAAGTGCAATCGGAATTATCGGAAATACAAGTTTCCCTGCTAGGAAGTTGCTGTTTTGATACCCGAGTTTCCGAGATGGGAGGAGTCCTAAACTTTCAACATGGCGGAGGAGAGTACAGTTTCTGTACTGAATGACAGGTTTTGTTTGTTTTTCTAAATCCAGCTAACTGTTAGCGCTTGCTGTTTTGGTCATATTTATTTATATACTATAGCAGCAACCATTCTATGCATGTTGTACATTTTTACATCGTGGAAATAGCTTCTATTTGACCAAAATTCCATTATCTTCAGCAAGTTAGCTAACTGAGTAATGTGTGTTATGGTGACAAAATAAAAAAGAAAAAAAGAAATATGTATGAATGAACCTTGCGTCATCCATGTTTCATGTTCTTTCCAACAGCAGAGCATGTGAATATGGCATACTCATAATTACCACTTCTGAAGTGGGAAGTAGGAGAATTCCGATAGCACATGAAGGCAGCATTATTCCCGCCCATGTTTGTGAAGCTCCGCCCCCAGAAACTTAAGTGGCCTGTAGACTGTCTATAAAATGACTGACAGGAGGCACATCCAAACATAAGCAAGCATTCCTGGACCAGAAGTCAGTTTTTCAAGCGGGTTTTTTCAGGGGTTTGATACACTTTTGCGAAGGCCTTGGATTAAGCCGTTTTTTTTTTTGTTGTTGTTGTTGTTTTTTTCTTCATCATGATCATCATATTATTTGTACAAGTAGTAAAAAAAAATCGTCTGTTGCTCCTTTAAATGTTATCAACTTATTAACTGTTGATATATTTACAAAGTACTATCATTTCTTTCAAGAATGCAGACATGAAGCAGTGGTAGTGAGGAGTGGAACACAATGTAGTCTTCTGCTGTTGTAGCCCATCTACCTCAAGGTTCAATGTGTTGTGTTTCCTGAGATGATATTCTGCTCACCATGGTTGTAAAGAGTGGTTATTTGACTGACTGTAGACCTCCTGTCAATTCGATCCAGTCTGAGACCCAAAACCCACAGAGCTGTCTTTCTTATGTATTATCATCATTGTTGAACCTTGAAACATGACACTTTTCCAACAAATTTTAAATACTCCTCGAATAAAAGTTGGTGTTACAGAGAGTACCAGTTCCTTACAGTTATGGACACTAATACATAATCTAGAAAAAAAAAATGGAGGTATTTGGTTTGGAGATATTCTCAGGAGATACAATTTAATAGTTTGTCCTTTCTGGGAAAACGCAAAAAAAAAATTGTTGACTCATCCTGTGCTGGTCTTCTTCCAATTAAACGCTCTCTAGAATGTATATTTGATTTCATGGCAGTGTTCATGGCAGTATCTCAAATGCTATTGGCTGTTTGGTAAATCAGTTAAGTACTTCCATACAACGTCATTCTGACTTCCTGTTTGAAAAGAAAATGCATCAAAATACAGAATCAATCACGGCTTTTAAGCCATTTCATGAAGACTTATGTATATAAGAAAAAAACACTTTATTGACTTGACGGCACAGGTGTGTTGGATTCGTACATGGTTCTCAAACAGAGATGGACAGACGAGCGTAATTTAAGGAACAAAACGCAACAGGGCATGCTGTTGTAAGAAATTAATCAACAACGGGGTGGTATGTGGCTAATGCCAGTTGATTATTTTTGTATAACACCACATCCTGAACTGTTTTATTTCTCTTATACCACAGATATTTTGTATTCATTAAAGAACGTCATACTTTTTTTTAACAGTTTATAGTTACATTTATAATGTTTGGAGCTTTTGCAAAACAATGTAGTTCCTGTTATCACCTGCATTATAACATTCTAGCTTATAACTTGCATTATATCTTCAACTTAAGACAAAAATGACAGCTAGTCATGTTACCAAGAACATTTAACCTCAAGTTTACCTCTGACTGTTAAATGCTGAAACTGGAGACTCCTTAAAAATGCTGAATAAACAGGTTTTTAAAACTAGTTTATACAGAGCGTCCACCATACATTTATGAAAAATTATACCACTCCGCGGTTGAATTCTCCAATCTGATTGGTCAGAAGGTGTGTTGTGTTTGTATAACCACCCGGCACGGACAGTAGTTCTAGCTGTAACGTGAAGGATATGTTTATATTAATGAGTTCATTCTAATGCATCTAATAGTTTTGTCTATCACAACAGCTCATTCACAGGGACTTGTACTTGGCGGACATGCTAAGTAATTTAAGACTGAAAATAAACTGATGAAAAAAAGAATGTGTTTAATAAAGAAAATTTGTAATCGTTGATGTGGTGACGTTTTTGTGTGGAGGCATTTAATGAACATTTATGGAAGGAGTGTCAGGTGTTAGCGCATTCTGATTGTCACAGTGCTTTGCAAAGTTTCCCAGCATGGGAGAGTCTTCAGGACAGAGGTGTTTACTGAGTTTGGCTGAGAAGCAGCTTCTAGGGGGAAAATATTAGTTAATCTGTGACTCTTTAACTGGGATTTGAATAAACACGCTTGAAATGAACATTAAAAACAGCCAATGTCATTTATAGGGTTGAGCGAAATGGTAGTGATTGGGAAACACCATAAACAATTTTGAAACCTCAAGTCTTGTTGTGACAGATTAATTCCATTTATGACGTACGTGGGTGTTTTTCCAGAGCCTGGATGAGTATGTGGCTGCTTTACTGACGCTGAAACAGAAGATCATAGACACAGAGTGAGTAGAAGTTTCATGTAGGCTCCACTGGTTGTGTGTATGTGTTGCATGTGCTGCATGTGCAAAGATTACATTTTCATATTGTGCTGTCTATATTATGTCTAATAGTATTATGTCTATTATGTCTAATAGTATTACAGTTTAACAACACTATCACAATATTGTGTCAAGGAATGAGTACAGTCTAATCCTTAATTATTGGCTCCCTTCAAGAGAGTGGGCAAAAAAAAAAAAATACACACAGTGATTCAATTTTCTAACTCAGCTGGATAAAGCTTTCTATTGATTAAAAAAACCCATCCTCATCAAGTTTTTAAATATTAGTACTGTAGGGGAGGAAAAGATAATTAATGATTAAATCTTCCCTTGATTTAGATTTTTTTTCCAGTAGAAGTGGAAAGAGTACAAAACACACTTGAGTAAAAGTACTCCTCCTGTAGTAAAATTTCACATGAGTAGAGTACAATTGACACAACTAATCTTAAATCCTACATGTTTCTAGCTACATAGGTAGTTTCCGCTGACTACATATAACAGTCGCTACGGAACATCAAAATGACATCTTACATTCAGTCCAGAGCTTTCATACTGTAAAACACCACAAGATCTGGCTACTTAGTCTAGGTCACCCTGCTAGCTAATGGCTTACCAGTACATGTTTCATGTACATGTTTCTTCAGGTTGGATGTAGAGCTGTGAAATGCCAAAATCTCCACATTTTGCTCACGTAATTTGAAGATCATGCTGTTTCTATGAAGCATTTAATACTGTAGATAAATACCTGAATAATTGGGCCAAGGATGCGTGTCTGTCTTCACTGTCTCAGACATTGCTACTGCTGATAAGGAATTTGGTGCTTGAAGTGTAGACTTTCAGCATCAGACTTTCAGAAATGCTTTATTTTGATAAAAAATAAAAAATAATTTGCACATACTGTCTTTTAATTGGCTCTTATGGGGTGAAATGCATTAACTTTTCAACTCTGTTGCAGTAATCAAAAATAAATGTACTATAAAAAGTACTATGATTTAAATATACTCAAAAAAGTACCATTACAATGAACCATGTACTGAAGTACTGTAAGAAGAGTACATGTAGTTTGTTCTATTCCACCCTTCAAGTGGGGTGAAAATGAATGACAGGTCTTAGGAATATTTAAAATAAATACAACAATTTGTCATCCTTGAATTTACTCTCTCCATCCATGTTGTTGCATTTTACAGAAAATGAGGGTGCTCAAATTTATGTTCCATGTGTTATCTGTCATCATGGGGAAAACCAATGACATCACCACTTGAAGAAGGCATCCGCAATCACCAATCTAAGAATATATAATTTGTATGGAGGAGGGACTGGCATCCTTTACAAGTGTCTCCAACCTTATTAGACATTACAGGAAGAGGCTCAGTGCTGTTATTTTCTCAGGCAGTTTCACTTAATAGTAACTGTCTATAGTAATTATATAGCGTTACAGCATATATTTTAAGTTCAAGTTATATTTTAAGTTATATTTAAGTTCAAATGTCATCCACTGCATGTGTTCATAATTTTTTCTTAGTGATTGGTGCCAATAATTATGGAGTTGACTGTGCATTTTCCTTCTAACTGTTCTAAAGTTAACATCATATACTATACGGCCAAAAGTCTGTGGGCACCTGACCATCATACCCGTATGTGATTTTTGAACATTCCATTATAAATTTAGTCTTCCCTTTGCTGTTATAATAACTTCTACTCATCTGGGAAAGCTTTCCACTAGATGTTGGAGCATGGCTGTAGGGATTTGTGTTCATTCAGCCACAAGAGCATTAGTGAGGCCGGGCACTGATGTAGAGTGCGGAGGCCTGGGGTGCAGTCGGCATTCCAGTTCATCTCAAAGGTGTTCAGTGGGGTTAAGGTCAGGGTTCTGTGCAGTCCACTCGAGTTCTTCCACTCAAACCTTAACACATCATGTCCTCATGGACCTCGCTTTGTGCACAAGGCCACATGCCGGAACACATTTGGGCTAGGACTCGTAGTTCCAGTGGAGAGAAATTGTAATGCTACAGCATACAAAGACATCCCATATAATTGTGTGCTTCCAACTTTGTGGCAACAGTTTGGGGAAGAACCACATATGGGTGTGATGGTCAGGTGTCCACAAACCTTTGGCCATATAATGCCCATAGGTTTTTTTAATAGAACTTCCGCTTGTGTCCAAATGTGTCAATGATTAAGAAAAGGACTGAATTTGTATGTGAAGCACTTTATTCACCCATTAGTCTTGTCATCTTTATTACAGAGGCATAATCATGTACTCATTTGTTGTCTTTTATCGTTTCAGCCTTCTGTTGAGCGAGTATAAAGAGAAGTGTGATGATATCCTTTATGCACTTAAGCACTATGTCATTAGTTATTGATGTAATTGTAAAGACCTGGATATGGTATTGTGCTCATGAGCACCAAGTCGAGACCTTCAGCAAACTCAGGATGTAACAGTGACATAGTATTTTGCTGTAAATACCATATGGCACGTCGCTTCTGCTCCTGGAACCTACTTGCTAGTGCTGGAACCTACCTAGTGCTTTTTGGGTTGGTGGTGTTTCAGAGTGACAAGGAACCCTGGCAGTTATGTGTTCACACAGCTGGTGGTAATCCTTGGACTCCAGGAGACTAGCTCCACAAGTGTAAGACCATGTCGGTTTGGGCTTAAATGCACCCCGGTCCATTGGAATCATTAGCTGCGGGTCCGCAAGCCCTGGGCGTTTTCTGAGTTAGTGCGCCAAGGTTTGGGTGGCGTGAGACCAGAAGGAGGGAAACACGTCCTCCACCGTGGTATACCAGGCTTTTGTATGTTAGTGTGGCTATGCTGGCTAAAGGATACTAGGTAGCCACAGGCCCACAAGCTGAGGGTAGTGGGTGGTTTTTGAGTCAAGAGAATTTTGTCGGGTGTCACTGTGGTCAGGAGAAGACGTTGAGTCTGACTGTCACAGCTTTGGAGGACAGAAAATCTGTAGCTGTAACTGTAGTCACAAGATGCACAGGATAGCTCTGAACTCTACATGCAGTATGACTATGGGCTTCTGTGAGTAGAGAAAAGGAGCAGAAGTGACGTGGTGTTAAGGTATTTATGGCAGATGCTGCATCACATTCAGCTGTTAACTTCATTGAAGGTATCGGCATGGTCCGCTCAAGAGAATCCAGGTTTTAAACAACGTGCCTGGCAGCTGTGAAATACGTAGCAGTTGTGAAAGGCAGAGGTGAAATAGAACTGCTTTTCTTTTAGTTTCCCCCCAATTAATTAAGCTTTAATAGGGATAAATACCCATCTTCACTCATTAGACACTCAGACACTATACTTCGTACACTTAGGATAATGGAGTAGAAATTATGTGTTCAGATTTTATATAAATTTAATAGATCTTTAATATGAGATTAACAATTAAGTTTAATTTTAGCTTTATTAATAAAAGGTTTTATGTTAAAACTAGCCAGATATGCAAATGAATACTATTTTAATCTTAAACATAATGTCAATAGTATCTTTATATCACAAAAGCCTCTCAGAAACACGGTGACCAAAAAAAAAAAAAAAAAAGTGAACAAAACTTTCACAGGTGCAGGTAGAAATCACAACAATCACCTGAGCATGGAGAGAAGAGCCAGCGCTCAATAAATAATTATATAATCATATAATTATGTAGCATCTTTGACTTATGTAGTGCCTTTTGTCTCAGTTTGGCAACTCGCTTCTAAAAAAAACATGCTGCCCAAAACATAAAACAGCATTTTGGATCTCTAAATACAGAGATCTCTCTTTTTGGGTCTCTTTCTCACTGCAATCAAAATGTGATAGAGTTCGATTGGAACTGGACAGAGACCACCTCAGACCAGTTATTTTGTTTTTCACCCAAGTCCGATTGCTGTGTTCTCATCAGCCTAAACATGTTACACAGAGGGGCAAAACACACCAGGATTCGATTCAAACAGACTAAATACTGCATATGTGTAAAAAAAAAAAAAAAAAAGCTCCAATATTAACTAATTAATTAATGTTTCCATTACGATCTATTGTAATGAATTTAGGCCTGTAAAATCACTGTATTCTCCTGAAATTGGAAAATGCTGTCAATTTCCTTGACAAGTGATTACAGCTTCAGAAATCTCAAAGGTAAGACTTTTCTCTTATAAAGCAATATGGTCATACCTACTTCACCAGGACTGACAGGCACAGTTCCTAAGTCATAATATCTGGGAATGACCAACACAATAGCCACACTTCCTTCTCTCAGACTGACCGGCACAGAGGCCACACTTCCTTCACTGGGATTGACAGGCGCAGAGGCTTAGTCATAATCTCTGGGACTGACAAACACAGTAGCCACACCTCTTTCACTGTGACTGACAAACACATAGGCCCATAGGCCTCTTTCACTGACGCCTCCTCCACTGGGACTGACAGGCCCAGAGACCATGCCTCCTTCAGTTGGACTGACAGGCCCAAAGACCACGCCTCCTTCAGTTGGACTGACAGGCCCAGAGACCATGCCTCCTTCAGTTGGACTGACAGGCACAAAGGCCCGCCTCCCTCACTGGAACTGATAGGCACTGAAACCACGCCTTCTTCACTGGGGCTAATAATAATATATGCAAATTTTCGAACTGGGGACCAATTGATTTTTACATAAAAATATAACACTGGTTAAATAACATGATTAATTATCAATTTTAAAACTGCGATTGTACAATTTTTACCCTAGACTATATCTCTCATCGTTTGTAGATGTACTGTCCCCTCCAAAAGTATCGGACCAGCAAGACCAATTCTTTGGTTCTCGATGTAAATATCAGGAAATGAAAGCTGAAAGCCTTATCTATTGTCTCATTCACCTTTTGATCTCAAACCCAAATGTCTTCAGTGTATAGCGAAAACGAACGGCCTTGCCATTCCAATACTTTCAGAGGGGACTGTATAATACACAGCTGGACATGAATGGTTTTGATATGTGTGTGTGGTTGATATTTTTCCATTCAGAGAGAGCACTGAGCTGCACAAAGAGCTGGACGAAGTGCTGCTGAAACTCGGCCCGTTAGAAAAGCAAACGGCAGAGTACGAGGCAGTCAGGGCTGAGCTGGAGGAAACCACGGTGATTTTACTAACTCTCCATTAGCGACGGACTGATATATTGATTAAATATCACGCTGATAAAGCACTGATAATGTCTTGTTTTAAACACAGGGCATTAATCCCTCACTGAAACCACTTTTGAATAGATGTGGTATTGTTGGGCTTTAGTGATGTTTGCTTAATTTTCAACCCTCTAAAATGATATTTAATTAATGGAATTAATTGTCTAATCTAATCCCCTGAAATGTTGTGGAAATCTTCATATTGTTTGGGCTCTACCCTCCAACTCATACTTTCATAATTTGTTAAAGCTTTATATTAATTCACATTGGTACATGTCCGTGTCATAATTGTATTTTTATTTTTTATATTTGTTGCATTAAGGCTGCCTTGAAAGTGTATAAGGCGAAATCTGAGGAAGTGGATGATTTGAGAGAAGAGAACACTAAGGCACTTGCTATGTAAGATATTTTATGTTACTTCACAGTAGTTTAAGTGAGCATAAAGATTTCTCTGGGCTTTCAAAGCTTTGCTATTACAGTGACAATATTTACAGCTTAGATTGGCAGACAGATTTTAAAAAAGTCCCGCTTCTAAGTAATTAGCTTAGCTTAGTAATGTTACCTGTGCAATAGTAACTATGAAGTTAAGCTGCTAGCAAACTAGGTAATGTCAAATAAATGATTTTATTGTTTATGTAAAATCAGTATTCAAGTTTGCTATCAAGTTAATAATGTTTTATTACGTTCTCAGGAATGCAAAGCTTGAAGAAACTCTCAAGAAGGCAGAAGGTAAGAATCTACTTACAGGCACAATTCCACCAAGGTTCTGGAAATGTTTGAAGAAATGAAGAATTCTGTAACTCAAGTTCCAGCCAAACTGCAGGAACTGTGTTGTATGATTATGATGTTAGCATTCACGCACCTAGTAGCAGTAAATCTATCTTTTAGTCATTGGGGACAGCATTATGGCACCAAACAGCGCTGTACACTAAACTGTTTTTAGGTGGCCCAGCTATCAGAAATGTAAACAGATAAAGTTTTTTTGCATACAGGGCATTTGTTTGGGCATGCCCTGGCCAAATTACATATTTTTTCGATTTCCGAAGTGAAAAGAAGTAAATACAACCTCTGCAGCAAAGTATTTTTAAAAATAAAAAAATATTTTTCTGCAAAAGTTAACGCACAGTTACTTCAAATTTGATGAGCTTTGAAAAAAAATAGAAACAAAATAGTAATTGTGGCATGTGCAAAAGTTTAGACACCCTAAAGTCTCAGAACTTAAGTGACTCATTATATAGGAGCTGTTAGGCAGGTCAAGAATTGTCATTAGGAATAACAATTCCAAAGCATAATATGTTCCCGGACTCGTCTATATCTTGTGCTAACATAACTACCATGGGCTCCTCTAAATTGCTGAATGAGGATCTGAAAATAATTCTAACTGATGCCTACAAAGCGGTGGAAGGTTTTAAAAATTTATCAAAGTGCTTCCAGCTCACAATTTCCACTGTCTGAAATTTTATTAAAAATGGACGTTAAGGGGAACTGAGGAAGTCAAACCGAGCTCGGGAAGACCAAGAAAACCTTCAGATAAAACTGCCCATATGCTGGTCAGAAAGGCAAAGCAAAACCCTTTATTTTGGAGGTTTAGGTAAGAACTGTATATGCACTGGAGCAGGTGAATTTGTATCTGCACTGGTGTGTCGGTAAGAACACCTGAGACGCAGTTGAACCAAATCCTTCTTAACATTTTCATATGACACTAAGGGCCTGCAGGAGGATTTAGCCAACACAGGAGTGGTGATGCACCATTCCACTCTGCAGTGTTGTTTGCACAAACATGATCTGCATGGAAGAGTCATCAGAAGGAAATCTTACCTGCAACTTTATCCAAAACATGAACGTCTGATACAGGCAAAACTATCTAAATTTTATTATCTAGATAAAGGCATTCTGGAAACAAGTGCTGTGGACTGATTAAGTAAAAAAGTAACACTCTGGCCACAATCACCAAAGGTATGTTTGGAGAAAAAAAGAGCAGCACTTGATGTAAAGAACACACTGCCAACTGTTAAGCATTGGGATGGACCTGTTATGCTTTGGGATTCTGTGGCAGCCAGTAGCACAAGAAATATTGCACAGGTAGATGGAAGAATGGATTCCAGTAAATATCAGCAAATTTTGGAAGCAAATGTGACCCATTCGGTCAAGAAACTGAAACTGAAAAGAGATTGGCTTCTACAAGAAGACAATGATCCAAAACATACCTCAAAATCCACCATTAACTACTTAAAGAAATGCAAGCTTCAGCTTTTGGAATGGCCTTCTCAGTCCCCTGACTTAAACAATATTAAAAATATGTAGGTAGTTCTTAAACATGCTGTGCATTTAAGACAGCCCAAGAAAATCTCAGAACTAGAAGCATTCTGCAAGGAAGAGTAGGTGAAATTCCTAAAATAAGAATACAAAGACTCCTGTCTGGCTACAAAAAGCACTTACAAGCTTTAATATCTGCAAAAGGGGTTACTAAATACTGACTTAGTAGGGTGTCCAAACTTTTGCACATCACAATTTTTTTTTCTATTTTTTAAGTTAATCAAATATAAAGTAACTGTGTGTTAATATTGGTAGAAAAATGTTTTAAAAAGAGTTTGCTGCAGAGGTTGTGTTTACTTTTCAATTCAACAAAATATATAATTTGGCCAGAGTTGACCATACCTTTGAATATGACTAAGATTTGAACTGTCCAATGTTAACTCACCTCTTGAAAGCCCCTTCCCTTCCCTCCATCTCGTATTAGCAAGGAGGTCTCTCATTTAAACCCTCATCTCCTCTTGATTTTTCTTGCTTGAAAGATGCAGTGCTTCTTGTCAAGATAAATGGAGAATATTTTGCATTCATTAGTGTGAAATAAAATCTATCAATGTATGTTTGTCTTAGCTAAAAACAAAAAAAAAAACCACAAAAGAACAAAATGGTTGACTATAGACTATATTTATTAGGGATGCCACTAAAATATTTTGGCTGAAAATAGTCAAAAACTGTATTTTTTACACTAATGAGGAAAATAAAAACAAGAAAAAAATAGGATTACAACAAAGTGTAAAATCTATAATAATTCGATTCTATAAAATCTTTGATTATTTTAATTAATTATATGCGCACTACAGTTTCTACCTTAGACAAGTGATTAGTGAATCAACCCATCTCATTTATAAGCAACATTTAGGCTGATTCATTGATTATTTGCTGATTAAGTCACATTAATACTCGACTATTAAAATGTTTTTCTTTGCAGCCCTAAACACAAGTGTTTTATGAATGGCAGATAAGTGTGTTGGTTATTTTGTGAAGATTGCATATGACAAGCCGCATCCCTAGTATTTTCTGAGCTGTTGAAAGTCTCTGAGGTAGGAAGGTTCTTAGAACCATGGCCTATGAACTAAAAACAGCTCTGCTTCCTGTGATGGAAACATACACAGATCTGAAGTTCCTGGAAAAGTTGTAGGTTCCTGTGATGGAGATGTTCACCATTTTTCTTTTTAGAATACAGTGAGGTACATTATTGAGATGCCTACTGGTGGGCATTTACTCCTCAGCATTTTGGATCAAAGTGTCTGTCAAATAAAGAAAACTTTAGATTAAAAAAAAAAAACCTAGCCAGAGAATGGAAACTGTTGTGCATATGACCTGGAAGTTCACAGAACTACTTGTTTAAAACTACTTGTTTTCTCTTCTTTCAGATGCAGCAAACATACAGAGTCTAGAAAATACAAAGCTGAGATCTGAGAAGAAAATGCTAGAAAGTGTCCTGCAGAAGACTCAGGTCAGGAGTTTGATTGTGTGGTTTTGCAGAAATTTCTGTAACATAAATAGTTACGGAAGGTTAATCTGATTTTGGTTTATTCTGTTTTTGAAGGAGTCTCTCAGGCTGAGTCAACAGGCAGTCGAAGAGGTGGAGACTCTGAAGCTGCAGAATGCTAAAGCACTCATTCTGTAAGAGGTTTTGAGAAATAGAAAATCATCAGAACATGTCGATCTTGTTAAGATCTGTCATAATGACCTTTTTCAGATCTTTTTTTCGTGGGGTTTTATGATCTTCAGAGGCATGTCTGAAAATGTTGTGGTGTGACACTGAAACGTGTGGGGGGGGGGAAATGGTGAAAAACAAATTTGTTTTAGATGTCAGAGGCCAACAGCACAATAGGCAACTCCTCAATAAGAACGTGACCTAGCTATCTAGTGTTAGCTAGCTAGTTTCTTGATGTAGATTTTAGGTGAGCTATGTAGGTTTATTAAAGCAATATAAATTAGGCATGTTAGCTTACTATCCAGCTAAGGCTGTTGTTCTATTAAATTTTTCTTTTCCCCCAGAAAAAGCAATCTTGAAAATCAACTTCTGGCACTTGAAGGTCTGTGGTTTTTTTTTTTTTTTTTAATGTTTATCCCTAACATGACAAATTCAAGTGTGGATGATTACCATGATCTGAGAACCTTTTTACTGCATTTTGTTATTATTAATATGTAATGTTGTTATTACAGACACAAACCTCAAGCAAAATCATACAATCCGAGAACTGAAGAGCAAAAACAGTAGCCTTGAAAAAAGCATCAGATTAACTGAGGTGCCTGTTTTTTTTTTTTTTAAACAAATATGAAACACTGAAGTAATTTAAAGATTTAGTTTTAGTGGGAACAGAAACATAAATGCATTTGTGTTATATTTGGCAGTTGATTTTTTTTTTTTTAAACCCTTACAGGAAAAACTTGCATCATTGGAGAATGAGTTTAACAAAGGTAACATTGGAATCTCTGGGTTATATTTTGACATGCAAGTTATTTACAGTGACTATGTAATAAATTGGTTCTTGTCATTACAGAGAAAAGGTGTTCATCTACACAAACTGAGAATGAGCCGAAAGTTGACAAAGGTATTTGCAGAAAAAAAACAAAAACAACAATTTTGATCAAATGCGATGTACAGTATTTTCTAGATTATATGTTTTCTTTGTTACAACTATAATATAGTATATAGTGTAATTTTAATTCAGCAAATTATGTTCTGTTTTTATATAAAAGCAAAAATTATGTAAATATAAAAACCTTCAAACCAACCAACCTATGATATTTGATCAAGCACATCAGTAATAATTACTCCTGTTAATAAAACACAATTTGCACTTCAGCAGAAATGAGCAAATTGTATCAAAATGGAAACCTATGTTCATTCTGCAGCTTTATATGCGTATTTGTCCTACAAGTCTTTATACTATAAATGTACATGCTATGTTGGTACAGACAACAAACCAAATTGCAGATTTTTCCAAAAGAAGAACATCATATTTTCCTAAACTCTAGAAGATAGTATAGACATATTTTCTTAAACTGAAAATCATAATATTATTTAATCCATACGTTCAATGTCACTTTTTTTTCTTGTTTTTTTCAGCTAAAGTCTGGACCCTCCTACAGGAAGTCTGGCGTTGTGTGGACCCTCTGTCCAAAACACCAGAAAATTTAGCCTTAAATGGTAATTATTTTTAAGCAGCATTCACTAACTAAAATATTATGGTAGTTCAAATCATTGCTCAGAAACTAACATTTTTATAACAATCCACAGACAATCAGCACTTAATGTTCAGACCTTCAAGATCTCCTCCTTGTCCACTGCCAATCAGTCCATTTAGAAATCCGATGCCTCAGTCAACTGTCTCGACTCCAAAAGGAGCTAAAGTGTCTCCAGAAAAGAGTAAATCTGAATCTTTGTTAGTAGGAGCAAGCAGTCCAAGTAAAGACCAGAAGAAAAGTAAAATGTGCAGGAAGAAGAAAAGAAGCCTGGAGTCTGAGGATCTAGATGAAACCTGTGCAAACACTGATGAAGTCAGTGATTTATCACTTAATAAAGATGGTCCTGTTGATCATTTATTAGAGAGAGAAAGCTGCAATAAAACCCCTGATATATGGGAAATTCTCAGCCTCTCTTGGCCTTTGCCTGCACCTTTATCACCACTGCCTCCTGATGAGTTGGTAATCATTTATGAATAATTTTACCAATATTGATTTCAGTGTATGTCATTTAGCATGTTGTAAGTCTGATTTCATAGTATTTAACAAAAACATGCTGATCACCACAAGTATCTAGAGTAGGGTCCAAAAGCCTGGTTTTAAATTTCATCAGTTATCAAAAATGATTATAAAATCTTGCTCAGTAGCCCAGGGGTGTCCAATTTTATCCACAAAGAGCCAGTGTTTGTGCAGGTTTTCATTCCAATCAAGCAGGAGCCACACCTAATTCCACCTGTTGATTCAGTTGATCTTAGCTTTCAATAGACTCAGGTATGGCTTCTGTTTGGTTGGAATGAAAACCTGCACCCACACCCTCCCTTTCCGGATAAGATTGTACATCCCTGCTTTAGCCACTCTAAATTTTTGGCTGCAAAATTACATTTTTACTTTCAAGCAAAATAGTAAAATTGTTGACTATTTGACCAAAAAAAATTCAGCTGAAGACTTTGATATACATTTGCTGCATGGAAAAATGAAAAAAAGATTTTTAAAAATAGAAAAAGGAAAATAGAAAAAATAGGTTTAATGTTGTAGGATGTTTGCGAGACAAGTTAATTATCTCATTTTCTCTCTCTTGAAGTTAATGAGACAAAAATGTAGCTTTCAGAAAGTGTAAACGCTTCTGTCCTGAAGACTTTCCTGTTCTGGGAATCTTTATAAAGCACTGCTTAAAAAGTGCAGACACTCAAGACTCCCTCCATAAATGTTACAAAATACTTCACCTCATCACCGAATATGTTTTTTTCTTGTTTGAATCTGTTTATTATTAGTCCGAGATTATGTGGTGCGTCCACCATACAAGTCCCTGGTTATGAGCTGTTACTATAGAAACATTACATATTAGAATGACCGTAAACCAATCGTTCATGTTACAGCCTACTACTATCCGAGCCATTCTGGTCTTTAAAAATAATGCACACCTTCTGACCATCAGATTCAACAATTCAGCCGTGCTGTGGTATAAAACATGATCATTTTTATTAGTTTTTGTTAACTGGTGAAAATAACAGTTCTTGATAGGTTTGGACCCTCCTCTATGATTGCACTGTTGACTTGTAAACCTTCATAGTTTCATTTCAGAACTTGGATTATATGCTGTTTGTTTCAGGCTGAGATGGAGGTTGACTCAAGTCTGAAAGAGAGGTCAATTTCAAAACCTGATGATGGCCAAAAATCACAGTCCACAGCAAAGGCAAAACCTTTAGAGGATAATGTAGCAGTTTCATCTGTTTATTTGTCTCCAGGAAACCAGTTGAGTATGGTGACATCATCAGTCACTCCTGATACTGATAACAAGAGCCTTCACAAAGTTTTGACAGAGAGCCAAGAAATGCAAGTAGAAAAGATGTGCAAGATAAAGGAAAACTCTGAAGATTCACCTTGTACAGTTGCAACAGCAAGTTTACAGAATGAATCAGATGGGGAGCGTGTTAGCCTAAACCAAGCCACAATAATTGCAGCAGAATCACAGCAGAGCACCAAAGAAGAGTGTACAAATCAGATCAACAGTAAACCACAGTGTAATGCTGCCCATGAAGTACCTAAAGCAAATTGTAATGATGGAGTCAAACAGGGATCAGAGTTTGTGCAGCAGGTTATAATCCCTGAGGAGTGCACAGATAAATTTGAAGAAGATAAATTTGTCCAGCATCAGTCTGAAGTTAAATCAAATGTGCTTGGATATTCTTTACAGATTTCTCTAACTTCACAAACATGTTCTAAGACAGAGCCAGAAAGAACAGTAGAGGAAATCCAGAGTGTCTCAACTCCCATGGTCATAACAGATTTAAAGACAGCTGAAGATCAAAACATCTGTGGTGGACAAGACAATAAATCCTCCTGTACCAAGATTAATGGTGTTACTTCTGGAGATTCCTCAGATGAGGAGGAGTTCTTAGGGCTGAAGAGAAAAGTCAGAGGGATTTGCTTGAGACCAGCAGATTTAGACAGTGTTACTTCAAACAAACTGCTATCAAATGAAAAGCAAGAATCTGTAGCTGAAGTTCAGGGAACAAACTGTGAAACCAAAGAAGAGCATCTTCAACCAGAGAATGAGAAAGATGATGGCCATTTAAAAGATGGCAGCATTACAGTGAATATGTGCAAACCTGTAATTCTTGAAGACAATGCAATGGTAGATGTTAAGCAAGAGACAGGACTAGCAAAGAAGTATAAACATGAATCAGTTAACTATTCCAACAGCTCTTTACCAATTTTTGATGCACATAATCACCAGGAGGAATGTGTACTATCTGGATCTTTTAGCCCCAACACTGAAAACATGGATGGTGGCCTGAAAGAGGATGGTACCAAACCAAAAGACCCAAGTGTTAAATCTCAAGATATTTGTCCTGCATTGTCAGTAAATACACCTACACTGTCTTCTTTGGATAAAAGTGTGAATCTACCTCTCACAGATGTTTCCTCCAGAAATGCACTTACCTCAACTCAATCTCCAGAATCAATTGGAAGGGTTCTTACAGAGATGGGTCCTCCACTACCTCCAGTTGTTTTACCATTGACTGCAACTCCTCCAAAATTTAGGAAGCACCTTACTCCAAATAGACCCAGCATCCATTTGCCTACCTGGTCATCAACAGAAGGGCCATTTTCTCTCAAGCAGCAGTCAAAAGTACCTTCTCCTGATCCTGGGCTTCAAGATGAAGTAAATACATCGCTTTCTATGACCACCCCTTCACCATCACATGGAGTTCCCTCTTCCCCTTTGCAGTTTGGATCAGCAACTCCCAAGCATGCACTTCCTGTCCCAGGAAGGCTGCCTTCGTCTGCCTTAAATTCTTCATCCCCCTCTGCCTCACAGGAGAACTCCATGCAGATGCTGGATACCATGTATCCAGAGCTTTCTGCCCAAGCAAGGACTCTAAACATCCTGCGGGGTAATGTTAACCTTGGAAGGGCTGCAAATGAGAGTGGGGCCTCCCCGCCTTCTGTCAATCCAATCTCAGGGAATAAAACTATCAACTCCTCATCCACAGCTTTCACGAAGACAGACCAAAAGGCAAAAAGAATTGGTGCAAGTGTGTTACTACCCAAAAGTGCCAAAAGGCTTCGACTTGATACCTGTTCACCTGATCCTTCAAGTCTTACCCCTCCAGTGCAACAAGTTAGTGAAAACAAGCCAAGTAATGGTGTAGCATCGCCAAAATACTGTCCAACGAATGGTCCATCAAGCAACAATCAAACGGCAAGAAAAGAAGACAAAACTGTGGACGATGCAAATGATACACAGTCCCTCATCTTCAGTGCATTAGAAAAACTTCAAAATTCGTATTTTGATGTGTTGCCTGTAATCAGGAGTCATGTGTTTCTTGGAAGAGTATCTGAAGTTCCCGTCCTAAGAGATGAAGAAAAATGTGTCATTTCTGATTTTTGTTTAAACCAGGTAAATTATTGTTTTGTGTTTTATTTAGTGTGCATGTAATTCAAATTCAGTAGTTGAATTCTATTGAAACTCAGTAGTTGTTTTAATGGGGACCAGGGTTTTAGACCCAGATCTTAGTGCTGAGCTAAAATGACTTTTCAGTGTAGGATCCACATTGACCAACTTCACCTCTTAGTTGCACTTGATGTATTAGTTGCACTTGATGTGTTTGAACCTGCCCAAATGATCCAACATAAGGAGTCAATAATTTTAAATTTTTGTAAAAAAAAAATAATAATAATAATAAGTAAATAAATAAAAATAAATAAAAGTAAAAAAAGTAAATGATGTAGATGTGAAGGCACCCTTTATTTATGTCCAGAATCCCTTTTCTAGCTGTTTCTCGGTTGCAAAAATATTTTTTTTAACAGAAATTAATTTAGTCCAGTGTTTGGTTTATGTAATGCCTAGTAGTCCCCCCAAGCCTAGTCTACAATCCAGTATTAATTTCTTAATGCCTAATTCCTAATTCTCTGTCATCTTCATCAGTCCTCAGCAGAGGAGTTTATGTTGGCCATTTTGTCCAAGATGAAAGCGGATCAAGCTGTTATGAAACACGAACTCCTGCAGTCTCACTGTAGGGTTTATGTAGGCTTGTGTCGATGGAGAGGAGACTGTCAGAAAGCACATGCCCTCGCCTACAGTCTTCTAAAAGAAGGTAAGGTTGTACTGACATTTTATTTGAAATGTATCTACCAGTAAAACTGTAATCTGAACAATGATACACTAGCATGTGCATCTTAGCCTTGTTTTAGATGTTTTAGTGATTTTTTTTGTGGTTGTAATGTGGCATTGTTTCGTTACTTTGCAGACTTTCCTGAAGCCCCAAAGCTGATTTTATTCATGGTGACAACATGGCCAACTGTTCTATCCCACGACAGCCCTTTGTGCCGAGCCATTAACATAGTGAGCAAACTGAAAGCAGAGGGAGAGATATTAGACTACCTAAGCAAGTATCTGCACTGGGACGAGGTAAACAGCTGTCTCACTGATTCTCGACGTTCTTCTGCATTTCTTTGTTTCTTACTGACAGGCCAGAACATGTTTATATTTCAGCAAAATCGCATGAGTAAGAGTGCGATTATTCGCCGTGTGACGAATCACAGCTTTGCCAATATTAACAGTACTCTTGCTTGTGCGATATTGCTTTTATACAACAGTTCTATAAACAAGAAATTAATATTGAGTAAATGGCATTCCGGACACGGTAGAGCCAAATGTTTACCAGGTGCTTCTGGTAAAATTGCTGTCCCTTCTTCCTTTTCATCTTAAACTGTGGAGCTTTCATATTTTAAACCAAATGTTATATTCCCGAATGGTATCATTTGCCATGTCTGCTGATGATGTCGCAAACACTACTGTTGTAATGGTTTCGAACTAGGAAGTGGAATTTTACGTGATGCACACAGTGAAACGTCACAGTGAGATTATAGGAAATATGGGTACTCTTGGAACACTGCTCGACAAACGATCAGATTAATGGACTGGAACTAACTGGCGTATAATCCAGTATATATTATGCAATAAAATAATTCTCTTGTATTTAACTGTATTCTTACTCTACTTTCCATATGTTTTACCTTTACAATCTCAATGTAAGCCACTGGCAGGTCACATTCCTTGTAAATTCATCTTATTTGGATGAACAAAACTGACACTGACTGCAACACTGAAAACAAGGTGACACTTGGCATAGTTGTTGTATGCTTTTTTTTTTTTGTATGAAATTATTTATTCTTGAAGACAATTCCTTGTAGGTACCAGCTAGCTGTGTTTAGTGAGAGTTTGAGCTTGGTGGAGTGCTCAGTAAAGCAAGAGTCATTTTCTTACCCATTATTCATCCATTCACCCTGCCGAGCCATTCTATTCTATAAAATAATTTTTTAAATTTTTTTATTGAAGTTTATTAACCTGGGTATCAAAGAAAAGTTGTGTTTTCTGCCAGAGGCCTCCAGGTGACATCCACGAAATGATCACCACCATTCTAAAGGCTTTTCTCGAGGACGGCACTTTGATGTTCCAGAAGCATGATCGTCATGGTGATGACCTGTGCCCTGCTGCCTGGGAATACATCTTCAGCCTCGATCTCCTGTGTGCACATCTGGGCTGGAAATGGACCCATGACAATATTATAGGGTACTGTACGCAAAACCTTTTTAATATATATCATTCACAGTTTTGTAGATCTGTTGATTGAATATTTATATCTGCATTAGGCAGACACTTTTATTTCAGGGTACTTACAAATGTGACAGATTCAAATTTAAATACAGAGCTCAGCAGTTGATGGTGTAGGGCAGGCCTGCACCACTGGCTACATATGGCAGAATAAACAAATATTGTTCCATTGTATTTGGAATCAACACAGTTCTTTTCCACCCCTCCTAACTTACCTCACAGTTATAATTATAGCATGGTGGATTCCACACTCATAAAACTGAGATCCAAAGTTATCATACCACCGCTTGCTGTCTCTCAGTTGCAGCTTCAGTCATTCACTGGTCATAGCTGACCTGCTGCGTGAGGATCTTTAGGCAATTTGGAGCTGAATCCCCACTGAGATGTTTGTGAAACACCATAGCAGCCTGCTGGTACCAAGCAGCAAGTCTGTGAGTCTGCTTCAGTGCTAATTGCCGTGTGATTACTGGCAAAATAGCGCTCGTAGTAGTTAGTCGCAGAATTGCCAAATCCACCTTGCTGTTCTGCTCCAATGCTGACTGGCTAAGTGGATTATTTTTGGATCAGCACTCCTGGTGGTGAATTGAGTAAGTAATAGAAGAGAAATAAACATGATAATGCAGAACCCATGCTTGTGTGGTTTATGTCTGAGCCCTCTAGAAGCTGGGACAGACATCAGCTCTTTTTACATCTCAGGGCGCTAGATCTTGGAATGGGCGTTCCATGTGCAATGTTCAGCAAGCTCACTAAGTAAGTCTGATTCAGCAAGCTCATTAAGTAAGTCTAAACCCAAGTTGTAAGTCAGAGATCAGCCGAGCGCCACAGCCCAGGAATGCTGCTAAACGAGCAGGAATAATGATGAATGTTGCCCAGAACAAAGGCCAACAAGAGAGCTTGTGGCTCAGTTGAGAACTTGATGTTTGAGTAAAAGCCACACACAGGGAAAGTATGCGGCCTTTGGCGGAACATCCGAAAAAGGCCCAGAAGCCAATTCCCCCTCATGATCCTCATCTGGAGAAGACAAGACTGTTTATATTTGTGGCTGTGTTCTCCAAGTGCTATATATTTTCCTTTGATAATTATGCTGCAGTGGCAGGATGAGAAGGCATTTGACTATATGCTTATGTGAAAGCATAGAGCCATTGACCTCTCCGTAAGAGAGTCAATGATCAAACCCTCACTCTTTGCAGTGAAACCTCTGAGAATGGGTTGAATCACCTAGCAAATGGGTTATGCATGACTCCAGGCATGGTTGAATCAGGGCTGCTTGTTTGCCCTTCAGCCAAAAGAAGCTCTGTAAGGAGGAGCAAAGGCATCAATCAAAAGCAGTGTAACCGAATGGATCAGCCAGATGCCACCCTTGAGCGGCCACAACTTTGCTTGTACACAGAAGTTCCGTCAGGCCTCATGCAAGCCCTAAAAATGGCATCATAAAAGTGTCATGCTCTCTGACACCTGACTGTCATTTGAGCACTAAGGCCTTAACCATGGGAGGATGTCCAGTGGATGCCCCCGACCATGGGGAGTCATCCATAAAGGACAGGGGGTGCTGAGGTTTTGTTTTCTTCTGAACTGAAGTACAAGCAGAAAGACCCCAGTGTTAGAATAAGGGATTCTATTCCACATGCTCCCATCAAGTCAGTGATCCTCATCCAAGTCTTATAAGCCCATATGTTAGACTGAGTCATGTCAGTGGGTCTGTGCTTTGCATCCTGGTGCAAAGCACAGGCTCAGGCCCCTTGCTCTGGAACACAGTTCCCTTTGGGGTTGCCTTTTCAATAACATGCTTCTCAAGTTAATGTCTTTGCCTCCGCCTTCTCGCTAGTGGTGATGGTGTAAACAAACAGCCCTACCACCTCTGTGGACCAGAGGCATAGGAGTATGGCCATTCTTGGTTGAGGGATTGAGATGAGCCTCCACATAGTAGCAGGCTACCTGATATATGTCCACCTTTGTCACGCACCGTGGCACTCAGTTTCATTGGGAAAAGCCCTGGTCCTAGAGTGGAGTATTCTTCGCAATGAAATTAGATTCACTGGGATGCCACCCTGTCACCCCAATGTGCGGCACACATTTTTGCACCTTTCCAGTTTGGGTAAGCTTCTTGGAGCAGTTCCAGCTCTTGGGCTGTTAACCACAGCTGTGGTGGTAACACTCTCGGGGCGGTTGGAATTAAGGAAATCTCTGAAGTAGGTCAAACCTACAGCAGACAGGAGCATATCCTCCTCCCACTGAAAGTGACGCAAGCCTCCACAATTGGGCTCACCAATAGTAGATTCATGGAGAGTGACTTACTTGTACGGGCAGTTCAATGGCACAATGATCTCACTGCTGAGAAAGTACATATGCCCAAAAGAGGTTTGCTTGCATCTTGGGGTGGTACAGCAGGTACACCTTTTTTTTTTTTTTTTGCCATCATCGAGTATGGTTCTCCCTAGTGGAACCATAGAGCCCTCTTGGAAGAGACACAGTAGCCCATGATTGACCTAGTGGCCTATTGTAAGCTTTCCCTTATTATTTAGTGTCATGCCCATGTGACAGCGATTAGCAACAAAACTGCAGTGGTCTGCTTGAGGCCTTGAAAAGGTCAGTGTAAACCTGGTTTCCACTAGTGCTTTTGCTAGTGGTTGGAGCACCCTGTGAATCTTTCCCCAGACAGGCTCATTTATCACAAACGAACGAAAAGTTATGGCACCCCAACCAGACAAAATATGCCCATGGGGCTGGCCCCTCCATGCAGTGGGTAGACTGATGGCTAGTGCATAGAGCTTCAGGAGCCTTAGAACCCTAACCTTGCACACTGGAAGCTTTAGCCTTATAACATTGTTCTGGGAGGCGCAAAGAGCCTTTCATCTGCCATGTTCCCCAGGAGTCAGATATAGGATCTCCCCACATGGGGTGGATTCCCTTAAATAATTCTTACAGTCCAGATGGGATGCTTGGATGAGTAGTATCGTAGACAGCATTTTTTGGCTGGCAATCACCTCAGCCAAGAGTTGAAAGAACTGCATGCCTTGGTGATGGGCTCGTTGTGCATGCACTGATGACCAAATAGTTGTAGGGTGACCGTGTGATGGAACTCAAGGTGCCTACCTAAGATTATAGGTGCCTCAAACATAAGAACCTGGTGGTTGACTTCAGTGTGCTGCAAGAATCAATCGGTGACATTCCCTGCCATGTCACTACACACCTTATGGTGATATGTGAGCCAAACAATGGTGAATTGGTCATAGAACCAGCTATTCCTTGGGCACAATGTTGGTCCAAACAGGATGATTGATAATCACTGTGGCCTAGACAAACAGTCTAAACAAACTATCACAATGGGCCATTCCATAGGGAGTGCTGATTCTCATGCATTCTGCTGTGAGGCTTGCTACTTCAGGTCTGCCCTGCAGCTACCTGGGTATCTGGGAGGGTGAGTCAGTTCCTCGTGACCTACTGGTATAAGGTTATTCAGGTAATGCCGCCACTGGCTTTAAGGAGAGGTGAAATGGGAGTGTCAGTCATTGCTGATTTTTTTTTTTTTTTTTTTTTATAATATGGTAACCATGTGACATAGTGTCAAAAGCTCTCTGCATATGTGTAAAGTATTAGTATGAGTAAATGAGCATGGTTTCGGACTGATGGGCTTTGTGGTTCCTCTGTAACATGACAAGCTGCATTTGTTGTCTTAGTAACTTCAAGAGAGAGGAAAAAGAGAAGACACTCTTGACACAACTGTTTATAGCTGTTGTAACGGGAACTAACTTGTTTCATGGACATTCCTCGACACTAAATCTCACTAGAAACAAATGAAAAGTACAATGTGTAAATTATCAGTGGCGAATTTCTTTGATATGAAAGGAATAAAAACACTGTCATAGAAAAATAAACTTCAGGGTGGTAACAATAGCTTTGTATCAGGTGGCATCACACCAATCCATCATCAATTATTCCTTAGTTACATTAAGGGGCAGTAGTCTGGTGACTGTTTGAAATATTGTAAATGGCCACATTGATATTGCTTAAATTCACAACCTTCCACTCACTGTTGTAGAACCATAATAGCTGATCTACCACTCATCATAGTCCTTTTTCCTTATGTTTTCTTTACAGAAAAGAGCTTTGGCCGGTCATGAATGCCTGGGTGACTCAACCAAGACCACAGCAAACACCAGTCCGAGACATTTGTGTAGCAGCAGTTTTGAGGCTGATTGGTACGTTTCTTAAAAAAATCCTGGGGCAATATCTCACGTTACTTTTGGATTATTCAAACTGTTTCACTCTTGGTCTTTTTTCCATCTCTGTCAGGACGACTTGGCCAACTGGGCCTTAAGGAGAAACTGTGCGTGTCAGTCCAAAATGTTGCAAAAGCCATAAATCTGTTTGGGAAACATGGAATATCAGAAGGTATTACTAAAGCATCAAATAAATTAGTTCTTTATACCTGCCATTCTGCAATTTTTATTCCTCTCCCCATCAGGAAAGCACTTTGGCCATTCATGAGTTTATGTATTTTGTGTGCAGGTGTGCCATGGGAGGTGCAGCTTTCGGCAGTCTACACCATTTATGATCTGGCACCCAGCAACCCTAAAGAAGCCCTGGAGGCTTTGGCATCATGGCGGGGAGAAATCACACGACCGGTTCCCCCAGCTGTCACCAGCTGCATTACACAGATTGGCTCCATCTGTCGTCAGATCAGACCATAAAATCAAAACCTGTACAGCATTACATTACATTTTATTTGTACAGTCTTTACTTTTGTCTCCATTAATTTTGTTTCCATTAATGTGAAAAATCTGTGTGCTGTTGATTTCGTGTCCCAGGTCGTTAATGGTGCTCATTGTGCATTTGTAAATTCTTGTACATTTTGTATCTAGATCTATTGTTAAATTTAACATTAAAACTTGGCTTGTCTAGAAAGAAAGAAAATGGTCTTTGAATATGATTTTTTTTTTTTTTTTGGCTAATTGTACAACAATCACCTGCTCTCCAGTCTAGTTTGCATTAGCATTTGGCTAATCTTTGCTAAATAGCAAAGTGGTTTGCAGCAACCAAGTGTATCTTAATAATGTAATGTTCTCTGATGGATTAAATCAGACATTTGCTTCGATCAGATAGATAGCTAGACGTCGTCTTGATCTAGGAAGCTGAGGTTTGGGCAGCAAAAAGCCATGTCATGAGAAAACTACATGTCTCAACCCATATTTACATTTGAAAAACAGACATTTCATGTACAAAAATGTTTTCATTTACACTACACAGGAACAGTATGGGCCATGGAATGAATTCAAGTCGATTAAGAACCCTAGTCCACTAGAAAATAAGTATGGAATAAAATACCTGTGGATGAGCTGTTATTGCAAAATAATTAACAATGTGGTGGTGTGATGCTGCCCAATGTGAAGCAGAGATGATGCTGTTACCACCGTGTGTGTGTGTGTGTGTGTGTGTGTACACCGATCAGCCATAACATTAAAACCACTGACAAATGAAGTGAATAACATTGATTATCTCGTTACAATGGCACCTGTCAAGGAGTGGGATATATTAGGCAGCAAGTGAACAGTCAGTTCTCGAAGCTGATGTGTTGGAAGCTGGAAAAATGGGCAAGGATCTGAGTGACTTTGACAAGGGCCAAAATGTGATGGCTAGACGACTGGGTCAGAGCATCTCCAAAATGGCAGGTATTGTGGGGGTGTTCCTGGTATGCAGTGGTTAGTAACTACCAGCGGCGTGCGGTGGTGTTTTAAAATGAGGAGGCAGTACATATATATATATATATATATATATATATATATATATATATATATATATATATATATATATAAACATTACATAAAAAAGAGAGAACAAATATAATTCTATTTTGTATTTTTTTTATTTAATATTTTTAATACTAATTATACATTTCATAGTGTTTTATGCATTTTTACATTTATTCCAAAATAATAACTAAAGTAACAATTACCGCAGTAACAATTTTAACAATATTTTGGAAACACTTTACAATAAGGTTTCATTAGTTAACATTAATTAACTACTTTAGTTAACATGAACTAAGAATGAACAATACTTCTACAGCATTTATTAATCTTATTTAATATTATTTTCAACATTTACTAATGCATTATTAAAATCAAACGTGTTTGTTAACATTAGTTAATGCACTGTGAACTAACATGAACTAACAATCAACAACTGTATTTTTATTAACTAACGTTAACAAAGATTAATAAATACTGTAATAAATGTTTGTTCATGTTAGTTAACACATTAACTAATGTTAACTAATGCCACCTTATTGTAAAGTGTTACTAATATTTTTTTATTTGTGAACTGATGTTCAGCTGTTTTTTTAATAGTCAACTTATTTTCGGGTCATCGTCATAAAAGCTCTGTAAACACAAACACAGACACGAAGATATATCTTTCATTTCATCAAGCTGAATGCTCACTAAAAACTAACAGTCATCACGTTTTCAGGCCATTTTCATTTTTGACATGACACAAAGCAGTGATGTCTAAGCGGGTGAGTTGTTTACTTACTTTATAATTAGTCAGTAACGCCATCATTTTGTCCATTCAGGCCGAGAGCTCGCACGAAAACAAGAGGCGGGATTTATCGAACGAACCTATCACATCCAATCATAACCGATCACATCCAATCATAACCGATCATATCCAATCATAACCTATCACATCCAATCATAACCGATCACATCCAATCATAACCTATCACATCCAATCATAACCGATCACATCCAATCATAACCTATCACATCCAATCATAACCGATCACATCCAATCATAACCAATCACATCCAATCATAACCGATTACATCCAATTATAGCGCGATGGAGGCATTGCCTCCTCTCACGTGACTTTCCCCTATTCATTCTCAATGACCCCCCACTAAACCCACGGCACGTTATGGGGTCTCTGTTGTAAGTCAATGGGCTGAGGGAAGTCAAGCCTCCACTGTAACTTTACCTGCGGGTGTCGCTGTTGGACAGTGTTACTTTATAAAAACGAGTGACTTTTATACTTTTAATGTCATTTTTAGTAATATTTGCGTCGTTTAATTTTTGCAATATCGATTATTTTCTCATCCAATTTTTTGAGGAGACACTGCCTCCCTTGCCTCCTCGGAGGAAACGCCCCTGCTAAGTGTTTATACACTTTTGTGATAGTTTGTGGCAAAGCACGGCAATGGGGAAGTGGTTACTATAGTTATGAAATCTCCCACAATAAACGGAACATAACGGACCATTGACTTTTAAACAAGGTTAACCTTTGCTACAACTATGCAACTGTAGTACAATATTTGAGTTATGGAGAAAACTAACAGTACTGAAAACAAGAAATGTAAACCAAACTGGACCAAGGACGAAAAAGCTATTCTTTTAGAAGGATATGCAAAAAGAAAAAACACCCTCCAAAGCCGCTATAACCCATCAGTGCTAATAATGATTTAACCTTGTATTTTAGCTTACACTTTGTAAAATCTCTTGCTTTCTAAGATGGTCTCTTTGGGCTCTAATGTAAAGATACACTGAGCTTGGGTAAGGCACTATATTAATTAAAAAAAATTCTTTTTAGCAGCCTACCTACCTCAAATTGGGAGAATGTTCCTTGAGTGACAAGCCCCACTCCCAACCATCTAGCCACGAGGTTAGCAACATCTAGGTTAGTGACAGCTGTGTCACACTCAGCAGTGACAAAGTAAAAAATAAATAAATCTTTGCA
The DNA here is from genome assembly GCA_022758105.1 of Pangasianodon gigas. Classification (NCBI taxonomy): domain Eukaryota; kingdom Metazoa; phylum Chordata; class Actinopteri; order Siluriformes; family Pangasiidae; genus Pangasianodon; species Pangasianodon gigas. Next base: position 10,233,089 of record CM040454.1, on the reverse strand, counting down.
TTGTACATTCATTCTAGCAATACTACAGTAAAGTCAACAGTTAATGAACAAATACCAAATTGTATTGTTCTGTTTTCAGACATTCATCTGAGCAGAGAGGATCGAGAACCACAATAGTTACATCAGGGCTTGCTGATCTTCAGAGAGAAGTTCTTTAGCCGCAGAAGAGGAAAGCAGAGCTGGAGATTTCTAAATTAGATATGGAGAAGGAAAACCTGAATGTATAGAACATAATACCTCAATACAAAATTAACAAACTTGCTCCAGAGGGATTAATAACTTTACAACCAAAAAGTGAAGAGTAACAAAAACCTTAATTTGTTGGTAGGGTATTTATTAATCAAATGATTTGTTATATATAAATATTTATTTACTATATATAATAATCCAGTGTGATTTGCTTATTGTAAATTTTTCCTTTTTTCTGATTTCTTTTTTGCAATCTATAAATAAAAATGTAGGTTCATATATTGGTGAAGTCTGTTTTCATTTTACTTTTACTTATTATTATTTACTTACTATTAATTTATCCAACATTCTAATCTGGAAATTAATATGCGATTTCTTGTAGACCATATTCTGGCTCACTTTATGGAAAAAAACACAAGCATATTTCTGATAGCGTGTCCCTCAATTGTTACGTCCTCCACATCCTGACTTGGTTGCACTGTGTCATCAAGGTCATTCCCATCATCCATGAGCACACCGAAGACCTTTGGTATGTTAAACAGGATGACACGCAATGATTACTCTCCCTGTTCTTGTTGGTTTCAGACATATATCTCAGTGAAGACAGTGAAATTTCCTTTTAAGCTGGTCAATTTGTCCTTTTTAGTTTTTGTTAGAGCAATGATGTATCGTTCCTGCAATATGAAAAAATAAAGATGATAGCTACAACATTTTCCTTACCACATTTCACTAATTTTATTGATTTATTCATCTTAATAGCTCAGGCTATTTAAATGAATTTTACCTGTGCGCTCCTGCTGGATTCCTAAAAGGTGCCATGAATGACAGGGATAACCACTGTCCCCCAAAAGTGAGCCCCTGTGTGTTCCGTCCTCAAAACTACAATAAATATTACTCCCAGATAACACGTGTGTCATGGGTACTCGCGAATCACTCAGCAGTCACATTTGTTATTTTGCTGTCTGGGTCACATATCAACTGTACATTTATAGAATGGAAATTTTTGAACTTGACAAATTGATCTTCATATTAGTGGGGGCTTGAATTCGCACGTGTTCCACCTATTACTCCGGAAACGCGTGGTAATCTAGCAATTGCAAAAAAAATGCTCTGCTAATACATGCTCCTCCTCTCTGGAAAGAAATTTCATGTATTTGTCAATTTGGTGCCTCTCGATAGACAGCTCTGCAGACAGTGTACTTTGAAGACATTGCCAATGACAGACTGAAATGTACCGCAAGCAAAAAAACCTCAAAGCAATTAAATCTTGAAGCACTTCTGGGAGTGCATGGGTCTGCTGAATTTGGTGCTTAATGTCAGGACCAAGTATCAGGGTGAGATGAAGGATTGACTGATGGTCAAATCAATACTCTCTCAATAATTGTGTATCATTCATAGTCTCCAAGGGATTATTCTGATCACTAAAAATGCACCTCGGTACTTCCTCCTCTTCAACTGACACGAAATCAGCCATTGCATTTGAGTTCAGCAGATGACTTAAGGGACCTGTTTTGATCCCTTAATTTTTTAGGGTTAAAGGACTTTGTAGCAACACATAACGGAACTTAAGGGAACACTTAAGCAAGTAATTGGAAATACTTAATGACAGCGTTAAGGTTCCTTAAGTAGACCTGTAGGTTTTTTCTTGCAACCCATGTTTCACTAAGGGTATCCTTAACCTTATAACTTAGGGTTTTCTTAACTTAAAGCTTTGTTGCAACTGGGCACTGGTGTCTGATACTCCAGTCATCGGAAACAGCTAGTCCTACCTGAGACGCTGAAACCATTGGTGCTGAAGAACCTGTATGACAGTGTAGGTCACATGGGAGTTGACAAGGCTTAGCACTTGACAGATTTTAATGGCTGTTCATGCAGCAGGAAATAGAAGGTTATGTGACCATGAAGTGCAACTGTATCAAACAGAAGCATCCAAACATTCCTGAAAGAGCAGCCATGGATTCGATCATGACAAGTTCACCCTTTTAATTGGTTTCCATCGATTACTTACATTTGGAACAAAGCAAAGGAGGTTATGAACACATACTGGTCCTTGTAGTTCATTTAACATGCTTTGCGCAACCGTACCCAGCAAGAAATAAATGTGGGAAGACAGCTGCGGAGAAGATTTTTCAGGATTTCATCCCACCCTTTGGAGAAACTGCATCAGGATCAAGGACGTGAATTTGAGAACATTTTGTTCCAAAGGTTGCAACAGTTTGCTGGAATCTCACATTCACAAACTACTCCTTATCAATAATCTAGTGGAAAGTCTGAACTGTACCTGGTTTACAGCTGCACTAGGCATGAAGCCACGGGATACTCACCGTTCTTTCTGCTGTATGGTCTACAAGATTGCCAATTGACCTGATGTTTAAACTAAAAACAGAAAGAGAGACTCAGACCCATCACACTTTTGCTCAAAAGTGGGCATTGAGAATGCAAGAAGCTTACAAGATCGCATCTGAAAACAGCCAAATGTCTGCTAAAGGAAAGAAGTACTATGACAGAGGTGTTAAAGGAATAACTCTCCAGGTGATTGAGTGTTAGTACGGAATCTTTCTGAGAGAGGAGGTCCTGGCAAGCTTCGTCCATACTGGGAGGAGTCAGTGCACAGAGTAGTGGAGAGGATCAAAGATGGGCCTGTGTACAAAATTCAACCTGAAACCGGTGACAAGACACTTCGTGTGTTACACAGAGACCTGTTACTACCACTGAATGACTGACCTCTTGAAGACAACATCCCTAAAGCACTTGTGAAGAGAAGAGAAAGGCACAAGAGAAAAGACAGTGCAGAGAATGTGGATCAGGATGAATAATGTTCAGCTGAGGAAGAACAGCACTACCCTCACTCACCTGTGACTCAAGTGAACCACAACAATCCTGAACCGCCATAAAAGCCTCAGTCCGAAAAGAGACCTTAGGTGAGAGGTATTGAAGAAGAGTTCTATCCTGCCACAAACCCAGAACCAGTACATGTACAGGAAGACTGGAGAGAAGCCAAGGACCAGACTCCAGAAGAAGAGGAAATTGTTGAAACATTACCTGTAAGACAAGATGTACAATTTTAAAGTGTTGGTGGAGAGGGACAAAACACAGTAAGAAGATCAGGTAGACAAGCAAAACCCAAAGAAGTACTGACATATGACACATTAGGTCAACTGATTTACAGACAAAGCCAGGTTAACAGAGTCCAAAGTTACATGATCGCAGAAAATCCGACGACTTTCCTGGTAGTTAAAGCAGTCCCTTGGTGGCAACCTATAACTATCTGGACTTGTAAGATGAGTAAAAGGAGGAACACTGACTTAGTTTTGATGCCTGGAGTCATCATAAAGAATTAGGGGAGAGTGTGGAGGACTGGAAATTAGTCAGAATTAAATTTTTTTATTATTTTTATTTTTATGTTTTACAAGCAGCCTGTAGGTGGCGCCTTACGCTGAAATGAGGGGAGTGAGGTTCTGGCCAAATGGGTCAAAGTAATTAAAGAAAGCGCCAGGACGCTGATAGACAGTAATCAATGTCGCTTCTACAGGTATGTAAAACTGTTTATGGACAAATATCCAACAATATTGACATTCAAGAGACTCATAAATGTTCACTGATGATGTATATCGAGTTTAAAAGTGATTACTGAGTTTAAAAATGATATTTTATTCGCGATTTAATCAACGCAACTTCCAAGATTAAACTGAGTTCAAAATTCATTATATTCTTGAAAATATGATTTAAAACTAAAAGTTGTGAAACAATCATATATATTTCATGTGTATTTTTGATGGATTGACATGTTAAATTCCATTTTGTGTTATACTGAGCTAGTGATTGATTTTGCACATGTGCAGGAGCTTGAAATGAAAATGGTGGTCTGCATTAAGAATTTATACTAGAAAAATGTTAAAGGCAGACACTGAGCACGTTGAATAGTAACATTAATCTGTGATTCGCTTGAATTCATATTGTTTTGTCAAACTGAAAGAGTTCTTAAGTATCTTGAAGGTTTTGAATTTGAGTGTATATAACACATTGTGTGAATTAGACAAAGAACACTTGTTTAATTTGATAGGTTTAATGAAATGGCTTAGAATATGTCAGATATACTGCATTGTCGTGTACTCATAATTTATGCTTTTATGTACTGTATTTTGAATATTGAGTGTTTTGAATTGAACGATCATAAGATTCTATTGTTACAAATAGACATGAGTGGGGTTAGCAATCTCTTCAGTGGAACCTGTAGAGAAAAATGTTGTTAGTGTTATGCTTTAAAATTTTATACTTGCCTGTTACCTGCAAAAGAGGGGAAAAAGGGTCAAAGTAATTAATGACAGTGCCAGAACTCTACCAGATGTAATTGCTGTCACTTCTCATCATTCTACCGTTATTCTACGATCACATCATTCCCTGTTTGAGACAGGTAACATTGGCTCGAAAAGGTGCCTATTTGTTTATTTGTTTACAAACAAATAAACAAAATTTATTTGTGTTTTTTGTTTGTTTGTTTTTTAATTCATGTGGACCCTTTCAAAACTGTAGCCAGTTCTTATCCCATAATAGGATGTTGTCCTGAGAGAATTAAAA
>CM040454.1:10202648-10219837 GCA_022758105.1 Pangasianodon gigas | reverse complement strand
TAGCATTTAAAATAGCAAGAAACCAGAGAAAATTTGAAAGACATCCTCTCAAATCAGGCCAACCATTTTCAGATCCTTGTCCCTCTGCTGCACTGATAAGACTCCGAATTTCTGCTGTTGAAGTAAGAGATTGGGCTTCATTGATTATCTTCTGCTTAAATGCAGTCTCCCACCTCTCAAGCAACTTGTTGGATGTTTCGGAATTGAACAGCAGAGCAAAGTCCTGATTTATCTAATGACAAAGCACATTACAAAATGAATAAGATGTTATTTAGGACTATATACCAATCTTTACCTCCAAAATGGATAGTGTGTGCATGTTGTTTGATAGACTAATAAATTATATGCAAATGAGTCAACCATTGTCAACTAAATCCAATTACTATGATAAACTTCGAGAAACTTCCTCAGACCATCCGACGCGGCGCGCGCTCACGGGCGAAGTTTGAATAAACTCCCGTGTTAACATGCATGAACAGACAGGCTATTTAACGTTAATGCACGGCGTCAGTTGTACTGAACTACTAGACAGAAAATGCATTTAATTGTCATAATATGTCGGCGTATAATGTTGAGAAACTTATAGTCCAAATGTTTAAAACGTATACATATAAAATTGGTATAAGCTATTAAAAATATCACACCTGTTTGAACGCCGTCCTCTCCTCGTGGTCATCCGCCATTACACAAAGAGGAAATCAGGGACAAGGACCGGAAATTGGATCAACTCCTCACTAGTGTCAATCACGTCAACTCGCTGTAATTACATTGACCCCACCACTGATTTTCACTGCAAGTGTTGATGCCTTTCAAATCAACACCAGAATCAACACTTTTTAACTCTAAAAAATTAACACCATAAAAACAACACTAAACAACACTGGATATTTTGCTGTGTACTTTCAATAACATCAGGGCCGACGCTCCTTTTTTTTGTAAGACAGTCAGCGAGTTGAGTTTTTGTGTCTGACCAGAGTACCTTCTTGATCCTTTTACTCTGTATGAGCTCCTTTATGCTGCTTATTTCCATTCGAAGACGCTTCTCAGAGACCTGTTTTGTTGACTTAAGGGCATCAAACAGAGAGTGATTGTCTGTCACACAAATCAACGGAGGAGTATTCAGCTCAGCATTTCCAGTAGTAAGTTCAGAAAAGAGAGTAGCCAGAAAAATAGCATTATCTGTTCCATCTGATAGGGCCAGAGTTTCCCCTGCCAGAGTACCCCTCACCACACGTCTAATTTCTTAGATTGCCAACAAAGAGGAGAAAACTTCCCTCCTTCTCCCATGAGACCAATCAATGTCCCCCCTTGTGTGCCCCCATCAGGGAGATTCCCAAGGGAAGCATCACTGAAAACAACAAAGTTTAGAGTATCACTGTTTCCCAAATGCTGAAATCTGAGAGTCACTTTTTCAGATTTAAGCTTTCTAATGACCTTATTTGTCTCGTGAGTAGACTGGACTGTAGCATACTTTATATTTGATGCTAAACTGTTCACATCAAACATAATGTCTGGTCTGGTTTGTTTCGCAACCCACAGTATCTGTCCTATTTTTGACCTAAGCTGCTCTTTTTTAATATACCTTGTCTCCTGTCACATACATGTCATCTGTGGGCCTGAGCTGTCTACGTAGTACCCTTCTTATCTGCTCTGAAGACTCTGCTTCTGTGAATGCTTTCCTAGAAGCATGTAAAGCAGAAATGTGTTCTCCTACTTTAGCACTCACAGTGGTACCTTCTAGAGCAGGTAGTTTATCAACTAACACAGAAGGAAGGTTAGGATTCTGTCCAAACACTAATTGATATGGACTGTAGCCATGAACATTCAACATACTGTTCTTAGCCATGAGGGCCCAGTCAAGGGCAGTGTGCCAGTCACATCCATTTTCTCGTTTGACTTTCAGGATGATCTCGGTGAGTGTTTGATTATGTCTTTCGAGTAGTCCGTTGCTCCAGGGACTGTATCCTGCTGCTGTTCTTATCTCGATGTTAAAGTTTTCAGCCATGTCTCTGATCTCTTGGTTGTTGAATTCCCCTCCATTATCACTGTACAGCCTCTGGGGGGCGCCATGGACACTAATCCAAGTGTGAATGAAGGAGTTGACAATTTCAGATGACTTCTTTGTTTTCACAATGTTTCTGGCGCTGAAACGTGTGAAGTGGTCGATGATGTGAAGATGCCACACACCTGGTTCTAACTCGTGCAGATCCACCGCCACTGTCTCGTTATATTCCGAAGCCATGGGCAACCCCACAGCAGGCCTTGGCTTTGTCCTTTTGTACTTCTGACATATTTCACAGTCATATACTATTTGTTGTAGAATAGTAAAACATTCTTTGTCCTTATTTCCTGAACTGTGAATGAGCCTCTGTAGCCTGTCTGCCGACGCGTGACCAAACTGTTTATGGAGCTTCAGAAGGACTTTGCGTTTCTCATCTGGAGACATATTTTCTGTCACTGTTAGGACTTCCTCTTCAGTTTGATCTTTCTTAGTGTCTTTGTCTCTGATATCGACACAGTAATGTCCCAAACTAGTAAATTCAAGAAATGGATTGTTTGAACATCACTGCACTGTCCTTTTCCATGTCCAAAATGGTCCCTGCTTTCTTCAGTGACGTTTTACTCAGCAGGAGTGGAATGTCAACCTTGACAACTTCTGTTTCAATTAGGCATTTTGTCAGTCCTATTTTACCTGGCAGTTTCACATTTCTTGTGGAGTATACCAAATTCCCATCTCCGAACCGAAATGGTCTGCAACTGGGACTTTCTGTTTGCATCAACTGATTCACTTGATCTTGAGTAAGGTCATCAATATAGTTTTCCAACCATTTCTCCCCACACACAGTACGGGTACAAGCGGTGTCAATAATCGCTGATCCCAATGATTCAGTCATAAATATCTCTGCATCTGACATGGAGGCCTTTGTAAACAATGTGATGTTACATTCCTCAACATTTGCATCCTCAGTTATTCTTACTTGTTCAGTTTTCTTGTGTGGACAGTCTTTAGCCCAATGAAATGTACACTGGCAAATAGCACATCTGGATCTCTTACCGTATTTATCCAGTGGATTAGTCCCTGGTAATGGCTGCTTTAGTTGTCCACTTTGCAACATTGCGTTCCGTTTTCCTCTTCCTTGTGATCTTTGTTCCGTGAAAAACGCCACATCCTGGTTCACTTGAATTCCGTTTGACGAGCCTGTCGTTTTTCCTCCGAAAATCCGTTTTAGAGCCGGCTTCATGGATGAAAACTTCAACTCGGTGCAGGCCGTCAGTGCTAACTGTCTCTTTTTTTCGTTGAGGCAAGCCGTGTCCAGTAGCTTAAAAGCCAGCACAGCATCAGTCAACACTCCATTTTCGTTTTTTTTTTTTTATTCCTCCTCACAGGAAATCTCACATCAACAAGTTCCTCTCCGACTCCTCCCACTTTCCCCCGCACGCTAACACCTGAACCTGCGCATGCGCTAACCTTATATTTACCCGTAAGAACCTTCTTCCAACCGAACAGGGTCGGGGGAAAATAACATGTTAACAGCTTGTGTTTTCTGATTGAGAATATGGTTAAGCCTGTGCAAAATTAGGGCATTTTAGTGTATTGTTTTGCAGAAAATTCTGACAAAATTGGAATATGTGTGAAAACAGGTGAACTGTGTTCGTAGTTTTGAGAAATCTTTTTTTGAGAACTGAATGGTTTGGGAAACTGGGCCAACTGAATCAGTTATAGTGTGTTAGCAATCGAGAAAAACTAATTAGATCAACAGTTCACCATAGAACAGTTCACCGTTTTTCCTTTTTGGAACAAACCAAACAAAAACATTTTCCTCCACCCTTCCTCGAAATCTAAGTCCATACTCCAATTTTCTTTTAACAGGGTTTTTTTTAAAAAAAAAACAAAAAACAAAAATCCATCAAAGCAGCACATTCTAAAAATAATGTAGAAAGCTCTCATGACCACTACTACAGACATCACACATCATATTGACATCGTTATTTATTCTATTTAACACCACGTTTGTACAGATTCTATTATGCCTTACTAAAAAAATCACTATTCTTGCATTCTATACTGTTATATTTTATGTACATATTGAACCATATTTTCTTTACAACCAAGTCTTCAAACATTCTGCTCCATACTTTTTCTGTCACTGGCTCTTTTACCACATCTACTATTAACCAACTATACACTTTCTTCACACTCATATTCTTAATTTTATATTCCTCTCCATCCTCCATCACATACATCTCAGCATACCTTGTTCTTTTTTCCCACACATCATCTTTCAATGGCATTTGCCCATTCCATCGGTATACTAAATTCTTTCTTTACCTTCTCTCTATTCTCCATCCCCTCTAATTCGCAGACTGAATCATATATACAATTCCCTCTAATGAAGCCTGGGATAACCTCATAAATGATGTCTTTCACTTGCTTTATGCCACCTTCCATAAACTTGGGTTTGTATAATATTTTGTTGTTATATTTAAATTTCTCATTTAGGAACAATGGTAGATTTATAAACATTTTATCTCTTCACACTCATAATCTATCCTTGGTTGGAAATGCCTCCTTGCCTCTAACACCTTCCTGTATATCTCTGGTATTCCTACTGTCATTGACTCTTTAAAACCCATATACCAACCATTCTCACCTATTCCTCCCACATCCCCACAGAGAAAATATATTTCTTTAAGAATTCTTTCCATCCATAATTCCACCTCCCTTCCATATATTTTTTCACAGTTTTTATTCTCATTGCCGTCTTTTTCTCATTGCCCCGGAATTTCAGTTACATTCATCACATACACACATACTGACAACAAGAAGTTATTCAGTACTATTACTTTCCCTTTTAACCTTAACTTTCTCCCTTTCCATACTGTACATACTGTTCTTATTTTATTGATCACCCCTGCCCACGTCACATCCCTCGCCTCCTTAGATTTCACCCCCAAATACACTCCCAGTACCTTCATATACTTTTCCTCCACCCTAAAACCTACATCTACTTGCTTTACCTCTCCTATATACATTAATTCTGATTTGTCTCTGTTTATTTTCGCCCCTGATGCCGTCCCATACTTTTCCACTAACTCTAATACCTTTACCCTCCCTCCCTCAATGTTATTGTTGTGTCATCAGCATAGTGGTTTATTACACATCTGCCTCCATACGGCAACTCGATTCCTATTACCCCTTTGTCTCTCTTAATTAATGTAGCCAGGAGTTCTACTGAAATAGCGTATAATAATGCCGATAGAGGGCGCCCTTGCCTTACCGACCTCCCCACCTCAAACGTATCCTTTCTTTTTCTCCACAGCAGATCTCTCCTCCACATCCTCTTCATCTCCCTCCTCATACTCTTCACTTTCTCCATCTCTTCCTCACTGTTGCTTTTCTCACTAATTTTCTCAACTCTACATCCCCATTCTGCTTCATATTCTCCTTCACTGTTGTCCCCTCCGTCCTTCTCTCCCTCCATGTCGCCACCACCCTCCTCGTCCTGCTTCTCCGTCCGATCTCCCTCGTCCACTCTCCTCCTCTCTCTCTTTTTTCCCTCCGCTCCTCACACACTCTCGCGTAGTGTCCCTTCTTGCCACACCTGAAGCACTTAAACTCAGGGCATTCCCTGAATAAATGCCCTGGCTTAATGCACAGTCTGTAGACACGCACCTGTCTATCGTGAATGACACGAAAATATTCCGTGTCCCTCAATGGCTCAAACTTTGTAGAGTACAGAAGCGAACGCACCTGCTCAGTGAAATGTACTTTTGAAAACCTTGTTCCATCCACCGTCTCAGTTTCAGGCCATATTCGGCGCTTAAATAGTGGCCCTACTCCCCACTCCTCCAGTTCAGCCAGAATCTTTTCATCCTTTAGATAGACCAGCAAGTTGATGAATGACACCACTATTTCATTATTAATAATGTCTCTGGCATGCACCATCACTCCTTTGACTCCTCACGCCATCCATTAATTTCTTCTTTGCCCCTTCCTCCTTCATTGTCAGTTCATAGACCCTTTCGCCTCTCACCTCTGCATCGAACAGTTCTCCAAATTCCGTCTTCACCCCCTTCAATAAATCCATCATAGAAACCCTCTCTGTTCCCTCCACCTCTGCTTCCACCGTCAGCTCCTTGCAGTATTTTCCTCTTCATTCCCCGCATACTTCTCTACCGGCCTGTCCACACTCATGTCGTCCGCTGTCAATATGTTTGCTTGTTCCATGTCCTTTTTTGTTGTTGTTTTCCTTGCCTTTGTCATTCTCTGTTTGACCATCTTTCATTCCCTTGTCTGTAGACATGCTGTCCATAGACGGCACAAAACACGAAATGAAGGTTCCCCCAAGAAGCAGAAGCTGTCGGGAGGAAAAAACGAATGAAATAAACACTGCCGTTTAAGTATCCGGAATGCACAAGAAATAAAGAAACCAAAATATATTACGCAGAAAAAAAAAATCCTAAAATAAACACTCTCTTGCTACTCTCTTGCCAACTCACTTTACTGGACCGTGCTACTGCGTGGGCGTTCTCAGAGTGGTATGGCCATAAGTATGAGCTGTGTCCAAAAGGTGCCTATTTAAATAGAGTAAGCAAGCTGTTAATGTTTGTTTACTTATTTGCTCCTTTTCAAAAGAGTCTGGTACAACCTGTGCTTCTCTAAATCTCATATACACAGTTTTCTCCACATTTATCTTTGCGCCTGTCCATTTGCAAAATTTCTGTATCATTTCCATTGCAATCTTCAGACTTTCTGTATCTTCAGTTATCATTGTTGTATCATCCACATACTGACATCTTTTGTCCTTCCATTCCTTTTTCAATTTCTATACCTTTTATTCTTTTTTTCCCTTTTTCATAATCATTCCCAAAGGTTCAGCCACCAAAGAATACAACTGGGCTGATAAGGGACAACCTTGTCTTATTGATCTGGTTATTTTAAAAGCATCTGTTAAAAACCCATTACATTTGATAGCTCATTGCACCTTTACATAAAACCTTTACCCATTTTATAAAATTTTCCCCAAATCCAAAGTGCCTTAAGATCGCAAATAAAAACTCATGTTCTACCCTATCAGAAGCGTTTTCAAAATCTAAGCTGATCACATATCCACTTTTCTTTTCTTCCTTCATATAACTTATCACATCTCTTATGTTACTAACTGTATCTGATATATCCTTCCCTTTTACTCCATAGGCTTGATTTGATAAAATTATCTTTGGTAAGACATTTTGTCAGTCTATTTGCTAAAAATCTTGGCTAAAATTTTTAAATCAGTATTCGTAATTGTAATGGGTCTAAAGTTCTTTAAATCCTCCTTATCCCCCTTTCTTTTATGTATTATTTTCATTAGACCCATTCTCATCATCGCATTTAGTTCTTTTTTAAAAATCTCCTCGTACACCTCTTTTTAAAATTTTGCTTAATTTAACTTTAAAAGCTTTATAAAATTCATTCGTAAATCCATCAACACCTGGACTTTTCCTCCCATTTAACTGATTTATGGCTTCCTCTATCTCTTCTTCTTGTATCTCATCACATTCCTCTTTATCCTCCTGTTACCCTAGCAGTCACCTGCTTCAATAAAAAATTTTTTTCCCTTTCATCAACTCCTTCCCTGTTAAACAAATCCTTATAATAATCTTTTACTTCTTTCAATATTTCTTTTGCTTCTTTTGCTTTTCTTCCATCCTAGATGAAAAAAGAATTTTGTGCATTTTTCCCTCTCTACTGTATATTTCACTTTACTTCTCATCATAGCACCTCTGTTTTTTTCCTCTTCAATTTCTCTTATTTTTTCTACCAAAAATATGATTTTCTGCATATTTCCTCCTTCTTTCTTTAATTCCTCCCTTAACTCTTTTCTTCCCTTTTCTTTTTGTCTTTTTACCATTTGTATCATTTTGCAGTACTTTATAGAATATTTCTTAATTTCATGTTTTACATTGTCCCACCATATTTTTTATCTTCTTTCTATAATCTATTTTCCCTTTCCTTTTTCAGAATTCCTTCTATTATCCTCATTTTTTAAAGATCCCTGCATTTAAAACCCATACCCGCGGCCCCATTTCAACTCCTTTAAAATCCATCTTTACAAATAAAAATTTATGATCACTGAGGGATGTTTCTTTATAATGGACTTTCTCCACAAATTTTTCTAAAATTCTTTTGCTTAAAATATAATAAATTTTGCTTTGGCATATAAAATTTTCTACCACCTGCTGCCTCGAAAAATTCTCTTTTCTTTTTATTTCTTTCTCTCCAAACATCTATTAAATCATGCTCTTCCATAAGACTTTTCAATTCTTTTCTCCCAGTATCTGTTTTAAAAACCATTCCATCTGCCATATCCATTTTGCTAAAAACAGTGTTAAAATCCCCCATTATAAAAACATTTCCCCATTTTGCTACAAGACCTTTTAAATTATTAAAAAACACTCTTTTTTTTTCCCCTTCCTCCCCTGGTGTGTGTATATTGCACAATACTATCTTTTTGTCCCCTTTGTTCATTTCAATCGCCAAACATTTACCTTTTTTGTCATCATAAATAACATCCACACTTTCGCACACGTCTTTTCCAATTAAAGAAGCTACCCCCCTTCCTCTTCTCCCATCACTGTTATTATAAAACACTTCTCCATCCCATTTCTTCTTAAAATCTTCTACTACCTCATTTCTCCAATTTGTTTCTTGTATTAAAATAACATTTGCTCCTTTACAGAACTCCTTCATTTTATCAAATTTTCCCATATTCAATAGCCCCCTCACATTGATTGATACAATACTCAAGATCATTAATAGAAATAAGTAATTAAAAAACATCATCGCTACTGTCCGTCCTCCTCCATTCCCCTCAACACTTCAAATCTATTTCCACTCATAGTCTTTTCTCTGAGTTTTATTTTCCTTAAAAGTCTCTTTTTTGCACTTTCGATATTTGGTGTTACCTTTAAACGACTTCGTCTTTGTATTCCAGTTCTCTGCCAGTCCTTTCCGAAAGTCCTTCCTTCCTTTTTCCCCGCTCCGCTCCTCTTTGTCTTTCTCTTCCACTCTATTTTGCTGCTCTTGTCCTTGTTTTTCCAGTTGGTCCATTGTTTTCAGTGAAATTTTCAGCGATGTCCATACTCCTTCCTCCATTGACCCTTCCTCTCCATTTTCTCCTTGCTGTTGATTGCTTTCCCGCTGTTTTTCGTTATTTACAGACCCCCCTCCATTTCCCTCTTCCACCAATCCTATTTGTATCCTTTACCTCAGTTTCTTTTGCATTTGCCGGCATTCCTCTGTAATGTCAGGCTCCCGTTCTTGGTTTTCTTCCTCCTCCTCACTGCTCATCCAGCACTCACGCTTCACCAAGGCTTTCCTGCACTCCGGACACTTCACAGCACTGCACTCCTTTGCGAAGTGCCCCTGCTCATCGCACTCATAGCATTCAAAATCCGGACAGTCCTTGAGGATGTGCCCTGGTTTCCAGCACAATCGACAGGTTTTATCCTGCCGGTCATGCATGATCCAGAAGTATAGCGAGCCCTCCGCTATCTCAAATTTCATGCTGTACAGCAGAGATACAATTTCCTTGGGAAATTTCACTTTTAAAAATCTCGTGCCGTCCGCAATTTCAGTGCCCGGATAAAAACGCCTCTTTATTGTGGACACGGGAACTACTCCCCACATCTCCAATTTACTTAATGTCTTTGTCGTCTATATAAGCAGGCAAATGCATAAAGGAAACAACACATTCTTTTGTTTGCAGTTTCCTCACCTCGTACGTCTTTTCTTTAATCCTCAATCCATCCAAAAGTTCTTCACAGACCTCCTCATTTATTAGAGTCACTTCATACTCCTTTCCTTGTCTTGGCCTTACCGCCAGTAGTTATCCACCTCCAGTTTTATCCACTACTGCTTTATGTCCTCCGCTTTCCCGTCCTTCACCCCAGCCACATCCACAAACAACATTGCATCCTTCAGATAAATCTTCTCTTTTCCACTCCTTTTTTCATTCATTATGTTTGTGCGATGTCCAAGTCCTTGTCATTGCTCCGTTCCTCATTGGTCTGAATCCACTCGTGTTTCTCCACGAGATCACGAGATCGGGCGTTCTTTTTTAAATTGTTTTTTTTAGCTTTCGCGATCAGACAAGATTGGGTGTTCTTTTCATTTATTTATTTATTTATTTATTTATTTATTTATTATTATTATTATTATTATTATTTTTTTATATACCGTCTCTACATCACATATCACACATTTACATACATAATTTAGAAATCTCCATCACTCCCCGGCAACTTCCACATTAAATCCTTTAAAACACAATAAACATTTGGTGTATAAACAACATAAAATGCATCCAACATATTTTCACATTTAAAATACACATACAGTCTTTCCATGTACACTTCTGTTTTCCTTTAAAAACAGTCCAAGCATCCAACACAATTTTTTCCTTTTTAGCCACAGTTCTTCTCTCCCATATTGCACTTTTCATTAACATTACACACAGATTAATAAACGTTTTGTTTTGACACTTCTTTTCCCAACCAAACATCACCACTCTGTTCCATTCCATTACATTTTCATCCCACTCCCCAGTCAGGTCTTTAATTAAACATTTACATTTCTTTAAAAATTCCTCCAATTCTTTACAATATAAAAACAGATATAAAATCCCCTCTTCTTTTTCCTGGCACACTTTACACATCGCATTTTGTTCCATTCCTATTTTATTTAAAATAGACTCAGTAAAAACCACTTTATGTCTTATAAAATACTCCAAACATTCTAACTTTGTTGCCACACACCTCCCCCTGTTTCTCCATATACATTTTTCCTTTAGATCCTTGAATTTCTCCACCCAGTACTTATTTACAATCGGCTCTCTAAAAACACAATAAAACATTTTTACAGTACATCCTTTAAAATCATACAATTTTTCCCCCAGTTTCACATAAATATTTTCCTCTGTTTGCTCTCCTCCCATACTCTCTATTCTTTTAATCCACTCTTTGGGTATTGCATTTTTAATGATTTCATATTTGTTTGTTATTTCTTGTTTACTGTATTCTTCTTTTGCTTCGTCCATCGCATCCACAATATATTGTATCGGTAAAAACCCCTCCTTAAATTCATACAAGGCATCTCTCACTCTTGTTATCCCCACTTCCATCCATTTCTTAAAAAATATTTCTTTCTCTTGTTTTAAAATGTTGTTATTTAAGAACAGAGGTTGCTTTAAAATGTTTTCCCTCCCTTGTGGATTGTACACAATTTTCGTTAAAAATTTTCCCCAGGCACTAAAAATTTCTCCATTAAACTCAGGTAATCCAAGTTTTCGTTTTCATCCATAAAGTTCCATCCCCCATGTTAAAGTTCCCACATTTGTTTAGAAAGTATTTCATAGTTTTTTTCCACTCAGTCCCTAAAATCGTGTTATACGCTATTTTTGCTGGTTTCCCCTCCCATAAAAAGTCAAGAAAACATTTCTTCAACCTCTTTTCTGTCCACAAAGGCATCTCAGATACATATAAAACATACCACAGCTTAGAAACCATTAAAACAGGGGTCTCAAACTGCCGGCCCGCGGGCCATTTACGCCCCCCTCCCTCCAGCCTGCAACCGACGTCAAAAATATAACGCAATCCAGCCCGCAAATTTTTTTTTTGAATTATTATTATTATTATCATTATTTTTTGTAGTTGATTCATAGCAATTTAAACTACCCGTAAAATAATGTACTAGAAACAAAAACACGGTTCAATTAAAAAAAAAAAAAAAAAATTGTGATAGCGTAAAAAACCCGTGCTTGCCGGCAGACTTGATAAGAAGTTAGCTGGTTTTGGGGCTTTAGCAGTTTATTTTTTGTTTGGCTGTGAACGAAAATGTCTTATTCCAAACCAAAAAGGAAAGTGGATGATGAACACAGACAGTTTCAGGAAAGATGGACACTGCAGTATTTTTTTTTGTGGAGTTTAATGGAAATGCCACCTGTCTGATATGCAAAGAAAAAGTTGCCGTTCTAAAGGAATACAATCTCAAGCGTCATTACTCGACTAAACACGGAGACCAATATGAGAAGTACCAGGAAGACGAGAGAAAAAAACGAGCCACGCAGTTGCAGAGAGAGCTAACGTCCCAGCAAAGCCTTTTCCACAAAGCCAAAAAGGATGCTGATGCTGCAGTTGAAGCGAGTTATGTGGTGAGTGAGATGATCGCTAAAGCAGGAAAGCCATTCACTGAAGGGCAGTTTATGAAGGACTGTATGTTGAAGGTCGCTGATATTCTATGTCCAGAAAAGAAGAACATGTTCAACAATCTCTCTCTATCGGCAAATACAGTGGCAGAGAGTTATCGAGTGACATTTATGATCAGCTACGCGGGAAAGCTAGAGTTTTCACTGCATACTCTGTGGCGCTTGACGAAAGCACAGACAAAACTGACAATGCTCAGCTAGCTATTTTCATCAGGGGTATTAATGACCAGTTTGAGGTGACGGAAGAATTGCTGAGTTTGTGTCCAATGCATGGCCGTACAACAGCCAAAGATATATTTCAGCAGCTGTGCGACGCGATTGGACGCGCTGGTTTGCCGTGGAACAGACTAGAAGGCATTACCACTGATTACCCGTCTATGACTGGTAAAAAACAAAATGGACTTGCTTGAAATATGAACATGTCATGTCTGTTGTCCTAAAATATATCAGTTACATCAGGTCAAGGAGTTTACAGCACCGCCAGTTTCGTGCCTTTTTAGAAGAAATTGAGGCAACATATGGTGATGTACTTTACTTTACTGAGGTGCACTGGCTCAGCAGGGGAAATGTCTTGAAGAGATTTTTTGAGTTAAGAACAGAGGTGAAGAGATTCATGGAAGATGGCAGAATGGATGTTCCTGAATTTGATGATCCTAAATGGGTCATGGACCTTGCATTCCTAGTGGACATTACACAGGAGCTGAACATTCTTAACCTGAAGCTCCAGGGCCCTGGTCAGCTTATCACAGCAGCGTATGAAAGTGTGAAAGCCTTCTCCACAAAATTGAGATTGTGGAAAACTCAGCTTTCTGCAAAAAACCTCAGTCATTTCACAACATGCAGATCTCTTGTGGAGGAGGGCATAGCATTCAATGGTGATGAATATGCCTCTGCTGTTGAAAATCTACTTCAGGAATTTGATCAGCGTTTTGCTGACTTCAAGGCACACCGTGACACTTTCCAGCTGTTTGCAGACCCTTTCTCAGCTGATGTGGAGAGTGTCCCAAATTTGTTGCAAATGGAACTTATTGACTTGCAGTGCAACAGTGAGCTAAAAACTAAATTCAGAGAGGCACAGGGAAATGCAGACAAGACTGCACAGTTTCTGAGAGAATTACCTTCATGTTTCTCAGAGCTGTCCAAAGTGTTCAGTCGGTTAAGGTGCCTTTTTGGAAGCACATATCTGTGTGAGAAACTTTTGTCAACTATGAACTTCAATAAATGCAAGTTCAGGTCCAGGCTTAGTGATGCTCATCTTGAAGCTGTACTCAGGGTTTCAACTGTGAACTCCATCAGGGCAAACGTGGCTCAGTTGTGTGAGCAGAAGCGCTGCCAAGTATCTGGCAAGAAATAGAATAGTTTGCAAATGTATTCAGGGATCGCATTTGTTCACTGTAAGGGTGTTAGTTCAGCACAGTTTTGATAAGTTACTTAAGTTAAAATAAAGTAGGTAACTGTTAAAAATTAAAAATTATATAACATAATGCACAGACACTGTTGTTTACATTTTTGTTAAGTATAACAAAATATGTTAGTAATGTGATTTAAAAGAAATGTGAGCTAACATCTCAGCAATTAAAGTAAATTTCCAGAAATTTTGCGCTTTCTTGTTGTGCTTGAATGTTAAAACGGCCCTCCTATGAGATGTCAGTCACAGCAATGGCCCCCAGCCAATTTGAGTTTGAGACCCCTGCGTTAAAACATTCAATATTAAAACTTTCCCCTTCAAGTTTAGTGTTCTCAATTTCCAAAAATTTAACCTTCTCTCTATATCTGTTACTAGTTCCTCCCACATTTCATCTCTTTCTTTCCTCTCAAAATTCCTAAAATCTTAATTTCTTCCACTTCCTTGAAGTTAAAACAATCCATTAAAACCATAGCTTTACCAAATCTCATATATACTGTCTTCTCCTCATTTATTTTACTTCCACATCCTTTACAATATTCTTTTACAACATTCATAACTTCTTTGACGCTATCTTTTCCTTTTACAATTATCGTTGTGTCATCAGCATATTGAAAAACCTTCCCTTCAGCATTGTTTTCCTCAATTTTTATCCCTATTATTTCTTCTTTTTGTTTTATAGCCAATCCCAACGGTTCCGATACAAGTGAATTAGGGATGGCTCGATACCACAATTTTGATTTCGGTACGATACTAGGATCTAATACCTCGGTATCGATACTAAATCGATACCATAGGTGACAAATAACCAGCCTCAAAATATAAGTGAATTGAAAACAATTTTATTAAACACACTGCTTGAAAATCTGCATGAACAATTGTGCAAAGAAAATGTAAAAAAAAAAAAAAAAACCTACATGGAACATAGGTCAAATTTTGATTTTGGAAGAAAAAAAACTGAAGAGATGCGATTAAAATAGGATCATCTCTTCATATCTTTTCAGTCTTTATCAAATGGTGCAAAGAAAATGTATCAGAATCAGGTTCATCAATGCCATCAAAATTATTAATTTTTTTGTTTGTTTGTTGATCACAAAGTACAAAGTAGATGAGGAAAACTAGGATGCCGGGTGTATTCAAAGCGCCGCCATTACTGTTTACAATGCGTGGAATGGTGCGCTGTGATTGGTTGAGCGGATGTATCGCATTCTGCGGAGAAGGGAGACTGGCGTTTGTCGCGGTTTGGAAAGATAGGGAGAAAACATGACAGAGTAACACGGCAGATATCGCATTTTGTGTAAAATTAAAAATGGACTTTTCAATACCGACCAGATACAATACTGATTTTGGCGGGAACTCAATTTTTTAAAAAATGGCGTTTATCGCGTTTTGGAACCAAACTCTTCATTTATACTTCTCTCTCTCTCTCCCTCTCTCTCTCTCTCTCTCACTCAGCTGCTTCCCTTTAGAGGTCGTCACAGCAGTAATATGCCCTTCATCACTATTACTAATACTAAAAATAATATTAATGATCTCTTTAAAATAAAAGTCTAAATTAAATCAGTTGAAAGAGACACTCACCTGTCGGCCTTTTAACTCCTTGAACAAATCAGGATGAGCGAGTGACAAATGTTTGCTAAGATTTGATGTGTTGCCTCCCGTGGCAGCACATGACTTATAGCAGCGCTTGCAGACTAGTGAATTAAGGTCGGTTGGTTCACCTTTTTCATCACTTTTGTAGGCAAAGTAATGCCATATTTTACTTCTACCGCTTTCTTTATTTATTAATTTCGGACGTGTAGAGTGAGTTTCACCTGTTTGATCCATTGTCGTTTTCACGCTTGCTGGTTTTGCGTCAGTTTGGGTAACACTGCCGCGTAGTGGTGAACTTCGGAACAGCAGCGAATGAAATACCGAACTGAGCAAAATTATGATATCGTAACGTTTGAAATATAATATATACTGGTATTTTTCCAGTACCGGTATACCGCACATCCCTAAAGTGAATACAGTAAGGCTGAAAGCAGACAACCCTGCCTAATTGATCTTGTGATTTTAAAACAGTCTGTTAAAAACCCATTACATTTTATCCTTGTTAATGCACCCTTAAATAAAATCTCAATCCATTTGATAAAATTCTCCCCAAAACCAAAGCTCCTTAAAACCTCAAATAAATACCCGTGCTCCACCCTGTCAAAAGCTTTTTCAAAGTCCAGACTAATTACATATCCATCTTCATTTTTTTCCTTCATATACCATGTTGTGTCTCTTATGCTCATTATATCCGCTATATCTCTTCCTTTTACTCCGTATGCTTGGTTTGTTTCAATTATACTTGGCATTACTTCCTTTAATCTGTTTGCTAGAACCTTCGCTAAAATCTTAAGATCCGTGTTCAGCATCGTGATTGGCCTATAGTTTTTTAGATCTACTTTTTCTCCCTTCCTTTTATACAGCCCCTGGCAAAAATTATGGAATCACCAGTCTTGGAGGATGTTCATTCAGTTGTTTAATTTTGTAGAAAAAAGGCAGGTCACAGACATGACACAAAACTAAAGTCATTTCAAATGTCAACTTTCTGGCTTTAAGAAACACTAAAAGAAATCAAGAAAACAAATGTAGTAGTCAGTAACAGTTACTTTTTTAGACCAAGCAGAGGGAAAAAAATATGGAATCACTCAATTCCGAGGAAAAAATTATGGAATCATGAAAAACAAACAAACAAAACAACACTTCAACACACCACTAGTACTTTGTTGCACCACCTCTGGCTTTTATAACAGCTTGCAGTCTCTGAGGCATGGACTTAATGAGTGACAAACAGTACTCTTCATCAATCTGGCTCCAACTTTCTCTGATTGCAGTTGCCAGATCAGTTTTGCAGGTTGGAGCCTTGTCATGGACCATTTTCTTCAACTTCCACCACAGATTTTCAATCGGATTAAGATCCGGACTATTTGCAGACCATGACATTGACCTTGTGTGTCTTTCTTCAAGGAATGTTTTCACTGTTTTTGCTCTATGACAAGATGCATTATCATCTTGAAAAATGATATCATCATCCCCAAACATCCTTTCAATTGATGGGATAAGAAAAGTGTCCAAAATGTCAATGTAAACTTGTGCATTTATTGAAGATGTAATGACAGCCATCTCCCCAATGCCTTTACCTGACATGCAACCCCATATCAGCAATGACTGGAAATTTGCATGTTTTCTTCAGGCAGTTGTCTTCATAAATCTCATTGGAACGGCACCAAACAAAAGTACCAGCATCATCACCTTGCCCAATGCAGATACGTGATTCATCACTGAAAATGACTTTCATCCAGTCATCCACAGTCCAAGATTGCTTTTCCTTAGCCCACTGTAACCTTGTTTTTTTCTGTTTAGGTGTTAATGATGGTTTTCGTTTAGCTTTTCTGTATGTAAATCCCATTTCCTTTAGGCGATTTCTCACAGTTCGGTCACAGACGTTGACTCCAGTTTCCTCCCATTTGTTCCTCATTTGTTTTGTTGTGCATTTTCTGTTTTCA